>JAXQQM020086832.1:0-300930 GCA_034641835.2 Pinus albicaulis
AGCACAGAAAAGCCGCCCTTATAGGGAAAATCGACCTGAGAGTCCAAACAAAGTATTAACCTACAGCCTTCAGCTTCAGAGATGTAAACACAATTATACAAAATGAACTGTCGCCCACTGGGGGAAAATCGACATTCAATAGAACAAAAAGGGTAGAACCAACTGAACCGAGTCATCATACGAGAGCCAGAGCTGAGTCTGGCACCAAGAGCAGTCCAAAACCGACCAGATTGTGGAGAGGCCATTAATTACCTAAAGAAGAATGAGGCGACTCGACCACAGGGCAGGCATGAGCGTCGGGATCATCCTCGTCCTGCACAGCAACATTGACATTTGGAACAGCCGGTTTGGAAGAGTTCACCTGAACCTCATCAACCAGAGCAGTGGAGCAACCTCCCTTGAGAGTGCCCGCAATCGAATCCACGAAGAGGTCCTGCAAGGAACTGCCCTCAACCAACTTCTGCTTCAGACCAGCTTTAGGGGGAGAACAGGGCTTTTCAGCTGTAAAATGCACCGGAGGAGAGTCAGACATCGTGGTAATCATATCAGGTGGCTCTTCATTGAATTCAATGGTGATAGTGGCCCTGATAGTAGGCATGTTGAGCAAGTAGGGGAAACAGAAATGAGCTTTGTCTTGCTGACCCGGAAGTAAACTGGAGAGGTTTCTTGCCAGCAGATCATTCCTTCGCCCCATCATAGAGCTCCTGCCGCTACGAGTATCAGGATAATGACCTCTCAAGGAATCAGAGGGCGGAGAGGAGGAGATGGGCGAGGAGGGAGAAGGACGACGAGAAGGACCCCCCTGGCACAGGCCCCGCCTGCTTCTCATCCTATGTCGCAGTCGAGGCATGGAAATCAGATGCAGGGGTCTAAAATTAAGAGAACAGGAGGTAACCAAACTGAGACTAGAATAATGGCGGGAGTCAATCTCCACAGGGAGAGAGATAGGGCGGAGACCAAATCACTGAGAGCAGAAGGAGCTTTGCTCAGAGGTCTTCGAAGCAATGGGCCAAGGATAGTAACCACTTCAGAAGGCTTCTGAGAAGCCATGTCTACGAGATGGAATGCAAATCTGATGAGTGTGTCGCATAAATGTCCCGGACCTTACAAAGTTAATGCCATTGACATGAGGATAAAAAAGAAGGTGGCGGAAATAGGCCCACGCACACGCTCCAATCGTACTGGCTTTCTTTCACCTATCAATCATGTTGGTCACCCGAACTAAAACGAGAATATCGAGTTATTAGTTAGAAACAAAATTAAAATCTTATAAATTTCAGCCTCAGGAGTTGTAAGAAAATAGAAATCTTAGAGTATACACACTCATGTGAATTCCATTGCATAGGAAAATAACAATTTTGAATTAACAATGATCGAGAGTGTTTTTAAAACAATAATCAAGTTTGTGGTTTATCATGCCAAGAGGTAGATTTATAACCTATTTCAATAATAATTTTAGAGAATTACGAGCCTATCCTCCTCGAAAACAGCTAAAAATAACATAAGAAGATAGTGACATCATGATTTCCTATTGGAGAAGTAGATCATGAGGCAAAATATTTGCTTCCATTAATTTCCTTGCTCGCCTTCGACTCCTTCTTTTTTGGTTGACTTCAGCATTGACTGGGCTTACATGGTATTATTATTGTTGATATGGGTCATGAATATAGGTAAATATCCTTATGTCAGTTATTAGCCACATATCCATATATTTTGTTCCTCAATTAGAGTTTCGAAGCATATAGAACCTTCGATTTTGCTGCAGAATCAATCATTAGCTGCAAAATTCATGCAATTTAGTAACTTATGCAAATATTAATTTGAATAATAAAGAACAATGAAACTTATGAAATAAAAGATGATTAGGTACTTGATTTTTCCAATAAAATTGTAAACTGATGCTCAATTGGAGTTACTAAGGTAAAAAAGAAGGATAATGGAGAGCAAGAAGATTGTCAAAAAGGGACAATTTGGGTCTTCAACAACCTGCACAATGGAATACATGTATTTTTCATAGGTGGGATACTTTCGAACAGTGTGTGAAAGCGTCTCACTATGATATTCCACTGGATTACCATGTTGAGTAAGAACTGCACCAATAGCATAGTCTAAGGCATTTGTCTCAATATCAAATGGTTGTTGCAGGTCTAGTAGTGTGAAAACTGGTGCAAAGTAGAGGCAATGCTTCAACTCAGTGAATGCCTCTAGTTGGGATCCAGACCAAAAGAACTTTGCTTTCGCTCCTCCCTTGGTGACTTGACTCAAAGGCCAAGTGATATGAGATAACCCCAACATGAACCTGCGGTAGAAGTTGGCAAGACCCAAAAAGCTACAGAGCTATGTTAGAGTGGTTAGGGATGGCCAATCTTGGATGACTTGTATCTTGATTGGGTCTATTAGTGTCAGAATATGCATTCTTCCATCAGTGATCAAAATTACTCTTTTTATATTCATTTTAGGGGTTCCATTCAGAAATTTTTCATCATTCCATTAGGTCATGTAAAAATTGATTCACTGATGGTAGCCCTGGTCATAAAATCTCACTCTCCCTCACAAATTCTCATTTGCTGGCCCACCTTCATGTATCGATGTGCATAAATACACTTTTCAAAAGCTCATTTCACTATGTCTTATGTCAGTCAAAGTCAACCATGGAGTCAGGTAATTCAAGGTCCAAAAATGCACCATTTCTTCTCAATAAGGTCAGCAAAAGGTGTGAGAGTGACTCAATAAAAATTTCATTATCATCCGCAAAGGATTATCAACATGTAAATATGATATTTTTAAAGTTGTAATTTTGATTTTAAAGTATGATTTTCATATCAAAATTGTAATTTTGATATGAAAACATAGATGTAATTTTTATTTATTTATTTATGTAATTTTATGCTTATAATATGTAATAAGTTCTATCCCTAGATGCCAACTCAAATCACATATGCCAAACTGAATACCACCAACTGAAAGTGAAAAGTGCCAAACTCCACCAACTTCATCCCGCAAAGAAGAAAAGTCAAAAGAAAAGGGTAGTTAGCAAATGTGTCAAAAAGGTGAAAGGAAACATAGGAAAAGTGGGTTTTTGATCTAAATCTAAATTCACTCAAGTATTAAAGACTCTTAGACATAAATTTTAAATTCATTTGCCTCCTATTCCATCGAGCAAACACTTGAAAAGAGCGATTTTTCGATTTTCTGGGCAAAATTGGAGAAAATTTGAGCAGAGGGTGCATATCCTTAAGGCGCTGCTCATAGGCTGAAGGCGCTATGCACAGACTGAAGGCACTGTGCATATCCTTAAGGCACTGCACACATCCTTAAGGCACTGCACATATGTCCAAGCAAGCCAACAAATCATCCAAATTTCGCCAAATCACCTGCAGAACTTCCGCAACAACTATTTGAGCCTGTAGCAAGCGAGTAAAGGTGTCTTCCATCATCATTTACCTCATTCAAGTTTATTTTTTTGGTGTTGTGTAATTTTCTTAATAATTTGGTGTTTTAACCATTCAAAACCCTGGGCTTTCCTCCTGTCAGACCAGCAACAACCCCCCTTTTTATTTAATATTAGTAATAATACTAAATAAATGGGGACCCTTAGTTTAAAAATCCAAAAAATCAATTAGGATTTGTTTTCCCTTTCAAATAAAACTTTCTATCATAAACTTAGAGAAATCCCTTAGAAAGAACATTAAGAAACACTTAGGTTTATGATAGATTACAATAAAATTGTTCTTTAAACAAAATAGCGCATCCATCGCAAAATGGTATATATCTTTTATAAAACTGAAAATGCGATTTTGCGATAATGCGATCCCAAAAAGCCTATACAATAAACATATTGGTCGCAGATCGCATAGCGCAGAAAACAGAAATGTTAAACAAATATCTTTTTGCGCTATTTACAATTTTGCGCTTTTGCGAGATTTGCGATGTGCGCTTTTGCGCTATTGCGCAATTTCCGCTTTTGCGCTATTTTACATAACTGCGATGGTTTCATTTTGCAATATTACGATATTGCAACATTGCGATATTGCGATATTGCGCAGCAAATCGCAGATCGCAATGTCGCAGATTCATGTAGGCGCGTTGTTCAAAGGCAATCTTCCCATATATCAATATCTGTTATGCGCTTTAATGATTGGATTAAATGATTGGATTGACAATTAATGGTAAATGAGATTTTGTTTTGATTGAAAGTCATTTCACATTAAAATAATATATTTCATCCGCCTTTGCATTTAAAACAGTCTCATCACCTTTCTCATGCCATTACTCTCATTTAACTCGTAAAACGCAGGCACGAAGGAGCAAACGTCTATATAAAGCTTTCACAGAACATTATGGGTAAGAAGGAGAAGAGCTCGAATTCTGAAAACAGAGAAATGGCTTCACTATATGCAGACACCGTTTGCAATAAGGATGCCGGTATATCCACTTGGGAAGGAATGTATAATTTGCTGGAAGAAGAAAATCATGTGGTATTAAAAGTTACGGCTACAGCAGGTTCTAGTAATACACCTGAAGCAACCCTCAAAGAACTGGCTTGTTCATTTCTGCATAGGATAGCGGCAAGGCCAAGGATTCTCCCATATACGAACATGGTGAAATGGGTGCTAGATAGCACCGATATTTCAGACAGACAATTCAGAACTCCAGCTCAAGAGCTAATCGGGTCATTCACCACGGAAGATTTGAGACTAATGTATAAGTTGCCGGAACCTCAAGCGACTTACAATAAAAAATTCATGGAAGATTTTGCCAGAGAACATGCAAATTTGTCAGAATGCACAAAGGGGTGGACCAAAAGAAGTGAACCATTGAAGAAAAACAAACACGGGTGGACAGTACCAAAAAAGGATGTTTTAGACGCTGTTCACAAGTTCAAATATCCAAGTGGGCAATTTGACACAGTTTCTACCACAAGATAAGGTATGTAAGTTTGCCAAAATTATCCTCTATAGAGCTTTTAGAAGTTACTAAAGAAGCTGTTGGAGGTCAGGAGTTCTCAGGGAAACATAAAGCTCTTCTTGAGAAAAGTCGGGAGTTGAAGAGACTTGAAATAACTGTAAGGCAAAATGAGGAAACATTGACCAAATTCAAGGCACTTAATGCTGAGCAAGAAAAAGATGTGGAGCGTGTTCGGCACAGAGAAAAACTACTGCGAAAGGTCAAATCTATAAAAAAGAAACTACTTTGGCTGAAGTATGATATGAGAAAATGGCGAAACAAAATCGAGATGAAATTGCAAAATTAATAACAGAACGAAAAGCTCCAATAAAGGAAAATGCACAAAAATAAGATAGCAGAAGAGACGACTACAGCGGCAAACACTCTTACTGATTGTGTAAATGACAATTTACACAAAGCTAATTTGATTCCAGAAACTGTTCCAGGATATCTCCCACAGGCACATCAACTGCAAACAGAATGGAGGCAAAAGGCAGAAGAAAGAGCAAAATCTATCCAAGGGCTGACAAGATTGAATTGGGACTCATACTGGATGTACTTAGTGAAGCCACACAGTCAGTACAACATGCTTAATTGTATCATCAATGCTACAGAGAAGATTGCTCCTACGCTTGTCGACTCTGTCTTTTCAGGATAGTTGAATTCTGAAGTCGGTCAACCGCAACCTCTCAAAACTATGCTAGATGCCTGCAAGTTTAAAGATCAAGTTCATAGATAGTTAGATTTAGTTTTAATTTTACTGTATTTTAGCCTAGGAAAAGGACGGTCATTGAACCGAATCCTTAATTTTTGTAATAAGACTATTTTTAGATTTAGCTAAGTAGTATTTAAACCCTTCTCATGCATTTAGAGAAGGGTCCTAGATCTTAATATTTTTTGACTTGGAGATTGCATTTCTGTACTCCATTGTCTTATATATTTTTAAAAAGGATCACATCTGGTGATTTTTATGTGGAATTATCTTTGAAGTGTTGCATTTCTGTACCTTGGAATTTGATTTTGCATCAGAGTTACTGGATTAGAGTATCAGATTTCATTTGAAAGTCTTCAAGATGAATAAGGTATTTCTATCTATTCACTGCTGATTTCTTTTGTCTTATGATATTCGCTTTAAAATTTGCTATCATTTATATATATTTGTCTTCACAACGCTTCTTTTTATATATCATTTATGAGTATAATTGAAACGTTATCTTTCATAAGTATATATAGATGGTATACAATGATGAATGCAATATGCTAATACAACTCTGTTTAATTTCTTAAACAGAGTTATCTTTATTTGTTTCTGCACATTTCAATTTAAATAATAATACATTTTCATGGTTATTTTTAAATTGGAACAATCTTAAGTTGTATTCACATATAATTACCCGGGTTAGTGTTAGAATTTCTTTATCAGTATTTAGTTTAAATTAGATAGTTTTATTTCATTTAATTTAGTCCCATTTCCACCCATCCAAACCAATCCATTTAGTTATAAGGAAACTGGTCCTTTAAATCCAGTCGGAGCCACCATACCAAACGGAAAAGGAGCTGTCCTAAGGTCCTGACCGGGTGGTTTTCCCCAATGTTTGAAGCCGAGATTTTCTAGCTTCAACACCTCCCTAACACTCACAACTCCTAAAACCCATTTCCCTTGCACTCTCATACCCTTCCCATATTGCAAAAACTCATTCCCAAATCTCTGTTACTACAATCCCTGTCCCTAAGCTTTTAAAACATAAAACCCTAAGCCCTAGGTGCTTCTTTTTACCTAGGCTCCCAATTTCCAATTCCCCATCCCAATTCCCATCACACTATCACTCCTTTTCCCTTCCCCCATTTCTCATATCCATAAAACTATTTCCCACAAATTTCCCTTTCCCCATTTCCTATCCCCAAAAAGTCACCTTACACACATTATCATTCATAATCCCTAGGGTTTTGATAAAAAAACCATGGCAGAAGAGGAAGGAAACATGATATTTAGTGAAGGAGAGGAAACATAGGAGAGGAGGCCACATAAAGGTGCAAGAGTGCTCAAACTTGAACCTTTTAGCACTAGGGAACTTTTAGCCTCTCCAATGACAGTAACATGTTTCAAATATGTTGGTTGTTATGATTTTTGTGAACAAGTTCAGAGGGTTCAACACCATGACAGGTTGACCAGGATTTTCATATCCAACCTCCACAAAAACCAAGTCACTTTAGATGGACTTATCTCAACTTCCACCATTTTAGCTGCCACCGGGATCCTGAATGTTGGGGAGAAGTGGTTCAAAAAGAGTGATTTGGAGGAAAACTACTTTGAGCCTTTCCTGAAACCAAGGTATAAGAATGAGAGAAAGAGGTTCTTTCCTTTTTCCCATCTCCAGGATAGATATGCACCGATGATGAAGATAATCATGTAATAATTTTCATGTGAGGGTAGATTTTCAAGGCTCTATACTTATCACATTCGCCTCTTGATGCATTTCACTAGGATAAATATGTTGAACATACCCTACTACCTTTTCCGAATAATAGATAAGATGGCATTCATTGTCTAGGAAAGTAAATACTAACATCAAATGAAAAGTATATTCCATCATTCCCTCATTAAGATCATAGTCCTCCACCATCTTAATCAACTAAAAATTGCATGGGACACCTTCATAGCCCATGATATATTCAGAGATCCTCCTACTCAGCATGCACAAAATGTGCCTTCATCATCCCATCCATCCACTTCCATTCCTCCATCTCAGCCCATAGCTCATTCATCACCATCTGATCAGTCCACCTCACCTCCTTCATCTCCATCTCATCATGACATTGGATCACCCAGTAGGATGGAGGATATTGACCCTAAGTGGGCTAGTATGGTTGAGGTTGAGCCATTACCAAAAACGTACCAGGGAGGCTACAGATATGTGTTTTCTCCACCATGGAGTGGAAGGGTCCATGCCTTCTACAACAACACAGCAGGTGGACAAAGGCAAAGAGAAGGTCATTGAGGCAGTCATTCATGATGAGGAGGACACTCATGAAGCATAGTAGGAATTTCAGCTTGTTGACCTAGAAGAGGATGAAAATGACAAAATCACAAATGCTGCCATCAAAGAAAAGGATGCAAATATTAGTGAACTCCAGACTCATTTTGATAGGGCCAAATATGTTATACACTTCCTTGAGCAAGACAATGAGAAATTGAAAACCAAACAAGTCATTGATGAGGTTAAGTATTTCATTGCTCAAAGGGAGGCTCAAAAGGCCAAAGTCATGCTAGATGAAACAATTGAAAGGTATGAATTACTTGATGATGAAGAAAAACATGTACCAAGACAGAGACCTAGAACTAGAGGGTTTAAAAGAGATCTATCTCTAGAGAGGAAAAGGGAGGCTGAGCTTGCTGATCAACTAACCCTAAATGAACAACTTGCTATATAGATCAGTGAGAACAGGGAGCCATGTCTTGATAGAGCCAATCAACACTTGGACAAGTTGCTAGCAAAGGAAAATAAGGATAATGACCTAATGAGAAAGAAATTCAAACACTATGCCCTGAAGGAGAAAATTACATTAGCCAAGCTCAAAAGTGCCAATGCAAAAATTGAAGAGTTGACCATGGAGGAAA
Source organism: Pinus albicaulis (assembly GCA_034641835.2). Taxonomy (NCBI): domain Eukaryota; kingdom Viridiplantae; phylum Streptophyta; class Pinopsida; order Pinales; family Pinaceae; genus Pinus; species Pinus albicaulis. The sequence continues at coordinate 8,567 of JAXQQM020086832.1, forward strand.
AGAAAAAGTTGGACATTCTTGCCAAGGCTTCCCTTCAAGCCTAAACACATCATCATCAACTATTTTACAAATTTGAGGCATTTACAAACTTTTTTTCAAATTCTAAGTTTGACTGTATTTTTCTAAATAAGGATTTAGTAGAAAATTTGTCATATACGCAACGCCCTAGGTGCTACGCAAACTATAGGGACATTTTTTGGGCAAAAGGTCACCACCATTGGGTCCAGAATGATGAAGACATGCACCCTGTACATTTTCTAAGGTTTTTGAGGCAAACTGGTCAATCAAAAGGGCAAAAAACCACCAAAAAATCATGTTTCTGCCCATATTTTTGCCTAAGCATTGCGCACAGACCAATCTTGGGAGATTTCAAATTTTGAGGGTCAAATCAACATAATTTTGAGATATGGAGGCATATTCAAAAATAGGACTTGAAAATATTTCCAAAAAGCCATATTGGGCCTGATTTGGACACCTATAGGTTAGTCAAAAATTGCCTTGAACATGGAGGGTGCACAACCTTAAGGCGCTGTGCATATGACAAGAAAATGGCACATATGACAGTTTGTTGAGTTTTTTGGTTTTTCACTGTAAATTTTGGTTTTATCTCAGAAAATCATCTTTCTATCAATGTAATTCATTATGGTAAATGTAATTATGCCAAGGATAAGTTACCTAGGGGTAGATTCATTAGGTAAAGTTATCCTTTAGTCAAGATGAATAAGTTTGAGTGTAATGAGGAGTGAGTCACTTGGACCCTCCTACACTTTAGCTTTCAGTTCAGAAATTAGTGGATCTCTTCCTCACTTCATGGATTTGACCCCTGAGGATGCATGAAGCTTGTTTTGATGTATATTTAGCCCCTTTCTTCACACTAAGCAAGGGTTGGAATCAGTTTTTATGTTTTCTTATTGATCAAGGAACTATTTTACTCTGTTTGGCCAGCTAATAAAGAGGAGTTGCAGCTATTTTATGGGATACTTATGGTATTGATGTTTACCATTGTATTTGCTTCAGTTTCATATGTTAGAATGTATTTTATTCATGTTCACTTCAATTGTATGGTATGATCTCTTTCAAGTTTGATAATCAAAACACATGCTTGCTCATGCTCTGTTTTGGGGAATTGATCACAGTTTGTCCATTTTCCTCTATCTAGGAAGAATACATCTCCCATGCTCTTCCTATATTTTCTTCAGTCTCAAAACCATTTCATCACAATCATCTTTTAGTGATAATCCTTATGCCTACCTTGCCCCATGGAATCCATGCAACCCTATCTCATTTGCCTTGACCTAGCTCCCTTGACCTAATTTCTTCATTCAATGATAACCCAACCAAAACAAATCAAAACAACCCCTACACTCTATATCTAGCCTAAAAACCCTAATTTCTCCAGCCCTCCTGGTTGTGACCTTTTTGGAGAGAGCCCTCTCCGAATTCGTAGGGCTAGTTACCAAGCCAAAAGTTTGGTCTGTGGTTACCTCTGTTGGGATTCCTTCTTTAGCCTTGAGAATATGGCAGAGTGATAATAGGGTCCACATGCACAACTCGCTCATTAATTATGTACTCGAGGTATTGAACCTAGGTCATACTAAAAGTTCATTTCTCCAAATTGGCACAGAAATTCTGTTGTTGCAGTGTTTGGAGGACCTGTCGAATGTGGTGGAGGTGCTCTTCCCAACTCTGTCTGAAGATCAAGATGTCATCCAAATATACCACCACGAATGAGTTGGTGAAGGGTCACAAGATGTCGTCCATCAACCTCATGAAGGTTGCGGGGACATTTGTCAACCTGAAAGGCATGACCAGCCATTTGAAAAGGCCCTCCTTATATTTGAAGGCAGTCTTCCACACATTGGAGGGTTCGATTGGTACTTCCTGATAACCAGAATTCAAGTCAATCTTGCTGAGATATTTTCCCCTCTTGAGCTGGTCCAAAAGGTCATCAATATATGGGATCGGGTATCTATTCCAGATAGTGATCTTTTTCTATGCTTGATTGTCAATACAAAGTGTCCAGGTCCCCTCCTTCTTCTATACCAACAAGATCGAGCTCCCATAGGGTGATGAACTTGGCCTGATGTTCCCTTTCTATATAAGCTCCTGAATCTGCCTCTTTATTTCATCGTTATCTAGAACAGAGTGTCGATAGATCGGTCCATTGGGTAGTGGCACGCCCGGGGTCAGATCGATGGAGTGCTTGACTTGACAGTGTAGAGGTACCCCTGCGGGTGAGGTGAAGATGTCCTTGTACTCATCCACGACCTTGTCTATCTATTGCTTCCATGTGGAGGAGCCATGTTTGGATGTCATGGCCACAACCCTTTTCTTTCCTTGTGGGCGAATCATAAGGAAAACAAATTTTCCCGTCTGGAAATGATCTTACTACATTGCTTCACAGTAATCAAAGAGATGGTGGTAGGTGATGCTACCTTCGATATCATGTACAATTTATTTCCCAAAGTAATAATAACAGTGTGAGGCCTGGACTCATAAACAACATGTCGCTTCCAAAAGTATAGTTGTCTTAATAATACATCACAAACTTCAAAAGGAGCAACATCACACAATATCTCATATGTGAAGGGCTTGATGTTGTAGGGGATGCGGTACTGCTGGCTAATGCAGAGATCTCATCCTTGGTGAAGCCACTCGATGGTGTATGGTTGTGGGTGTGTTATGGTCGGTAGGCCCAGCCGCTTCACGACCTCTGTTGAAATGAGGTTATTTTGTCTCCCGCTGTCGCCAATGAACTACAAAAGAGAACCCTTCACCCACATATGTTAGTGGAAGAGGCGCTCTCCCTCCTCTGGATCTTCAGGCTCATCCTTCTGGATCTTGGTGGTGGCAACGGTGGCACTGGGCTCCGAATCAATAACCTACTTCCCTTTGTCATTCCCCCTATCGGGTTCTGACTCAGAGTCAGAATATGGATCTAATTCATAAGCCTTTAGCTTTGCCACTAGTGACTGGTTGGCTTGACACTCACTCGTGTTATGAGCGGGGCTCTTATGGAACTCACGTCACTTTCCCGTGTCCTTCTTTGTCTTCATGGTGTTGTTATTTTCTTGCGGCTTCTACGGGTTATCCTAGGTTTCCCCGCCTTGGCCTTACCCTTTGGTCTGCGGTTTGGGGGTGCCTTCCCCTTTTTTTGGATTCATAGAACCAAAGTATCGCTTCTTCTGTTTAAACTTATGCTCGATATTGACAACATATCGATAAGCAACACCGAGCAAGGAGATGTCCAGGAACTTCATTTCATCCTAGATGTACTTATGTAAAAAACCATGGTACTTGAGTATCAAATTCTGCTCAGAATCCTTGATACCCAGCTCCGTACGAAGTGCACGAAAACCATTTGTGAACTCTGGCACATCTTGGTCCCTTCCCTGCCACAACAAGGCCCACTTTATGTATTTATCTTCATAGCTCCGAACAGGGTAATATTGTTCCTTGATGGAATCTCAAAAAGAATTCCAAGTGGCTGCGGCTGAAAACAGTGAGGATTCCCTCTCGTCCTTTTGCTCATAGTAAGTTTCCCACCAGTCCTTGACATGGGGGGCGAATTTGAGGAGTGAAAAAGTAATCTTTTCCCGATTGGAAAAGTCATGAATTGAAAAATGTCCTTCCAACAGATTTAACCATTTATCTATGACATTTTCATCTATCTGACCTTTAAATATGGGATGTCATTTAAGTTAAATTGTACCTTGAAAGGAGTGGTTACCGGATGAATATGCGTCATCTGTGGGTAGTCATCGAAGGATATGGGCAAATTTTTCCATCATCGCGTTCCTTTGTTTCTTGAGGGCCTCCTCGAGCAATATTTTGAAAGGATCTCCCACCCCCTCATCTTTCTTTTCTTCCACCATGGGAGGCCATGGGAGTTTGTGGGGTTGATCTTGCAAAGGTTCAGCCAGTTTGATCCCAAACTCCTTGTACCCTGACCTCATTGGGGACATGCAAAGAAAAGCATAGAAAGAGTAGAACGCTTTGATACCACTGATCTGGACTTATGCAGGAACACAATAGAATACATATATAAAAATAAGCACATATATGCATCAAAAATAAAACTTCATTTCATTAATATCAAGGAATTGAATTATGCTTACATACAAAATGGAAATAAAGTAGCTCGGGAGATGGTAGCTTATCTCTGAGAAGAGATGTGGTGGCTACATGCCTCTAAACTGTGTTAGAATGAGTATTGAAGGCCTGTTTATTATTGAGAAATAATGGAAAACCCTAAACATCCAAAAACCTAACCCTAGGAGATGAAGCACCAAAACTTCCCGGGGTCATAACAGTTGCATGTGATCTTCGTTTGATGCACACAATACTTCGTTAGAAATATATATTTGAGGAATACAAATTTCAAGTCATAAACATTAGTTAAAATTTCAAAATTTCCCCAGTTTTCCCAAAAAAACGTTGTTTAGGGCCTCAAAACAACTTCGGAAGTTCAGGACTCAAAAAACTGCCAAAATTAGTAAATTGTGACACAATTAAGGAAACTGAAAAACTGAAAGAAACAATGGCGGGGTTCCAAGTGGAATAGGTGGGTGGCCACCAATATCCACCTGGAGCACCATGTTTCCTCCATTCATAAGTCCTCACAATCTTTCCTGCTACTGCTCACCACCTTGGTGAGGATGCTTTCCAGTGCTCTATTGGTAGCCTCTACTTGCCCATTTGCTTGAGGGTGATAAGAAGTAGGTGTTATGTGATTGATATTATGAATCCTTAGGAGATTATCAATAAAATGTGGTTGAATTGAGCTCCTTAATCAATGAATATCTCCCTTGGATACCCAAATTTGTAGAAAACATTTTCCCTTAAGAACACAACCACTTTTTCTTTTGTTGCTACCTTGACAACCTTTGTCTCAACTTGATTTTTCAAATAGTTAGTGCATACTATGATTATTTATTTTGTACAAATGGTGGATCAATTGGCCCAATGAACTCCATACCCCACTTATCAAATGGCTCTAAGGCCACTTGAGGTTGTAGAGGAATTTCATCCCGGGGTGTGGGTTTTCCCATCCCATGACACTAGTCACATCTACTGGTATACCTTCTTGCATCCTGATGGAGATTAGGCCAATAGTATCCAGCTTGTAAGGCCTTTAAATTTGTCCTCTTAGTAGCAAAATGACCCCCACAGGGCCCATCATGACATGTTGAGAGGATGCCAAAGACTTCCTCTTCCCTGACACATCTCTTTAGAATTTGATCTGGTCCCAATTTGAAAAGATTGCCACCAATCCAAGTGAAAGGGGTGCTCTTTCTCACAATTATTCTCTTCTCCCTGGATGACAGATTTGGAGGAAATATACTGGCAACAAGGTAGTTTTCTATGTCAAAAAACCAGGGAGAAAATACTGAGATAACAAATAAGTGCTCATCTAGAAGTTTATCATCAATCATCCCTTCATCATCTGCATGCAAAGTGAGTTTAGAAAAAAAATCTGCAACTACATTTCCTTTCCTTGGCTTATCAATGATTGTTAAATCAAACTATTGTAACAACAATAACAACCTAATAATTATAGCATTCACATCAAATTTGTTCATCAAGTATTTAATTTTTACATGGTCAGTATGCAAAAAATTTTGGTACCCAATGATATAATGTCTGAACTTGTTCAAGGAATAGACAACAACTAAAAGTTATTTCTTAGTGACAGTGTAGTTCAATTCAGCCTTAGAATTTTTTTTACAGATGAAGTAGATGAAATAGGGTATTTTATCATCTATTTGTCCCAAAGTTCCCCCCACAATTATATCTGATGCATAAGTATGGATATGGAAAGACAGAGCCCAGTTGGGACCTCATAGTATAGGAGCAGTGGTCAAATTTTCTTTTATGATTCAAAGGCCTCTTGAAAAATACTTGACCAAAAAAATTCTAAGTCCTTGGCCAGAAATTCAAATAATGGTGAAGCCACCTTGCTAAAATCCTTAATGAATCTCCTATAATAACCAACTAATCCCAATAAACTCCTAACATATATATGTTTCTGAGGAGAAGGGCCCCTTTTTATGATAGCAATCTTGTTTGGGTCTACTTGTATTCCTACCTAAGATATGGAGTGGCCAAGGAAAATCCCCACTTTCCTCAAGAATTCACACTTCTCATGACTCAAGGAGAGATTTATTTCAATGCATCTCCTTAGGAATTTATCCATATTAGAGAGGGCCTCATGGAAATCATACCCATAGGGGTAAAATTATCCATGTAGTTTTCCATAGAGTCATGGACAAGGTTGAACAAAGATGTTAAGAACTTCTCTTTGAAAAGTGGCAAGGGCATTTTATATGACAAATGGGAGAAATCTATAAGAAAAGCACCCCAAAGGAAATGTAAATGTAGTCTTGTCTTGATATTCAAGGATGATATGCATCTAATTGTAACGGCCAGAAGGCATCGATAAAGAGAAGAAATTCTTTCCTGCACGACTGTCGAAGACTTGGTCAATGAAAGGAAAAGGGAAATGGTATTTATTTGTGGCACTATTCAACTATTTTTAATAAACATAGATCCTCCACTTAGCATAACTTTTTGGGACTAAGTCTAGAGGTGACACCTATTCACTATCTGAGATGGGGTATATGAACCCTGCATCCAACAACTTTTTTAATTCTTCTGGTAACTATGTACTTCAAGGCTTGGTTCATTCTCCTATGGGGTTGGAGCACAGGTTTGCATCCCTCTTTGATGTAAATATGGTGAGTGAAAATTGAGGGATGCACCCCTTTCATTTCTTTATAACCCCAAGCAAAATAATCTAAGTTCTCTCTCAGCATATAGCACAATTGTTCTTCCTCTTGGGACGAGAGAGAGAGAGGGATTGATATTTAAAGTTTTGGATGGGAAAAATTCTACAATCTTGGCAGGTTCAGATCTTGAGTAAACTGTGCATAGCTTTGTCCAAGGACTGCTTCCATATTCTTTCTCAAGCTCATCAAGTGGAATGGTAGTGGAGGGTTGGTTCTGAAGGATATGGTAAATGAGGTCATCTTCATCAGGTTTCCCCCCTATGATAACAACATCTAAGGTACATATTGGGTATGGTCTTGCATGGTAAAATTCATCTTCTTCTTAATCCTCTAGCCACAAAGGTAGATCATGCTCAATAGAAGGTTGGGTAGGAGGATATAATATTAATTGTTTTGATAAGGGTCTGTTCTTAATGGTCATGTTTCCAACCCTAGAACTGATATAGGCATAAATATTGGCAAACAAAGGTATTCCTAAGATAAGAGGATAACCATTAAACTTGGTTTTGGGTTGAAGTAACAAGAAGTCAGTGGGATACTCCCAAGAGTTAATGGAGACCATAACATCATCAACAACTCCCTCAGGAGCTACTATGGATCTATTTTCATGTTGCAACAATGTAGTGGTCTTTCTCAAAGATCCTTGGAGGTTGAGCTTCAACACGGTTTATTTCGTCATCACATTTATGGTAGCCCCTAGATAAATCAATGTATGAGGAACAATGATAGCATCAATGTGCGCATCCACTGCTGGACTTCCACGGTCTAAGTATTTTGGGAAAATCACTCTCCCCGACATCAAATCAGATAATTGACCAACAACATTGATGGTGGGGGTGTCTCTCTTCTGTATCCTATGATTTTTGAAGCATTTCTCCTTGATAATATTATTATATATGGGAACATCCTTAGTAGCCTAGATAAAGGGTATCTTGACACACAAATTCTTCAACTCTCCCAGAAGTTACTTCTCTTATGGGGTGTGTTGGCTAAGATGGATAAATCTCTCAGGAAAAGGAGGTGGATTTAATTGAGGGACACTTTCTTCCTTTTCCTTTTAAATCTCTTCAAGTGGATATGGTGGATTTTTATTTGGGAGCACTCTCCCATACCTAAGGTTAATCTCATTTATCTCCATAGCATAGGCAGGGTAAGATGCATTTCCATTGTAGACATATTGTGCATGTTTGTTATTTGGGTTCAGATTATATTGAGTAGGCATATGAGGTGTCTTAGATGGAGTAGGATGAGTGAGTTGTGGTTGAGGTTTGGGTGGAGGAAGTAAAGCAAAAGGTTGGTTGAGTTGAGGCCTCCACCCTTGCGATGGGTTTCTCCATTGAGGAGGTTGGGGAGCATATGGCTGAAATGGTTGATTGACAGGTTGAGGATGATATGGAGGAGAATAAGGATAAGAAGGAGGTGTGGGCTATGATGGATGAGTAGAGGAATACCAAGACTGTAAGGGTGCATTTTGGTTTGAATTGTAGTAACAATAAGGTGCACCTTGCATGCCTTGGTATGGTCAAGGTCCTTGAGGTCTCCTTTGATTTATAAAGCATAGTTTCTTTGGTCCACCTTCCACCCCTTGGTATAAAATTTTTAGGCTAGGTAAGGAAGGAAATTTTTCTGTTGCATTGTTTTCTTCACACACCAAGCATACTTCTATGACATTCATTGGAATTCATTCCTAGGGTGTATTTTAGTGCATCTAGGGAAAAATATAGCTAGGGCTCTCTATACCCTCCTTTTGTTTCTTCTTGATCTACATGCTATCCATTTGCAAGGAAAACATATGCAACATTTCACTCTTGAAATCCTCTAACATGTTCCCTATCTCAATTTCGATGGATGAGGTGGAGGAAGAGGTACTGGTCAAGCCTTGGTTACTTCTACCCCCTTTTTTTTTCCCTAGAATGGTTTCTGACCACAGTTTTGATGTTGCCATAGGCCAACTGGTATATATCTCCTCCATATATCATGTTGAGGGTTTCCAACACTTCCTCCCTTATCCCTCGTAGAAGAACTAACTTGATTTATCTAGGATAAAGGGTGCAGTTGGCCTCTTGTATTTAATATGAAACCTTTCCTCATAGTCTTCTAAAGATTAATCAGGCCCTAGGGTCATCCTAAATATTTCTTCCTTGGTTTATTTGGACCTAAAATAGTATTTGTACCTTTTGTTTAAGGATTCCTGCATTTGGGCCCAAGTAGTGTTGTTTTCCCCAGGCAGACCCATGAACCAGCACAAGGATGCATCCTTGAGGGTAGAGGGGAACAATTCCAACTTATGTTCATTTGAGGCATAGTCATAATTCCTAGAGATAGCAACAAACTCAAACATGAAAGTGTCAAGGTCCTTAGAAGTTAGGCCATGGAAGTGTGGAAGGGTTGAAGAGATGATGTTTTTCATCTTAGTATCTCCACTGGTTTCTATGATGGGAAAGACCTCTTGGTTTCTATTCTCAGCCATAGCCTGGATAGGTGAAGTAGGTTCTTCTTCTTCCCCAATAGGTTCTTCAAAGATTTCAGGGTGCTCACATAGAGGGTATTCTAACTCACAGTCATAGAAGAAGAGTGCAGGTTGACTGTGTGGGAATGTGGAGGTTTTTGGTAGAAAATTTCCTTGGTTTTCCCTACTCCTACGAGGCATGAAAGAATATATATTTTTTTGTTTCTTTTCACTTTTTCAATCTGAATGCAAAACAAAAACAAAAAATAATGCTTAACCACAAACAAGCATCTACTTAGACACCGACCCGACAACAACGCCAAAAAGTGGTGAGCCTTGGTATTGCACCAAGAGTGATGAAACTCCCAAGGGCTACTCAACTCTAATTATAAACGCAAGGTTCATACAAACTTAGAGGTGACAGTTCTATATGCACAAGAAATGGATTCTACTCATGCCACCCGCAACTAGGTCTTCTGATCAATAGTACTTCTAGGCCATTCCTCCTACTAGATTTAAGTGAAAGTAGCTAATGTAATGCAAATAATTACCTCTAATCTAATAGAGAGAGAGTTCCTATCAAACTTCTATTTGCATTTGATAGTGAAATCAAACCATAAACAATTAACCTAATTGTAGAAAAGGAAATTATGTTAAGGGAAATAATTCATCTAATTATCCATTCATTTGGAGTAAAGAAACTATTCTATCATATCACATTTCATCATACCATAAAATAAACTTCTATCTACTGCTTCACCTAAATTTTACTTGCATGTAAACTGCTGTCCTATTCAAGCTAATTATCAGATGAAACAAAACACTGATGCCTACTCTATTTTGCGGCAATGGAGGAAGAAGATTTTGAGTGGCCCAGGGGTCTCTTCTGGTCATGAATTCAGATTTGAGGATAAAATGCATCCTATCCTAGGTTCAATTGTCAATAAGGAGCAAAAATTGAGTGGAAATGGTGACCTACAGTGCTGCTATAGGATCTCTATATTGCTACAAGAAGTTATGAAGTGTTAAAAGAAGCATACATAGAGGGATCTAAGGGTGGAAAGGATGGGAGGAAGGTGTGAAAAAGTGGGATATGGTGGAAGTAGGTGAGCGAGGGGTGACCAACACCTCTATCCAACCTCAAAACCCTTGCAAGGCCTATTTTTCACTTGGATGGCTGCTCACGGTGGTGATGAAGGTGATTTCACAAAGCAAGGTTTTGGTGGCAGAATTGGAGGTTGGAGAGAAGGAGGATGACGTCCAAGATTATAGTGATGAAAGGGGTCCTTTCCCTATAGCTGTAGAAATTCCTGAAGTCACTACACACATCCATGCATTGATCATTGACAAACTAACATGTTTAAGAGTGGAAAAGATGAGTTGAATAGAAAGCCCTACTTAACCTATGCCAAAATATGATCTAAGCACAAATCCAACTTCTAACTTATAGTAAGCATATGATGAACATGATAATCACACTATTTACCTTTGCAATAAATCATAAAGAAAATATTTTGGATTGTGGTTGGAGATTCGTCTCCTCATGCTCTCATGAGAGAGGTGAGAAAGAGAGGCTACAAGCACAATTTTGATAGATTTTTGTTGCTACTAGAATGCATGGAAATTAAACAAACTGTTGGAACATAAAAGGAGTCTATAAATATAAAAGAGGGACTTATCCAATGGATTGGGCCCTAACCGAAAAACATCATTCCTCTAAGACTAAATCAATGATGGATCAAGCAACTTCTCATTATCATTGCATCAAAAGGTCTAATACATCATATGATAGTGAAAACTAACACTAAATCATAGCTCAAGAGTTACCTAGCTATCAACCGCTCCCTAAAAAGTAGGAATATGGGCTCCTTGATCTCAAGAAGAGTGGAGCTTGGATCCTCATAACTGCCACTTGCTTGGATGCCTTTGCCTTTGAGATATTGGGAGATATATTGGTGTGATATTTTCTGATTGAGGGAGTTAAGGAGGTGGAAAACCCTCCTACAATCTCTCCTTGTTGTCTACTATGAGGCCTTAAGTGGAAAATGTCTCAAAAATGGCTGCATTTCCTGTAGTTAAATCAGATTAGGAAACAAGACATGGAACACATATTTCACCCTTCTCACTAAGCATAATACGAAAAAAATGTAAATAAATGTGAGAGAGAGGTAACTTAATAGGCTGAAGGATGGCATTTTAACCCCTTAAAATATACCTAATAATGAGCCTCATAACTAGTGAACAAGATATTGATTGGACCAGACATGTTGGAAGAGATGGAATATGAAATGCAGGTTATTAAGAAGAATCTAAAGGAAGAATAGGATATACTGAAGATTTATGCATATCAGCATATGAAATTTAATTAGTTTCAGGTTGGGGATCATTTTTACTTGCACATCAAGCCCAAGAAGACCTCCTTGAGGTTTGGGTCATGTTCTAAGTTGGCACCTCGGTATTGCAAGCCTTTCGAGATCCTTGAGAGAATTGGATGATCTGAATGGAAAGTGGCATCCATCCATGGTATTTAACCATGGTGTTGTGAGTGGCATCAACCCATGGTATTCATTCACCCATGGTATTTATCCACCCATGGTATTGTAAGTGGCATTCACCCATGGTATTCATCCACCCATGGTATTGTAAGTGGCATCTACCCATGGTATTGTAAGTGGCATCTACCCATGGTATTCATTCATGCATGGTATTTACCCACCCATGGAATTTACTCATGGTATTGTAACTAAAAAATACTATAAGTAACAAATCACATTTTGTAAAAGGATAGATTGTCCACCACAATGTAGATTTTACAGTTATTCTTTGTTTTAATAAAACAAGTTTCTTTGTGGTTTTTTTTACTGCGTGTTCTCCTATTTTCTTCTAGAATTATAGTGCATATCTTGCCCCCCCCCCCCCAAAGATCCGCATCAGTGGTATCATATTCAGGTTATGGCTCCATGGGAATGAGGGTTTGAAGCATATTTCATTTTCAAAGTTTTGCAACAATATTAAGAAAAATTCATGCAATTTACATGGCCACCATAGAGTATATTATAGGTTACAAAATATATAATTTGAAATTATTTTTATGATCTCAAATGTGTTTTTTACGAAATTTGATTTCATTTCTCGGTTTGAGAGATATGAGCAATCGAAGCTACACATGTCTGGAACGTTGCAAGACCACATGTACCATGAGTTTATCGAATCATTTTCTCAAGTTTCTTATATCAATGGAAACATCTCTTCAATATCTCAAATGGGTCTTTGACAGAATTTGGTTTCATCACTTGTAGTAGAATTTATCAGCAAAGTTGCAACAAGAGGTCTATAATGTGAAAGAAGCCTTTACAACATCTCATTGGATATAAGAATCTACCAGACAAGCCACCATAATTTTACCAAGTAAACTGACAAGCATAATGGTTATGGGTCACCCAAGAGCCTAAGGTTATGAGTCAACTTCAGAAACCCCTATTTCATCAAATTCCATTTTATAGTCCGCACACTGTCAATATCACAGTTGGTCACAAGAATTACAGGGTATATCTATCCTTAGGTCTTCGCTTGTCATTGTTATGGGTCACCCACAAGCCCACATTTCATTGAAGTCCATTTTCTAGGCCACACACTTTTAGTATCACAGTTGGTCACCAGCATTACAAGGTATCTCTATCCTCAGATCTTCGTTCATCATGGTTATGGGTTAACCACACAAAAACCTTCTATTTAGTGGCTCTTCAGATTCAACAAATTAGGCTTCTGATGAGGGAACTTCACACAATGGGGACCATTGATTATTAAGGGGGGAGGAATGATCTGAATGGAAAGTGGCATCAACCCATGGTATTTACCCATGGTGTTGTAAGTGGCATCTACCCATGGTATTTATCCACCCATGGTATTCATCCACCCATGGAATTTACCCATGGTATTGTAAGTGGCATCCAACCATAGTATTTATCCAACCATGGTATTGTAAGTGGAATCTACCCATGGTATTCATTCACCCATGGTATTTACCCACCTATGGAATTTACCCATGGTATTTTAACTAAAAAAGACTATAAGTAACAAGTCAAATTTTGTGAAAGGACAGATTGTCCACCACAATGTAGATTTTATAGTTATTCTCTGTTTTAATAATAAAAGTTTCTTTGTGGTTTTGTTTACTATGTGTTCTCTTATTTTATTTTTTCATTTCATTTTTTTAGATCTTGGGGGCCTCCCCCCAATATCCGGATCATTGGACCAGTGGTCTACATACTTGCACTGCTGCCAATAGTGAAAGTTCACGATGTTTTCCATGTTTCATTGCTTTAAATATATGTAAAGGATGGTGATAATGTGATTGATTGGTATTTATTGTAGGTGGAGCCAGAAGGAGAATACTAGCTAGACAATCGATGCATATTGAAATGGAAATAAATCATGCTACAAAACTAAGCAATTGAGCAAGTTAAACTACAGTTGAAGCACTTTGGGCCCGATGAAGCTACATGGGAGATGGTTGATCAGATGTGGGCTATGTATCCTTCATTATTTTCTCATTGAGGCAAAGGAGTTTTGGTATATGTACATATTTATGTATGGTTGTTATTGTAAATACCAAAATGAGTTGTGTTATAAATCTCCCATAAGTGGTATGGCTTTCATGTTGTCATGGTTGTCATGTTGGTTTTTCTTTTCAGCAGGTTGTCCATTTTAAATACTGCATCGAGCTAAGTTATAAAGCTCCATGGGTAGCATGTTTTGGTTTTTAGTGCTCTTGTTGGTCATAGATGTCATAAAACACCAAGGACGGTGTTCCCCTAAGGGGGAGGGGTCTGTACAACTTCGGGTTAAAAGTTAATGTAATAAAGTTAATAAAGGAAAAATAAGACCAAGGTCACAGGACACGTATTCCAAGCTGAATGTTGGGCAAAAAATCCCAGTGGCTATTCATTTTAGTTTATTATGGATAAGGAAATTGGAAAAGGATTTGAAAAGGAAAAGAGACATTAATTGGCATTTTATTTATGAAAATAAACGAAAATAGGGGAAAAGGGAGATGACAGGTCACAAAATTGCATGAGAGGGAAAATAGAGGAAATTGAAGAAAATAGAGGTCTCAATTAGAAAAAAGCTTTTGCAGATCAGTTCACAGCATTTTTTCAATTTTAGCTTGGAGCACTCTTTATTCTCTCATACTCTTGCACACTTAGAGCATTCTTGGAGCACTCTAGCATTGGAGAAAGGAATGCAAAGGAAGGACAAGGAAGCAAATGAAAGAAAGGGACAAGCAAGGAAAGGTTGGATCAAGTATCTTTAGTAGGAATACTTGTAGGTAATAGGTTACTGTGTGGTTTCCTAGTTTGTTTTTGAATGCATGGTATATGCATGTGTGTATTTTGTTATCTTGTTGTCATTGGCATGGATTTTTCCAGCCATGACAATGGTTTCAGCCTTGCCTTGCCATTTCTAGATAATCATGGTGTGATGGGGTTATTTTATGTGGTTGAGATTTGGATTGTCAGATGGTTTTGCAACAGGGTGAGGTGGTCTCAGGAAAATTCCCATAGGCCTAGGAATCCCTTAACCGGTTTTTGTGAGATTGCAGTAAAGCCTGAGGGTGGAGACATAAAAATTCCTCAAGGTATTGGTGAAGAAATTCTCAGGAATCCAAGCTTGTTTTGGGCCTAGTAATCCCTTGAATATTTTTGAAGGGATTGTGGTAAATCCCGAGGGTGGAGTTGGTTTAATCTATGGGAAGCCCTGATTGTTTATGTATCAGTTTTATTATGTGATATCTTGACCAGTTTTGGCAAGATCGCAGGATCATGAGGGTGGAGGTGGTTTAATCTCTAGAAAACCCTGGCACTATTTTTGTTTTGAGTCCCACATTCATGCTTGGAATATGGTACTAGGGTGATTGACTGAAAGAAATATTTGGTTTAGCTCAATCTACAGTTAGGTGGTACGTGGAAGTCCTTGACTTGGTTGGATTTTTCATATGTTAATAAGATCTCTATTCCTTTTGTATTTCACGAGTATTTGTACTTGTTATTATGTGGCTTTGATGGTTGGTCTACCATGGCTATTATTCTGGTTATATCTTGGTTATAAGCATGGTTTCATGATAGGTTCTAGTTATGTATCTTGACATGTTTTGATCAGTTGATGAACAATTAATGAATGCATGAGCTAACAAATGTTATTATAGCTATTAGGAGAGGGAATTAGACATCCTTGATGATTCTCAGATAAGTATCATACCCTTATGTTTAGATATGCATTCATGACCTGTAGATTACATGTTCTCATTATTTTTGATGAAATGAATGTCATGGTTAGGCTTGGTTAGGGCAATTATTTGATCAATTTTTTTATGGATGGTTTTGTCCTGATGTTATTTATCATTTTTGAAAGTCTCATTTAGCTATGGGAACTGGTGTGGAGGATAACCTAGAATATAGGCTCATAATCCAAGAACGCACCCTCTACTAAGGAATTTGGGTCACAACCACACCCTGTTAGGATTATCCATGTAGTTGGAGGTCCTCAATCGCATGGAGGCCTTGTCATGCATGTTGTTGGGAGACAAAGTCATTGAAAAATAATTCCAACTCAGGTTTTTGGCACTGGGAGTGGTTGTTTAGCTCCCGAGGAAGGTCGGTAAGATTCTAGTTTGTTGACTCCACTTAATTAACTGTACTTAGGAGGTCGATTCATTTCATAGTATCCCTCAACTCATGTTTACCCCAACATGCCGATGAAAGTGGATAAATGTGGAAGGGGTGGTTACACTAGTAAAGTTCGCATCCTTGCAAACATTGTTTTTTACAAGTCAATCAAGGCCACGAACCACTAGGTCAATGCACTTAAAAACGTGGTCAAGCTCAAATTGGAGAATACCATCAAGGGGTGCTTTACGAGCTAAGAGGGAGGATTTCTTCAAGCTGAACAAAATTTAAAAGTTAAAAGATGAGGGAGCTAAGTTTTCTTCATAAAAGTGTTGGGAAGGTAAATCCTCTCTGCGAGCAGACACAATCCCTCTAGCCCTAGAGTGGGTCTAGCAACAAAGGGACAAGCTAAAGTGTAGGTTCCTAATTAATGAATGCAAAGGACAGGGTAGATCGACCTACCTGGATTCCAATGCTGTCGTCACTGTAGTGATGGTGGCCTCTTGATCTCTATCTCGACAGGTCACAATCCTTCTACAACAGTGCTCAGATACCTGCACAAAGATCAGCAAATAAGAGAAACATACAAAACAATGATTTCATTCATAATCAACTAACCAGTCAAGGAAGGTTAAGCATATTGCATCAAATAAAACACATTAACGCAAGATGGGAATCAAAAAATAATCATGTATATGTATAAATAGAAGAAAGAGTTACAATCGGAGCCTTGATGTCGCAGCCTCCTTCAGTGGGGTTCAGTCAAAGCACGTCTCGAAGAATCGTCGGGGAATTCAGACGGGGTGAGGACACAATCCTAAGCTCTCTCGACTGAGGTCTCTTTCCATTCTATATTTCTAGCAAAATGTTCATGAATTCTCTTCAGTGTTTCAGCTATAATATGTTTAGCTAGCTCATCAATGGAGGATGGCTTTATTTATAGAGGGAGAGGAGGAGGTTGGGATCCCTACAATGGTGGAAGGGAGGCCTTATACCTTGGGAGGTTTCAAAAAATGTGGAAACAAGAGGCCAAAGGAGGGAGGCTGTGGTTATTCAGTCGAACCACTCCAGATGACTTGCCCACGAAGTTGTTAGGATAGAAACTTTGCCTCTATATTTAAAAGAAATTCCATAAATAGGTTGGCGTGGGTAGCTCACCGGGACAGAGCGCCAATTGGTGTGGGACCCAATGTTAATCTTCCTCATTGGCGCGAGGGCATAACAGTCTACTAGCGCCAAGGAAAAAACATGTGTTTCTGATGGTCTGCTCAGGGAATTGTCAATATAAGGAATGTTGTACTGATGGAAAGGGATGTAATAATGGTATTTGAAAGGCATGAATTTTTTTTTTAGTCACAAAAATGATCCTCCAATGTGCGGGACAGGGATTGCAGGGATAGTGACAAAATCTTGTGTAACAGATGCGCCCTAAAGCATGAGGTTCAAGAGAGAGGGAGGAGTGAATGCTTTACGGAAGCATTGGGAAAAATACTAAGAGGGGGTGAATCGGTATTTGGAGCGCGGATTAAAACTTTACTTTTTCTACCAAAACCCACTCTTGCCCTAGAACCCAAGTCGCGTATACAACGCGGATATCCTTAATGAAACTCGCGTGTGCAAGGAGATCTCATTATGGATATTCTTTACTTAGATCATTGCATCATTCATACATTAGATGTTTAGTAAGAAATAAACATGTGCGGTAAGAACGAATGAATCATCACACATAAGCGACACACATGAACACCGGGTTGCAGGTGGAAACCCAATTCGGGAAAACCACGTTGTCGTCGTCTCGAGTCTTCAATATTTATTATAAAGAAAACATCTTACAACATTGTGCTAGCGGGACTCGTACCGGCTTGTCTGAGGAGCACCTATGAGAAAATTTACAACAACTCTCTCATTTACCGGCCTCTCCTGGAAGGAGCTACACTACCCCCTTCTCTCGTTTACCAGCCTCTCCTGGAAGGGAGCTACTACCCCCTGTTCTCGTTTACCACCTACCACTGGAAGGGAGCTACAACCCCCTCATTGAAGGCTTCGACCCTCAGCACCACTGCAGACCACGTTTCATCAATTTTCAAACTAGATCAAATAGCTTCAACACAACCCTTCACTTATCAACAAACATACTTTGCCCAATACTTCAAACAGAACAGTGAGACCACTGTAACCAAAATATTAGAGATAACCCAGACTTCAGAATAGATATGCAGATGTAAGCTCAACCCTGAAAATTCATTAATTCAAATACCATACGTTGTTTTCCTTTATGTAACCTGCGTATATACGCGCCTTTATTCACTCCAACCTGTGTATTCTTCAGTGTATAGTAACTTTGTATACGCGACTTTTCTTCACCATTTCCGCGTATGCACGCGCTTTCCTTTTCACCAACTAGCATATTCTTCTGTGTATGCTTTCTTTCAGAATTAGTTCAGACTCGTATTCAGATCTGAAATCAGATTTATATTCAGACAATCTATCAACCATACATAACTGTTTATACAATCATTCTTCCTTCATCAATTTAGTCATTGAATCATCAACCAATCAACCAACAACTTGATCTTTAATCAAAATAATCAGCAGCACAATCAACATTTAAACAACCTGGATCTGTATGAATACATCATTGACAGATAGCAGTAAAACAACAAAATAGATCAAACATTTCATTCGACATACTTCAGCAAAACCCTAGATTCTATACGCGCTTTTATTTCACTGAACCTGCATATATACGCACTTTCATAGAGACGAACCTGCGTATACTTCAGTGCATTTTATTTTTGGAAACCCTGACTGCCATACGCGCTTTTATTCAAGCGGACCCATGTATCTACGTGCTTTTCATGAAATGAACCAGCGTATAGATCTATAAAAGATCAACTTTGCAGAACAAACCGGATCTATAAACTTACCCAGATTTCTTCAATTTATTCATCAGACTTGCGCCAGGTCTTCATCATTTCTTTTCAGATCATCCTAGAGATTCATCATTTCTAGATCTAGAGATCTTGAACCTTCATCATATCCATAGGTGCATCATAGATTCAGATCTATCAATTAAGAACAGAGTTCCACCATGTAGATATACTTCAGAGTGAAGTATTCATTAAAACGCAGACACTTGCACACCTTTTCACAATGATCTTCTTCTCCTTATATAGATTTAGCCTTTATCAATACCATGAGTCAAAACCACACCACTTCTGATGGTATTCCTGGACGAGATCAAATAGATAATCCAGCGCTCAATACTATAGGCCTATACCATGGTTATGTCCCCTGGATTTATAAAATTAGAGTGCAAATTGGAATACGAGACTTGGCACGTACTTTTCCGTGTACATACACTACTTTTCCTTGACAAACCCGCGTATGCTTTGTGACATATCATATTTATCATTTCGTTGGCACTTACTGGAATTCCTTTCCATTACATCCGAACCGCTTCAGATACATCGCATTTACATCACTAATGTCTCATCAAGCCTTCTGTGTCTATGAAACTTACTACAGGTTGCCAGTAACTTCATCAAGTAGGTTGCAATCAAGGACAACACATTGCATCATATTGCCAACAATCTCCCCCTTTGGACTTGATGGCAACTATGATGGTGTTTGATCATCACAACAGATAGATACAAAACACCATTATACTCTCCCCTTATTCAAACACAATGATACTCTCCCCCTTTGACATCAAGGGCAAAGGGCGGATCAAAACCAAAACAAGGTTTTTTCTTCTCATGTAGAAAGAAGAGCTCTATAGATCTAATGTGCACTGAAGTTACCATGCTCCCCCTGAGTTCATGCTGAATCTTCAAACATAATTTTTCAATGAAGTACATGACTCTATGACCTTTCCTATCACTAGGGACTCATATTTACATCAATGATCCAACCAAGTGGATTTACATAAGTGACTCAAGCACCCAAGTGGGTTTACACATTTTGACTCAACTACCCAACCAAGTGGGTTTACAAATTTGATCAAGTCCTTTCATGACTGAAAAATACAATTTTACATCATAGGTCTCATCATGACCTTTTCATCAAATTACAACAATGACCTTTTGTAACAAATACCAAAAAGACCTCAAGAGAGAGATCATATTTTAGAACCATAATAATGCCAACAATGCATTATTCTCAGCAAAGCTAATGCTCCCCCTGAACTTGTACACCTGTTCTTTATCCATTTGACTCCTTCATCTCCCCCTTAGCTTGTGCATCCTGAACACTTTCAACAGTGAACCATCAAGGCATCTTCATTAAATATTAGAGAATGAAACAGAAATATGAGAGCTGAAACATCACCAGAGATACCCAACAACACCATAGCTGTGCTGAAGAATGTTGTCCCAGAAAAATTTGTCAGCAACCACACATACGCGGTTTTCTTTGTATAAACTCGCGTATATACGCGACTATCTTTCAGGAAACCCGTGTATCCAATTTAATCTTCTGAATTTAAGCAGATCTGATCTTCTGCATGGTAGAGACAACTCCCAGCTTCTGTCTAAGATATTCGAATGCTTCCCTAGCCAGAGGTTTAGTAAATATATCAGCAACTTGTTCTTTGGAGGGAACATACTCCAACTTCACCTTTTGTTCAAGCACTTGTTCACGTAAGAAGTGATACTTGATGGGAATGTGCTTGGTCTTGGAATGCATAACAGGATTCTTTGAGATACTGATGGCACTTGTATTATCACACATAATGGAGATAGGAGGTGAACATTTGATTTGAAAGTCTTGTAAGGTTTGCATCATCCAAAGAAGTTGAGTGCAACATGATGCGACAACCACATATTCTGCTTCTGCTATAGATAAGGCAATAGAGTTTTGCTTCTTGCTGAACCAAGATACTAACCGGGGCCCCATATAGAATGCACCACCACTAGTGCTTTTCCAATCATCAACATTTCCAGCCCAATCTGCATCAGTGTAAGCATGAAGAGTAAGATAAACATTCTTTGGATACCATAGTCCAAAGTCTTGAGTTCCTTGTAGATATTTGAATATTCTTTTAACAGCCTGAAGGTGAGACTCTTTTGGATTAGCTTGGAATCGCCCAACAATACCAACTGCATGCATAATGTCTGGTCTAGTCCCAGTGAGATAGAGTAGACTTCCAATCATAGATCTGTATTTTGGTTGATTCACCGTGGGAGAATCATCATGAGAACTGAGATTACATCCGGTTATCATTGGTGTACTTACAGGTTTGCATTCTTCCATGCCATACTTCTTCAGAATTTGCTTAAGGTATTTTGCTTGTGATAAGAATATGCCATCTGTAGTTTGATGCACTTGCAAGCCAAGAAAGAATGTTAGTTCCCCAAGTAAAGACATTTCAAATTCTTGCTGCATAGCAGAAGCAAATTTCTGACTCATAGATTCTTCATTACTTCCAAAAATGATATCATCAACATATACAACCACAATCAATAGTTTATCACTTTCAATTTTTGTGTATAAATTGCTATCAGTAGACCCCTTTGAAAAACCTTGTTGATGAAGATATTTGTCAAGACGATAATACCATGCCCTTGGGGCTTGTTTGAGACCATATAGAGCCTTTTTGAGTCTACAAACAAGTTTTTCATCATTTCCCAAAATGAAGCCTTCTGGTTGTTCTATATACACTTCTTCTTCTAGATCACCATTGAGAAACGCAGATTTAACATCCATTTGATAAACTTTGATCTGTTGGAAGCTTGAAAAAGCAAGAAACATTCTTATGGCTTCAAGTCTAGCTACAGGAGCAAAAGTTTATTCGAAGTCTATTCCTTCTTGTTGAGCATACCCCCTGCAAACAAGTCTAGCTTTATTTCTTATAACCTCCCCATTCTCATTTAACTTGTTTTTGAATATCCATCTAGTTCCAATGACATTTTTGTCATGAGGTCTTGGTACTAATTTCCAAGTGTGATTCTTTTCAATTTGATCAAGCTCTTCATTCATGGCTTGAATCCAACATTCATCTTTGTTAGCTTGATTGAAATTGTGTGGTTCAATAGTGGATAGAAATTCCAGATAGCTAGAAGATCCCACAAGAGTCCTTCTTGTTTGTACACCTGATCCCTTATCTCCCAAAATTTGAGATTCTGGATGATTCTTTTGAACATATCTGGATGGAGCTTTTTCAGATAAATCATCTTTAGGTTCTTCATTGGGTTCACTGTCTATATCATTGCTATTTGATGTAGAAGGACATATGTCACCATCATCTTCATTTGTTGTTTGTTTTTCTTCTTTTGGGGCTGCAGGAGACTAATCAATAACAACATCAATACATTCAACAATCTTCCGAAGTATTTTATTGTAACATTTATATGCTCTACTCCTAGAGGAGTAACCAAGAAGTATTCCTTCATCTGCTCTGGGTTCAAACTTGCCAAGTTTTTCATCATTATTTTTGATAAAGCATTTGCTTCCAAAAACTTTAAAATGCTTCACAGTGGGAGGATTACCATACCAGAGTTCATATGGAGTTTTATCACTATTTACACGAACATGTGCCTTGTTAAGAATATTTACTGCTGTATGTGCTGCTTCTCCCCAAAATGTGTCAGGTGTTCCGGAATCATCAAGCATAGCTCTAGCCATTTTTTGAACTATTCTATTCATTCTTTCTACTACGCCATTTTGTTGTGGAGCGCCAGCTACAGAAAACTGTCTTTTTATGCCATGTTGTTCACAAAATTCAAGGAATTCATCTGATGTATATTCTCCTCCTTGATCAGATCTAAGACACTTGATTTTTAGATCTAATTCATTTTCAACCAGTGCCTTGAAGATCTGAAATTTCTCAAATGCTTCATCTTTGTGTTTAATCAACCCAATCCAACACATTCTAGAGAAATCATCAATAAACAAGATATAGTATTGTTCACCACGTGGTGAATTTTTCCTCACAGGTCCACATATGTCAGTATGAATGAGTTCAAGAGGCTTACTTGATGATCCTTCCTTGGCATTAAATTGTACTCTGGTTTGCTTACCGAATTGGCAAGATTTGCATATGATATTTTTAGGTAGAGAAATATTGGGAAGATCACGAACAGCTTTAAGTCTGCTTGATTTGTTGATTTGAGAGAAGCTCAGATGCCCCAACCTTCTATGCCATAGCCAATTTTCTGAAGATTTACTCAAATAACATTGTTCTTTGCAGTTCTTCAATATATATAGGTTGTTTGGAGTTCTTTTCCCTTTGATAATTGCTTTACCTGTATCAAGATCACGTACCACACATTATTTTGAACTAAAGACAACTTCAGTTCCTTGATCACACATTTGACTTACACTTAACAGGTTATGCCTTAATCCATCCACATACATGACATCATTAGCTTTCACCTTTTCTTTTAGAAACACAGAACCTTTTCCCTTAATTACCGCAGGAGTATCATTTCCAAATGTAACCTTCTTTTCCTTTTCTAGAGCACTATATGCAAGAAGTTTGTTTTTGTCACCTGTCATGTGTCTTGATCATCCACTATCAATGTACCATTGATTTTCTTCACCTTCCGCAAATAATGCTATGCCACAATTTTCAACCCGTAATTCCTTCTTTTTCCATACTTTGGAGCTTGAAGGAAAATGCTCTTTTGGCTGAACTTTTCTCCTACATTCAGATTCTTCATGGCCAAAGTTATTGCAATAAGCACATTCAACTTCATTTAGAAGAGGAGAAAAATTGTTATAGGTATTCCCTTTTGTTTCAATATCAATCCTGTTCTTTCTTGCTTCTCTTGTCATAATGGTTTTATATGCAACACATTGAATAGCTTTATGACCAAAATTGTGACATGAGAAACATTGTCCATTGAAGAAGAAATTTCTGCGATCATGAAATCTTCTACTTGAATTTACCTGTTGATTGGTGTTTCTTTGAAAGATATTCCTGTTAGTGTTCTTTGAATTGAGATGATCATGCTTTACTTGTAAAGATTCTTTATTCCCTTGCTGAGTGGCAGAATGTTGTAAACCAGTTGTAGCTGCTTTTAGATAATTTGGTGCTGAAGCCTGAGAAGATTCTCTGGTATATCCAAGACCTGTCTTTATAAGAGGAGAACGTTGTACCTTGATAATATCATCTAGGGTTTTAGATCCTTTAGAAAATCTAAGATTCAGAGTCTTTACTTTCTCAAATTCTTTTCTTAGACTTACCACTTCACATTCTAATTTCTCATTGTGTTTCTTCGCTTCTTCAAACTGCTTTTCCAGAGTTTCTATGGTTATTTTCCTTTCTTCTAAGAGTATTTTACTTTCTTCTAAGCGTATTTTGAGTTGATTGTTTTCTTCAAGAAAATCATTGTCCTCTAGAGCATCCACAAAAGTATCCTTTTATTCTCTAGATTCAAATGCCATGAGAAGTCTAAGATCTTGTTCACATTCTTCCTCACTATCAGATAACCCATCACTGTCTTCATGAGTATAGTAACTTTTTCTAGTGTTAAACCGATTATTATTCCTTCTTTCTACTTCCTTCCCTTTTGCAGGTGTTTCTTTTTTAGGACACTTAGCAGCATAATGACCAACTCTTCCACACTCAAAACATTTGAAAGGAAGTTACCTCTGAACTGTCCTATCCTAAGTTGAAGTTTCTTTTACAAAATTAACTCCTCATCTTCTTCCCCGAGATATATACTGATCTCTTCTTCTTTCAGATTTCTCTTTCCCTTTTGTAGAAGCTCAAATACTTGATTTCTTTGACTTTAGATGATCCTCCTCTTTCATTTCATAAGGCTAAGGTTATGAAGTTGTACCACAGTAAGATTTTGAAGATCCCGTTTTTCTTCAAGAGCAGAAACTTTTGACTCAAATTTTGCTGTTAGCGATCTTAAAATTTTCTCAACCAAAGTAGATTCGGTTATTTTTTCTCCCATATTTCTCATACGATTTACAATATCATCAACACGTAAAAAGAAACTGGCAATACTCTCATCACTATGCATCTTTAAATTTTCATATTCAATTCTGAGAGTTTGGAGTTTTTCACTTTTTACCTTTGCATCACCTTCATAACTTAATGATTTTAACCCATATTATTTTGGCCAGATTCAGTCAAGACTTTGAAAAAATTCAGTGATTCATTTAAACACTTCCCCGTTAGAGCATTGACCGCCTTGCATTTAATTCATAATTCTTCCTTTCCGCCTGATCCTCGTTGGTACTGCGCGTTGACATTGATATCCTTCTTCAAAATGGCCCATACATCTGCTCCCGTAGACAGATCGAAGATAGGATCTCATCCTTGCTTCCGTAAGATTAAATTGTTTATTTCCGTTAGTTGTTTTATGATTCCCGATAGATGCTATTCCTTCTGACGTCTTCATCTTGCTTGATCTTCCTTCTAGCGGCTAAGCTTTTCTGTATGACTCCGTTTCGATACTCAATTGTTGGGAAAAATACTGAGAGGGGGGGTGAATCAGTATTTAGTGCAGACTGAAAACTTTTTACTTTTTCTAAAACCCATACGCTACTTTACTGAACCCAAGTCGCGTATACACGCAGATATCCTCAATGAAACTCGCGTATTACCAGAGATCTCATTATGCAGATAGTTCTTTACTTAGATCATTGCATCATTCATACATTAGATGTTTAGTAAGCAGTAAACATGTGCAGTAAGAACAGAATAAATCATCACACATAAGCAACACACATGAACACCAGGATTTAAGGTGGAAACCCAATTCGGGATAAAACCACCGTTGCCGTCGTCTCAATCTTCAATATTTATTATAAAGAAAACATCTTACAACATTGTGCTGGCGCAGACTCATACCAGCACGCAGGCACCCACCTGCCGAAGGCTACAACCTTCTCTCGTTTACCAGCCTCTCTTAGAAGAGAGCTACTACCCCCTGCTCTCGTTTACCAGCCTCTCTTGGAAGGAAGCTACTACCCCCTGCTCTCGTTTACCAGCTACCACTGGAAGGGAGCTACAACCCCCTCACTGAAGGCTTCGACCCTCAGCACCACTGCATACCACGTTTCATCAATTTTCAAACTGGATCAAACAGCTTCAACACAACCCTTCACTTATCAACAAACATACTTTGCCCAATACTTCAAACAGAACAGTGAGACCACTGTAACCAAAATATCAGAGATAACCCAGACTTCAAAACAGATATGCAGATGTAAGCTCAACCCTGAACATTCATTAATTCAAATACCATACGTTGTTTTCATTTATGTAACTCGTGTATATATGCACCTTTATTCACTCCAACCTGCGTATTCTTCAGTGTATAGTAACTTTGTATACACGACTTTTCTTCACCATTTCCGCGTATGCACGCGCTTTCCTTTTCACCAACTAGCGTATTCTTCTGTGTATGCTTTCTTTCAAAATTAGTTCAGACTCATATTCAGATCTGAAATCAGATTTCTGTTCAGACAATCTATCAACCATACAGAACTGTTTATACAGTCATTCTTCCTTCATCAATTTAGTCATTGAATAATCAAACAACAACTTGATCTTTAATCAAAATAATTAGCAGCACAATTAACATTTAAACAACCCATATCTGTATGAATACATCTTTCACAGATAGCAGTAAAACAGCAAAACAGATCAGACATTTCATTCCACATACTTCAGCAAAACCCTAGATTCCATACGCGCTTTTATTTCACTGAACCTACGTATATACGCGCTTTCACAGAGACGAACCTGCGTATACTTCAGTGCATTTTATTTTTAGAAAGCCTGACTTCCATACGCGCTTTTCTTTAAGCGGACCCGCGTATACACGCGCTTTTCATGGAACGAACCTGCGTATATATCTATAAAATAGAAACTTTGCAGAACAGACCAGATCTATAAACTTACCCAGATTTCTTCAATTTCTTCATCAGACTTGCGCTAGGTCTTCATCATTTCTTTTCAGATCATCCTAGAGATTCATCATTTCTAGATCTAGAGATCTTGAACCTTCATCATATCCATAAGTGCATCATAGATTCATATCTATCAATTAAGAACAGAGTTCCACCATGCAGATATACTTCAGAGTGAAGTATTCATTAAAACCCAGACACTTGCACACCCTTGCACAATGATCTTCTTCTCCTTATATAGATTTAACCTTCATCAATACCATGAGTCAAAACCACACCACTTCCGATGGTATTCCTGGACGAGATCAAATAGATAATCCAGCGCTCAATACTATGGGCCTATACCATGGTTATGTCCCCTGGATTTATAAAATTAGAGCGCAAATTGGCATACGCGACTTGGCACGTACTTTTCCGCGTGCATATGCTACTTCGCCTTTACAAACCCACGTATGCTTTGTGACATATCATATTTATCATTTCTCTGGCCCTTACAGGAATTCCTTTCTCCATTACATCTGAACTTCTCTGTAGATACATCAGATTTACATCATTAACAAACTCATCAAGTCAGTTTTCATCAAAGACAACTTTATCAAGTAGGTTTCCATCAACTTCATCAAGTAGGTTGGCATCAAGGACAACACTCTGCATCATATTGCCAACAAGAACGATTCAAACCAAACACCACCGTCGAAGACTTGCAAGTACAAATACAACTGATATCTCTGATACATGATCAGGTGGCATGGGCGCAACCATCCATAATAGAGTGCATATATGAACTGAGATCCGAGGTATGGACGTAGCCATCCAACAGTGAGGACCAACAAAAGACTTAGGTATGGTTGCAGCCATCCAATCAAAAGAGATATGCATAAAGTCATGATAAACCACAATATCCTGCAGCCTGGATTTTATCAGACAAAACCCAGGGTCTTGCACTCCATCTCGACCCGAACAAGTACAAATTCAAGCATGCGAATATGTGACCTGAAGTCGAACATGCAAGAAAGTCACCTGATTACCAGCCAATGATGAAAGCTGTTAACAGGCACGAGAGAAACCACCAATAATAACAATGAATCTCAAGGTAAAATAGGTACAATCCACGCAATTTGAACAATAATCTGGCATTGAAAACCCGTAGAATCACTCGATCGAAGGCCAATGATGTGGACCTGTCGTCGAATGTGAAGAACTTTCCATTAAGGCATGCAAGCTCCAACGTACCGGAAGGGATTCTCTAGATCAAATTACCGAATAATGAGCTAAAGTCGATAGGAAGTGACCCGGTTGAAGGAGGGCCATAATGTTTCCCACATCATCGACACGAGACAAAGGAACATGATGATAGTGAATCAGGACCAAACATAGGATTAGAGGAAGGTTTGAAAACTGCAGAGGTAAATTTATCTTGAACATATCAGTGACAGGACTTTGGATTTGGAAGAATTTGACGTCAAGGGATCTGAGGTCATGATGACATGGAAAAAATCGGATGAGAGGTTAAAACAGATTACCCAAACCCATGGAGGAAAAAATGATGAAATGAGATGTCCCCAACCCGACATGAATGCAGATGAGTGTCATGTTCAAGCGCAACATACTGTCGACACAACTAAGAACTTGTTCCATTTTCCCCCACCATTTCTGGTGATTACCCCAATTATTTTTGAAAAAAAAGCTTGAAGGGGATAACATATGCTTGTGCTGTAAGTTTGTCCTTCGGACAAATCCATCCTAGTACATTTTACGAGCTCTAGGAAGGAGAAACTCGGTGAACGTCATGGTGACGGTATCCGATGTCATCAGAGTTTAACGAGTCTGACAAAGGAAGAACTCGACATATTTTCATGTTTATAGAGTTTGAAAAGAAGCGGAAAAGAAAACTCCAGCATGTCCCTTTTCGTAAATAGTCCCTCAGATCCGAAAAGGTAGAAAACAATATTTGAAAGAACCTCTTAGTCGCGATTGGCTAAGGTATTCGTTTTTCGTAAATAATCTATCCCAACTCGAAAAAAGGGTAAATGTATATTGGGTAGATATCGTTTCCCAACCATTTAAGGAGTTCAAAACAACAAGAGTCTCGACAATATTTTCAGTTTTATAGAGTCAGAAAAGAGCTAAAATATGACTCCACCTGGAGGAACGAGTGGTATTAAGGGTAGCAACTGGTTTCGGTGATGGTGGAACTTCTCAGAACAAGTAAAGGTCAGGAGACTGGGTAACAAGACCACTCATTGCAATAGTTCCTCAGGAATGGGTAAAACAACCAAGTGAGGGCATATGATTGGCTGAGCAGATGGTAGCGATGGAATGAGGAAACCAAGGCTCATCTAGAAAAGAAGGCTGATAAAATGGAAATCATAAGAGGTAAAACAAAAATGGTTTCATTTTTACACAAGCTTGAAACAGAAACAAACTATGCTCGAAAAAGTGGGCATGCCCCCAGCACGGTGACTAAATTCAAGGTAGATGCCCCCCAAGCTTCAGTCCATCTAAAAGGCAGATGGAGTGAAGGTTCAAATTTGGAGATCAAGAGAAAGACTCGACTGGGATTTTACAAGATCGTATCAAAGACTCGAATTGAACAAGAGCATGTTTCATTATTTTAACGAGGTTGACACATTAAAAGAACTATCCTCGTGAGATAATTCATTTTTTAACGAGGTTGACATATAAGACGAACTATCCTCAAGACATAATTCATTTTTTAACGAGGTTGACATAGAAGACGAACTATCCTCGGAAGAGCTTGTTTCATTTTTTAAGGAGCTTGACACAAGAAAACAAACTCGCTCCGCTAAGACCTTGTTTCATTTTTAAGGAGCTTGACACAAGAAAACGAACTATGCTCCAATGATCTTGTTTCATTTTTAAGGAGCTTGACACAAGAAAACGAACTCGAAGCCCAAAGACCTTTCATCATGATGAATAAGAGGCCATGGCTTCCAAGAGGTTCTCATCGGATGGGAGAAAACATCTCGTAAATCAAGACCCAATGCGCCTAGCACACGATGCAACGACACTATCACCGGATGCTGTGCATGGACGTGTAGCCACATAATTGACTCCGTGGTCGGGTGTAGAAATTTATAAACACAATACTGTATTTCCAGATTCTCTTGATCTAACAAATTAATCTTATGTTAAATACAAAATCCTTCCACTTAATTCATTACGGAAATTAAATCGCCAATTGCAAAACACATATGAAGCAAAATCAATTGCACATAACAAGATGTTTTACTGGGAAAGCTTAAAGCTAAAAAACCCAACTATCATATATTATGTATCAATGGATCATGTAATAATATCATACAAAAATTAGTACATCAAGCTCAAGACAATCAACAATCATTACACATCATTACTGCGTGAATTGCATATCTATGCACCAATTTCTCGCTCCGACAACCGCCTCCATTGCGCGCACTGCGCAATCCCCGCCGAAGAAGACCCCTGCTGACAAAGACCCCTGAATGAATTTGAATTGGCCTTGCCTTGACTGTGAAATCCAAATTGGCATCTCCAATGTGTGTTAGATGTATTGAATGCATCACTATAGTCACAACAGATAGTCCATCTCACCCTTTCACCTATCTCTCCACTGGGTCTCCACTGGAACTGACATGCAAGTAGTTAATTGTTGTATTTTTTCAGTTGTTAGTGAGTTATTAGTTGTGAATTAATTAACTAATTAATTCACTTAACTCTCACTAGTGTATCTTTCAGTTAGACTAGATACAACTAGCTCAACTGAGTTTAACTCCATTAACTGAGTTAAACTAAATAACAACTCCCGTAACTACTCTTCCAACTCTGTCATAACTTTGCCACTTCAGTTCTAACTGAGTCCTCCATGCATGAGCCACCAATAACCCTAGGAATTGCATAATTCCTTTAGCCCACTGATTTTCCAAATCTGTTCACTGAAATAAAGTGCTCCAAGAGAATAAGTTGATGTTTATTGTCGGATTATTATTAAGGGTTAATAATAATCGACATGCACCTATTTTTAGATCGACAATCTATAAATAGACTTCGCCCAATATTCTAAAAATAGAATTTCATCTATTTTCCACATTTGACCAACCATCTACAAATAACATCCTGCAACTTATAGAATATGCTCACCATGTCTAAAATATATACCTAAAAATAGCTCCTCATGGGCCCCACTTAGTGAAGGTGCTTACTTTTCACTAAGCTCATCATCTTGTTGAATCTCAACACTCCCTCTCAACAAGATAGGGATTATTCTTCACCCCAATCTTGCCTCTATGGTATTCAAATTTTCTCTTGGTGAGCGCCTTCGTCAGAATATCTGCATCCTGATCCTCCGTAGGAATGTACCGAAGCAACATGATCTTTCGCTGCACACAATCTTTGATATGATGATACCAGATATCAATATTTTTAGATCTATCATGAAACATAGGATTAACCGAGAGTTTAATGCAACTCTGATTATCACAATATATCACTATGGGATCTAAATATCAACCGAAAAAACCAACCAGGATCTTCCTCATCCAGATAGCCTCACATGCAGCTTGACTTGCTGCCACGTATTCGCTCTCCATCGAACCGAGTGCCGCGCATCTTTGTTTCTTACTATACCAAGAAAATGTCAGAGATCCGATACCGAAACCCCTCCCGAACATCTCTTTCTCGTTCGTTGGGTTATTAGAACCAATCTGCATCTGTGAAGCCTTGCAACCTCACTTCATCCATCTGTCTGTACCATAAACCATACTTAGATGTGCCCCTGATATATCTCAGGACATGCTTGCTTGCCTTCCAAAAGAGCTTGGTAGGCTTAACCATCGCTTATGAAAGCTGGTTCACCACATAGCATATGTCTAGTCTTGTATTGACTAAATACATGAGCGAACCCACCAACTATCGATAAACAGTGGCATCCACTACCTCTGCCAATGTAGCATCCTCTTTCTTCCAATTTCATGGAAGAGGAGTATTCCATGGGCTTGCGTACTCCATGTGAAACTTACCAAGTATCTCTCGAGCATACTTGCCTTGAGACACAAAAAAATTCACCTTCTCGCTGCCATATTTCCAATCCAAGGAAATAATGAGAGGAGGCCCAAATCCTTCATCTCAAACTCCTTTGCAAGATATCGCCTTGCATGGGTGTATCAGCTCGCTCCATCACCCGTTAGTATTAAATCATCAACATAAAGAACAATGATTAAAAGCTTACCCTCCATCACAATTTGGTATAGGTTTGCATCCGCCTCACTCTTGGTGAAGCCAAGTCCAGTGAAATAGCTGTCGATCCATGTGTACCAAGCACGATGTGCTTGCTTCAGCCCATACAATGCTCTTTTGAGTCTGCACACATGCGAATCGCTGCTGAAGATCTCAAATCCTTCAGCCTACTCAATGTACACCTCTTCCTCAATGATCCCATTAAGGAACACACTCTTCAGATCGATATGATGAATGTGCCAACCCATCTGCACTGAGAGAGCAAGGATGGTCCTTATGGAAGAATACCGTGCGACAGGTGCAAAGGTTTCTTCATAATCAATCCCCTCGATATGTGAGAAACCCCAGGCAACAAATCTTGCCTTATACTTCTCGGCGCTCCCATCAGCAGCTTACTTTACCTTGTAGATCCATCTTGAACCTACCACTGATTTACCCATCGGCCTTGGAACAATCTCTCAAGCATTGTTTCTGACAATGAAGTCATACTCCTCCATCATGGCATCTACCCATGTGGGCTCCTGAACTTCTTCTTCAAAAGAAGATGTCTCTGTCACGATACACTTGCTCATAAGAGCCATGTATCTAGTAAATCGGTCAGGTGACTGTCTCTGTCTGCACTGTGATGTAGGGACTCCTACATTCTGTGTTGCATCAAGCTTCAATCTCTCAGCTTCTGTGGTACGCTTTCTCCCTGTTTTGATGTTTGGTTCTGCATGAGTGGACTCCTCCACTCCATGAATCTCATCCTGTGGCTGATCCACATCTAGAGGCTCATATTTGGGAACAAGTAGCTCCTCCTCTACATGAAAGTGTAGCTCCCTCTCAAGCGATAACTTCATGGCTTTCAACTCATTGAATTTTAAATCCAGTCGCATCACAGTCATTCGACTGTTTGGAAAATACACACGATAATTATGGGGTGTTTATGTGTACCCCACAAATATCCCAACTTCTGCAGGCACCTCCAGATTCTTCCTGGCATCCTTTGTCACATGAATGTAAACAGATGAGCCAAAAATATTTAGATGAGACATATCAGGCTTCTTACCAGTAAAAGATTCTTCAAGTGTACTCATTCCAAGTACTCTACGAGGACAACGGTTTTGCACATAAACCACAATGTTGCATGCTTCCACCTACAAGTGCATCAGTAGGCCCTGGTCATGTAGCATAGCTCATGCAACACACACGATCATTCTGTTCTTCCTCTCCGTGACCCCATTTTGTTGTGGGTTACGAGGCACTATGAGTTCTCTTCGAATTCCTTCTTTGCTACAGAAGTCTTTGAATTCATTCGAGATATATTCACCACCATTATCGCTCCGCAAAGCCTTCACTTGCTTCCCTGACTCCTTCTCCACCAATGCTTTAAAATCACAGAACTTTGAGAATGTTTCACTCTTCTTCTTCATGAATAAGATCCAGCATCTTCGAGAATAGTCATCAAAAAATATAACATAATACCTGTGTTTTGCTGTTGAAGCAACCGAGAAAGGTCCAGACACGTCTGTGTGAATTCTCTCCAGGATCACCGAAGCATGGTTCTCTTTCTCATGAAAGGTGGTCTTCACAAAATTACCCATAGTACAGCCCTTGCACTGATCTGACTGTGCAAGAGTACCCTTGGGAAGTCCAGTAGAAATATGTTGTAAAATCTTCAAGGCGCCATGATGAAGATGGCCCAATCTCTTGTGCCATAATTCACCCTCATCCCGACTCACCACTTCTTCTGCTTTGCCCATCATTGCAGCGCAACCATCTACCTCCAGCTTGTAGATATTCTTAACTTGAATCCCTATCCTCTTGGTTTGACCCGTTTTTTTATGTCGCAGGAAAGCTTTTCCCTCGTTGAAAACAACGTCATAACCTCTGTCCTCCAACATAGCGACCAAGACCAAGTTCTTCTTTAGACATGGAACATGCATAACATCTTTCAACATATATGGTTTACCTGACTCCCTCTCAAAGGTAATGGTTCCAATTCCAGTCGCACTATATCTACCATCATTGCCCATCTCTATATGCATTTGGAGATCCTTCTCCTCCAAGTCACTAAACAACTCCTTGTCTCTCGTCATATGGAAGGAAGCACCACTATCAAGAGACCACACTGATCCCATTGCACTTGAAACCAAGCATGCGATCAAGGAGAAATCAAGTTCAAATTAAGTAGGCTAAGGCCTCACCCATCAGCCTCCAACAA
This sequence comes from Pinus albicaulis, assembly GCA_034641835.2. Taxonomy (NCBI): domain Eukaryota; kingdom Viridiplantae; phylum Streptophyta; class Pinopsida; order Pinales; family Pinaceae; genus Pinus; species Pinus albicaulis. The sequence goes on from JAXQQM020086832.1 coordinate 42,782, forward strand.
CCTCTTGTTCTTCTTTTCCGTGCGCTAGTGCAGATGCCCATGCTTGTGACAAAGGAAAACACTAATTTTGGAAAAATCTAGCTTCTTTCGTAGCCTTAGATTTTGGATGGGATTACCCTTCCATCCGCTTTCTTTGGCAGCCAAAACAAAATTCTCTTCATCATCATTCTTCGATGAAGAGCCATCCCTGGTATTCCACCTTATCTCCTCCTGCACAAGATCCGACCAAAGTCGCTCCCAATCCGGCAGTTTCTCCCATCCATTGACAGAGTCTTGGTAGCTGTGCCAACTCTTTTGAAGCCCAAGGAGAGCCAAGCTCACCAAGTCATCATCCAAAACTGTAATTTTCACATTTCCCAGCTCATCCCTACATTGGAAAAACTTCATGAGATATTTTGGAATACTGTCGCCCTTCTCCATTTTGATTTTTATGAGCTTATCTTTCAACGCCAACTTCCTATGGTCGCTGCTACTTTGGAAAAGATCTGTCAAAGCCTTCCAAATTGAAATGGAGTGGCTTTCCCGTAAAGTCTTGACACAATATGGTATTTCACACCTTCTAATAGAATTCTTCTTGTCTTTTCTACCTTCTTTTGCCATGTGTCAAGTAATGTAGCATCGCTAGAAGTAGGCTTAGGAACATCGCTATCAATGAACTCCTTCAGTCCATTATCTTCAAACACCACCTCCATCCTATCCTTCTAGGCTATGTAATTTGAGCTACCCTCAAGGGCATACTCCAACCGCAACCCATTGAAAAACATTTCATTGAATACTCAACTGTCGCACCAAGAAATTTCTGCAGCAAATTCGAATTGTCCACCAGCACAAAACTCAACACCTCTTCACAATTGCAATCTCCAGTGATTAACACTGCTCCGATACCATGTAGAAATTTATTAATACTGATAGTATTACCAGATTCTCTTGATCTAACAAATTAATCTTATATTAAATACATAATCCTTCCACTTAATTCTTTGCGGAAATTAAATTTCCAATTGCAAACACATGTGAAGAAAATCAATCACACATAAACACAGTTGTTTAACGGGAAAGATTAAAGCTAAAAACCCCAACTATCATATATTATGTATATCAATGGATCATGTAATAATCTCATAAAAATATTAGTACATCAAGCTTTTAGTACAATCAACAATCATTACACACTGTCATGCAGAAATTTTCATATCTATGCACCAATTTCTTGCCTCCTGACAACTTGCCTCCACTGCGCAATCCCTGCTGAAGAAGACCCTTGAATGAATTCAAATTGGCCTTGCCTTGACAGCGCAATCCTCATTGGAATATACAATGTGTCTCGTATTTATCAGGTTATTGCCCAACCACCCTGCCAGCCGGAAGAAGGATTCAGGGTAACACCAAACCACGCTTAGTCTGGTAGATAGCCCTACCAGAACAGGAGAGGGCTCTCTCTGGGTCAATCTCAGTGAAAATGTATCAATAGGCCTTGAGATGACTGAAATGAGTGCTAATTTTAGGCTAGGTATATTAATCAAGGAGTTGGAATGATTTTTAGGGGTTTTCTGTTGGAAAAAGGGAAAGGCAATTTTGGGCTTGGGGATGATGCCAAATTCTTGCAGAGTTCAAGATGGGGCAGGGTAGGCAATAGCTTTGATGTCTTAGTTTAATTGAATGGATAGAAAATACTGCTGAGGAGATGAAGAGGGCAAGAAGGTGCAAGGATCCTCTTCAAACTGACGAAAACATATAAAACTAAACAAAAGTTTAAGGCAGAGCACCAGCAAACTAATGAATTCTACCTTAGTTACTCATTTGTTTAATTCAAAAGCAAAGAGAAGGGAAATGGCATACATATAAAATTAATGAAACTTACAGATACATGGAGAAAAACATCATCAAAACTCAGAGCCACAAGGATCCCAACAAGTGTTGCAAAACTCTGGTCTTTCCTTTGCCAAAAATCTGAAATGAATATACAATGAGGTGCCAAACTATTCCCAAAAGTCCAACCCTGAAAATGACTTAGAAAATACAATATATAGACCATCCTAACCCCTTCCCATGCCTCTAGGGGTCGAGTTAATCCTTCTAGGGGATGTTTCAACCAATTCTAAACATGGAATTGAAATCTAGGCAGCCAAACAACTTGCCTCTATATGCTAGGGAACTGATCCATTCACTTAATTTTCACTTTTTAGTGAATGACTCCTCTAGAACAAGTAAATATGAGCAAAATTTACATCATAGCTACAAAATTACATCAATAAATATCAATAATTACATCCAAAAGTGAAACTATTCAAACTGGCCGAATTTCTGAGCTGAAAAGTGAAAATTGGGTCGAAATCCTCTATGCGCCGCGTCAGAAAACTCAATGCGCCACGCCACTTTGAGCCTATTTTTGGGGAACTTCCTGAAGTCCAAATTGAGCTCATGATATCTCGTTGGAAAGCCCTGTCTGTCTGCTATCCAACCCAAGTAGAATTTTTGGATTTGGATGTCATTTGCCCCTCCACACCTACAATCTCCCAAGACTGGTTCCTGCTGGTGCAAAACGTGGCAGAAAGGCCATTTCTGGAGTGTTTTTGACCTTTAATACCACCCAAAACTTCATGAAATCTCTCAACCATTCCTGAGCATGCATAATTTACCATAACAAACCCAAAAATATCAATTTTTCCTCCAGAAGATTTCCCAATCATAAGCGCGCGTCGAGTGACGTGACGCGTCGAGCAGAAAAACCTGTTTTGCAACCAAAATTTTCAAAAATGACAAAATTTACTCCAAATTTGCTGAAATTCAGAGTGAAGGTCTCCCATCATGTCTCATGCTCAGCTAAGGAAGCTTCAGCCAAGATTTGGAGTGGATCAGGCCTTTTCCGACGTTTCAGTGCTCTCCTCAATCTCGCCTTCAGGATCTTCATCCTGGCTCTGCAAACGTGTGTGCGGGCCCAATAGTGATTCTTCATGTGTCTGAGCATGTATTTGTCCCTATTTTCCTTCGCCAATAGCTTCTCCAAATGAATTTTGACTCTCGTAAGGCAAGTCTCTCGCTCAAATGGTGTCATGTCACTTGGTCTCTTCCGGGTTAATTCTCGGTCTTCGCGGATTCTCTGCAGCTCCATGAGTGTGTGTTGATCCTCCAGTTGTTTATTCCACTGCTCCAAGTAATTTATAACCCACTGAGCTCTCTGCAATTTCTCAGTCAGTGTGTCGATCTCAGCTTTTTTCTCCTGGATGATTTCTTTCAGCTTTGAGCTGGGAGAGCTCGAATCAACATCGATGAGTATTAAATTAGTGTCTTTGCCTCCTGAAGGGCCCTCATCATGCATAGGCCTCTTTCCTTGGTCTTGTACCTGTGCTGATGTCGAAGGCGAGACCCCTTCCACGCCAAGTGGAGATAGTACTCGCGCTGCTGATGAAGGTAACGAGACCCCTCCCACCCCTGGTGGAGATAGTACTCGTCATGCTGCTGCAAATAAGGCTCTGTGGCCTCTCTAATATGTAAAACACACTAGGGCACTGATAGGCCCAGTCTCAGGAACCTCAAACTGATGTGAAGGCTCTCCCTCATCATGAAAATCTCGGGAGGAGGCTGGGGGGCTGCAAAGAAGTCACGGGAAATGAACTCATCCCATGCGATGCCCTGCAATCCAAGTTGATGTACTACAATGATTTTAATGAGTGCATAATGATAAATGTTGTTATGTTGCTTCTCTGGAGTCTTCTTCTGCACAAGTTTAGTCATCTGCTCTATGTTTCGTCACATGAAGTATGGAATATTCATCAGTCTCACTCTCGTGAAATGCATCAAAAGTCTGATATGGTATGCATAAAGGCGTGAGAATCTACCCTCACAGCTGAAGTATCTAATGATGAGTTTCATTAATGACGCATACGACTCCTTCAGAAACTGGAAGGGGAATACCCTGCTGAGCTGCCTTAAATATCCAGGCTTGATGTAAGGTTCATAATATGCTCTATCCAGCTGCTGTCTTTTATTCCACTCCTCACCTATGTTTGGTATCCCGGTTGCCTCAGAAATGGTCTCTGGTGTCAAGGTGAAGTTCACTCCAGCAAGGTTTACATGACCATCACGCAAATGTAGGAAAAATAAGCGAACCAACTCCGGATGGTGCTGAATCGGAGATATCATCTCACAATACTGAAAACATGACTGTTGCTGAAAGCATGTCATTGCAAGCGGGTAGGCCTGCAATTGAGCCAAGGAAGTGGGCTCCTCCCTGACGTGCCTGCCACTTTTATGAGACCTCCTCAGTACATTTAGCTCTGTGGTTGAGTCACTATCTTGCTCATATCCCTGCTCATATGATGAATTTGTCTCTGACATGATGTTGAAAACAAGGTGTTTGACAAGTATATGCTGATATGTATGTGGTGAAAATAAGAGTTTGTCTTTCAATACCAAGTGTGCCACATATGTAATGAGAGGCTGTGAGGAAATATCACAATGAATACAATAGACGGTTAAGTGAATTTGGAGTGAAAGGACAGTCACTTACTACTTGGGGAACTTCAGGATTTGGAGATTTTATAAGTGATATGGGAGTGAGAGATGGTGATGGGGGTAGTTTTTAGGGATAGGAGTGCAATGACAAGGTATACTTGGGTTAAGTGAAATCAAGGATACAGAGACAGTCCTTGAATGTTTTGGGAGTTAGAAATTTATCAATTATATGAAGGAAGGGATGTGATATACAATGATAGGATTTGAGGATGAAAACATGGGAACAAAGGGTATAAGGGATATGGAACAACGGGAATAGGAGAGGGGATTATGATAACAATGTAACAGTGATGGGGAATGGAAAATAGGGTGGCAAATGACAAGATTTCAACACCAAAACCCAATTTTAAAACTTCACATATAAACCCTATGGAGCAGCCTTTGTCAAAAGATGGGGTTTATGTTTACACCATTCAAATTTTTCCAATCAATCTTCAAAATCACACCAAACACCAACAAGATCGGTTGTATCCACTTACTTGAACAAATAGGAGCGAAAGGTTTGCAATTTCGTTTGGAAGCAGTGATAAAAACGCTTGGGGGCTCTGTGCGCCGCGCACAAACCCAGTGCGTCGTGTCGTGTGGGTGCGCTGCGCCCGTTGAAAATCACACAGTGGACCTCGGCTCTATGCGCCGCGCCTTTTGCCAATGCGCCGCGTGCACTCCAAACACACAGTTACAGCTTAACAAATGACTTCGCCTCTCCACAATTGAAACGATTTCTCTGTTATCTTCTTGAATGAAAATGGATTGTAAAACAATGAAAATATCTTATAAAGCCATGGAGTTTGATTTTTATTTTACAAAAACCCATTTTTTAATGTTTTTGGCTTTGGCACTTTTGCATTTAATATAACTCTGTCTTTTTGTTTCCTCACTGATTTTCTGAGCTTGAATGATGAAATTGTTCTTGATTTTTTGCAAGGATGGTGGCATTTGGACTTCGGCAAAGGATGGCCAGAGTCTGCATTTGAAGTACTTCATGGCGGAAAATTTTAAAATACATATTTATTACAAACAATAAATTTGACAATTTCTTTTTCAAAACAGAGTTTTGAAGAAGAAATATCCTCGAGCATTATTGATGATGAACATCCTGAAATAAAAACTTATTGAAGACATCCTCATGGGCTGCGGGCATTATTTAACATTTCTGAAGACCAAACCCTAGACCTAGAAAGTGAAATGACTCTTTTTTTTTTTGACCAAAATAGCACCTATGACTGTAGATGACATGAAATCAACTTTGATGAACTTTGACAAATTTTGACCAGCCCAGCAGGTACAAACATGAGGGAAAATGAAAGAACAAAGCCCTTCCGTCAGATAATGGCATGCCCCTAATGGAATGCAGATGAATAAGCAGAATGAGACACCTAAAAATGAAATGCAATAAGAGAAATGATCTCTGACGGAGGGATGTAAAGACCAACTCTAACATTGACTCCAATGGAGATGGTAGCTCCTGGGAGCTGCCAAGAACGACAGATATCTGGGATAGATAGACAGTGCCTTCGTCCATTGGGCTATGGAATCCATTATTTTGAAAAAACAACTCAAGACTGTTGACTGAATTTATTTGACTGAGACTTTGACTCAAACTGACTCAACTTTTAAAACAGAAATGACTGAACCAAACCGACTAAACAGACTCAAACCAAAACTAAAATCCTTCTTCAGAATTATAGCCTTCACTTCGGGCCCCAAACTAAAGAAAAGACTACAGTGCACACTTACGATGAAATTGAAATAAATGATATGTACAATGACAATGTGATCAGCAAAAAACATCTTAGAAATGGTACCGCTTGAGCAGCCGACCATTGACCGGCCCTCCTGGACAATCTTCACCGTTCATCTCCTTCAAAAGAAATGTGTTCTAACCTCAATATGCTGCAATCTTAAATGGACCTTTCCAGAGATTTTCAAACTTACCGTGTTTACCTTTGTCCTCATTTCTAGCATCCCACTTCAGTACCACTTCCTCCAATTGGAATTTATCCACCTTCGCTTTCTTGTCATAGATTTTCTTGATTCTCTCCTCAACTTGAATGTGTTCTGGAAAACCTCTTCTCTCGTTTGATGCAAATGAATCATTTGATTTATCCTTCTCTGCATATGGCTTTCTTCACTGCCAGCTTCCTGAAGAAGCTTGACCACTGGAATAGAAAGGGAGGTGGGAAACACTGTATCCACTCCATAAACTAACTCAAAGGGGGACATACCAATGGACTTCTTTTGACTCACCCGATCAGCCCATAGTTCATTTACCAGCTTCTTATGCCAACTCTTCTTATTTATGTCCAACAACTTTTTAATGATGTTGACTAGATATTTATTGGAAGATTCCGCCAAACCGTTGCCTTGCAGATGATAGGCGGTTGAATGCCCCAAAATGATTTTATACTTGGCACAAAACTCAATCATATTTCTTGATTTGAAAGCTGTTGCATTATCAGTGATCAATTTACTCGGGCAACCAAAACGAGACAAAATGTTGTTCTCTAGGAAAGAAATGATTACCGAATCACTGGCTTGCCTTGTGGGAATTGCTTCGATCCATTTTGTGAAGTAATCGGTGGCTGTTAGAATCCATATATGCTGTCCTGAGGAAGGAGGATGGATCTCCCCAATGAAATCCAAACCCCACTGCTGAAAAGGGGTGCTTACCTCAATAGGCTTGAGTGGCAATGGCTGTAATTTCTGTCTCCCTTTGAAAATCTGGCACTCATGGCAGCCTTTGACTATTTTATACACATCAGCGAACAATGTCGGCCAATAGTATCTCGCTCTCAAAATCTTATTGGCTGTTGTTTTCCAAAAAAGGTGACCCCCGCAGTCTCCTTTATGGAAATCCTCCATTACCTTCTTCGCTTCTTCCTCCACCAAAAAATTCAACAAAACACCACCCGGATCTTTCCAATAAAGTGCAGAATTCAAAATACAAAATTTTGTAGCCTTCAGTTTCAAATTTCTACCTTTGTTTCTAGTCATGCCGGGCGGTGATGACAAATTTTGCAGAACATACACGATATCTGAATACCATGGGGAAGCAACAAAAATTTCCGATACCTGAAGTGGCGAATTCTCCTCATCCTCATCAGACATAGCAGCAATTAGATTTATTTCTAATGCGTGCAAATTCGATTCATCCATAAGCTTCGCTAGCCCCTGTCCCTTGATAAGCTTCGTGGGCCTTATCTCCACATCATATTCCAGCAAAGCTGCAATCCACTTGCCTCGTCTTCCTTCCAGATCAGTCTGTACTAAAACATCTTTCACGACAGCGTTAGTAACATAAGCTAAAATATGAGAATGCAAAATGTACACCCGGAAATCCTTTAATGCTTTTACCAGTTCCAGAGCTTGCTTCTCAATGATGTTGTACTTCAAGGCTGCGTCTCTAATAGTTCAACTGAAAAAAGCTATTGGCTTCTCATGCCCATCCCTTTTCTGCATTAACACAGCTGCCATGGTATGCTCCGAAGAAAAGGAAAACAAAATAAAATCTTGGGTGTAATCCGGGCTGATTAACATTGGAGCTGAAGATAGTGCCAACCTCACTAAATTAAAGGACTTTACCGCCTCTTCAGTCCACTTCACTTGGCTGTCCTTTTTCAGCATGTTTTTTATTTCTCTTAAATGTTCAGCAATGTTAGGGACAAAACGGCGTAAAAAGTTCATCTTACCATTAAAAGACTGAATCTCCTTCTTGTTCCTGGGAGGGTCAAGTTGCTGAATTGCTTCAACATGTGCTGGATCAATACGAATGCCATCTTTGGAAATAATGTGACCAAGTAATTTTCCCTCATCCATGGCAAACAAGCTCTTTTTAGGATTAAGCGAGACACCATATTTTCTGCACTTTTGAAAAACAACTTTCAAGTGATACATATGCTCTTCATATGAATTGGAAAAGACCGTCAAATCATCAATGTATATAACAAGGAAAACATCTTTCTCATTCACAAAAGCCATGTCCATCGCCCGCTGAAAATTCGCGCCAACATTCTTCAAACCGAATGGCATCTTGGCATAGTGGAATGTCCCCCACGGAGTGGTGAATGTTGTTTTTTCACGGTCGTCCTCATGGACCAAAATTTGGTTATATCCAGAATAACCATCGAGTAGTGACATGAGAGATGCTTCAACTACTCGCTGCAGTATATGATCCATTTTGGGCAATGGATAATTGTCCTTCAATGACACCTTCTTCAAATTTCTGAAATCAATACAGAACCGAATCTCACCTGTCTTTTTCTGCACTGGCACCAAATTTGAAATCCAATCAGAAAATCTGATGGGAACAATGATTCCTGCTTTGTACAGTCTATTTACCTCCTTCTCAATCGATGGCAGCAACTTTGGGTTGATTCTTCTTAGCTTCTGTCTGAAAAGCTTCTGATTAGGCTTGATTGGGATAGTCTGTTGAATTATATTGGTGTCATACGTCTTTAAATCTGAGTAATCCCAAGTGAAAGCATCATCAAATGAAGAAAACAAACTCACATATTTAGCCTTTACCTCCAGTGGCAATGATTTGGATAACTTCACCATATTGGGGTATTCAGTTGTTCCAATATTTACATCTTCAACTCCTTTTTCAGTCGGCCGTAAGGTTGGTTTCTTGGCCACATCATCTTGATCGAAGAGCTCTTCTAAAGGTATCAAACCTTTAGGAATAACATTATCTTTCAGCTGCAACACTTCCATTTGATTGACTTGAACATCATCACCATCATCATATTCTACATCGATTGAGGCATCTTTGAACTTACCTTTATTTTGCAGAAAATCATTAATCTCATCATCATCTTGAAAAACTTGCCAACATATTTGATTATCCGGGATGGTAGGACGGTGCTTCACATGGATTTCGAACTTATTACTTGAATTCATTGGGATCTTCAAATTACTTGCTGCCTTAGAAAGTGCATCTGAAATTCCATTTTGAATGCGAGGAATACAAGTCAAGGTATAATCTGAAAACTGCTTCAAAATATCAAGGACAGCATTCCGATAAGCCCACATTCGGGGATGTTTCGTTTTATATTCACCCTTTACTTGCTTAATCACCAATTCGGAGTCGCCATAGATTGCAATTTTCTTAGCATTCAGCTTTCTAAGAATTTTTAGGCCAGCAATCAGAGCTTCGTACTCAGCCTCATTGTTTGAACAATCGAATGCTAATTTGTAAGAACATACCCGTACATTGCTCGGTACCTTATTTGGAGCGGAAAAAGGACTGCGTACAAAAATACCAATTCCAGCACCATCATTTCCCACTGCACCATCGAAATCCATGGTCCATAGACCCTCTTCATCATCTTCTAAGTGCTGAAATTGTGCTAGCTCTGTTTTTTCTGCTTGCTGTCCACTATCTTTAGCTGATTGCTCAACTGTGCTTTCCGGTTGTTGCCTTTCTTTCTGCAAAACTTCTCTAAAATTCTCAGTAATCTCTAGAATATCTTCTGCTTGAACTAACTGACTATCTACATCATTGAAACTATCGACAAACAAAACAAAAGACTCTAAATCTGTATGTACATAATTAATCGGATGACTGACCGGTTTCTCCTTGGTTGTAATCATATACTTCATTTTTTGTTCCCGGTACAATTTTCTCATTTGGACAAACACAGGAATCATCACATAGGAGAAATCTAATTGTAATGTCCCTTTCAATTTGGCTCCCCAAGATCTGGAAAGCAACATACCAAATCTCGGAGGAATTTCTGCTACAACAACATCCATCAAAACATTCTTTGTAGGAATCTGATCCAAACTTACAACCAAGTCTTTAATGAGCCCAATACATCTCACTCTGCTAGAATCAAATGAATAAAGATCATGGTACTTCCTAGTGATATCTAAACCCAACTTCTCCATGATTTCTTTCGACATAAGATTATGGGAGGCACTGGAATCGAACATGGCATTATGCAATACAAATTCATGCAATCGAAGACTGATATAAAAAGGAGGCACTTCGCTTTCCGGAGACTCACCATCTAAAGCTGGTCCAAATATCAGTTCAGGTTGATCATCTTCAATATTCACCATATCAGACATGGGATCGAACTTCAAAATTCTAGAAACTTGACCTTTATAACTGTTGTTCCTCATTAGTTCAGTCAAGGGAATGGATACCTTTAATTTAGAAATCTCATTCTCCAAACTAAAGGCTGAAGTCCTTTCGATCTATTTGGCTGGAACATATTTCTTTTCAGCCTTCTCCCTCGATGTAATTGGCTGATTTGATTTTTCTACTGATGATGACTTGGTGGCAGCGGGATCAACTATCTCTTTTGCTTTCTTTTGTGCAACAGGTGAATCATTTTTAGGTGCTGAAACTTCCTTTCTCTTTTGGATTGGATTGACAAGTACATCTCTGTTTCTGAGAGAATATTGCTTCTGCTGGGCTAATAATGCATTCATATAACCTCTCTGATACTCATCTGACTCTTCCTCAAGAGCTGAATCATTAGCCAAGATAAAATCCTCATCTCTTTGTACCGCTGAACTTTCTGCATACTCCTCATCTTCGGTGATATAAATGGGCAAATCATCAGGAGTAAAGAAATGATTTTCCTCCCCTACTACATCATCTTCATCATCTGAATCCTAACCAACAAAATTCTGCTAAAGAGGTGTCTTTACTTGCTGCTGGACTACTGGTTCTTGTGCTCGTTGTTCTCGTTGCTTAATCCTGAATTGTGGCTGCTGCTGACCACGGAAGTTGGGATTTCGAATCTGGGGTTTAGGCTTATCAAGTGTGAGCTTTTCAATAATTCTTTCCACCTTGTGAAGTAGCTGATCTGATGTAGATGTAGAAGCTTCTTCCTTTATCACAACTTTCTTCTCTGCTTTCAATCTAGCTCTCTTGTCATTCAAATTTGCCTCAACACTCATGGAAATCTTCTGCATGTCCTCTAAAGTGGGAAGATCTCTGTCTCGTAATGAATAGGCCATCTCCAGATCAAAACCATCTGGGAACTTAAGCAAATCTGATTTCTTAGACGGCCTCAAATCATCAGGAATAGCATTATAAACCGCATTAAATCTGATAATATAGTCTTGGACGGACTCACCAGGATTGCGCTTGATCCTGGTATACTCAAAAGTAATTTGAAGTGGATCTTTCTTATTTCCCACCGATCTAGAAACTATCTCTGAAGCTTGGTTAATGTAGCAATACTCCTGGGCTGCAAAGCTCTAAACCATTTGCGTACCTCACCTCCAAAAGTTTGCACAAACAATCTCATGGTGACATTCTCTTCATCAATTTCATGGAGATCAAAAAAGTCTGTCATTCTATCAATATGCTGCTGAGCAGGAAAACTCTGAGGAGTTCCATCAAATAATGGGATTTTACTCTGATAATCAGTGGGCATAGCATCCAAGTTTGCTGGCAAGGCAAGAGGTGAAAATCTAGCGGCCATTGCTCTTGGTGGATTTATGATCTGTCTTGGAGAAACGAGTGGAGTAGGAGCAGTAGGTGTACGAGGTGTATGTGGTGGGGATAGAGGAGGAACTACTGCAGATTACTGATCAGAAATAGATGGTTGCACGGGAATGGTAGGATTGAAAGAAGGTTCAACGTGAACCTGTGAATCAGAAGTAACTGCTGATGGACCAAGAGTTTCAGAAGAAGATTCGATAAACTCAGGAATATTCGTTGCCACAATAGAGTTTTGAATGTTCAAGATGTAACTATCAATGGATATATTAGCTTGTTCAATCTCAAGATACTTGATAAACTCAGGATTGATGACAATAGAACCAGTAGCACTTTCAGATTTAGTTTCAAACAACGACAACTCGAATTGATCATCAAACTCAATATCTTCAAGGAACTCAAATACAGTCGAGCATGAATGAGATTTAAACAAAGGGATCATGGGACTTTCTCGACGGAGGATTCTTGAAATCAGATTGGGATTCTGATACACTGGAGGCGGATCAGGATCGGGATTTGATCTAGTATGTCTTCTAGAAGCCAGTGTGTTGATCTATTCAAAAATCAAAGGACAAAACCAATCTATTTCAGCCTATCAAATTCTAGACTCAATCACCCAAAAGTCCAGAATGATCTGATATATTGGGGTAATTCACAGGTCAAGTGTCATGTCCACAAGCTAGACCGGAGATTGACTGAAGCATCGTTTATCTACTTCTACTAATGCAAAGCAAAAGCATTTCGAAGGCTACCTGGCGTAACTTCAGGCTCCGTTTGTAGCTTATGAAACAAATAACACCAACAAGAAAACCATTTTGTTCCCTAGTATGGTCGCCACTATGTTATAGCCCAAATCCACCTTAGGCTGAAGGAAGGCGGGATTCAGGGTAACACCAAACCATGCTCAGTCTGGTAGCTAGCCCTACCAGAATAGGAGAGGGCTCTCTCCGGGTCAATCTCAGTAAAAATGTATCAATAGGGCTTGAGATGACTAAAATGAGTGCTAATTTTAGGCTAGGTATATTAATCAAGGAGTTTGGAATGATTTTTTGGGGTTTTTGTTGGAAAAAGGGAAAGGGAGTTTTGGGGTTGGGGATGAGACCAAATTCTTGCAGAGTTCAAGTTGGGGCAGGGAAGGCAATGGCTTTGATGTCTTAGATTCAATGAATGGATAGAAAATATTGCTGAGGAGCTGAAGAGGGTAAGAAGGTGCAAGGATCCTCTTCAAACGGAGGAAAAAATACAAAACTAAACAAAAGTTTAAGGCAGAGCACCAGCAAACTAATGAATTCTACCTTAGTTACTCATTTGTTTAATTCAGAAGTAAAAAGAAGGGAAATGGCATACATATAACATTAATGAAACTTACAGATACATGAAGAAAAACATCATCAAAACTCAGAGCCACAAGGATCCCAACAAGTGCTGCAAAACCTTGGTCTTTCCTTTGCCAAAAAGCTCAAATGAATATACAATGAGGTGCCAAACTATTCCCAAAAGTCCAACCCTGAAAATGACTTAGAAAATACAATATATAGACCATCCTAACCCCTTCCCATGCCTCTAGGGGTCAAGCTCATCCTTCTAGGGGCTGTTTCAACCAATTCTAAACATGGAACTGAAATCTAGGCAGCTAAACAACTTGCCTCTATATGCTAGGGAACTGATCCATTCACTTAATTTTCACTTTTTAGTGAATGAATCCTCTAGAACAAGTAAATATGAGCCAAATTTACATCATAGCTACAAAATTACATCAATAAAGATCAATAATTACATCAAAAAGTGAAACTAGTCAAAATGGCCGAATTTCTGAGCTGAAAAGTGAAAATTGGGTCAAAATCCTCTATGCGCCATGCCAGAAAACTCAATGCACCGCGCCAATTTGAGCCTATTTTTGGGGCACTTCCTGAATTCCAAATGGAGCTCATGATAACTCGTTCGAAAGCCCTATTTGTCTGATATCCAACCCAAGTGGAATTTTTGGATTTGGATTTCATTTTCCCCTCCAAAACTACAATCTCCCAAGACTGGTTCCTGCTGGTGCAAAAAGTGGCAAAAAGGCCATTTTTGGAGTGTTTTTGACCTTTAATACCACTCAGAACTTCATGAAATCTCTCATCCATTCCTGAGCATGCATAATTTACCATAAAAAACCCAAAAATATCAAGTTTTCCTCCAGAAGATGTCCCAATCATAAGCGCGCAGCTGGCAGAAAAACCTGTTTTGCAACCAAAATTTTCAAAAATGAAAAAATTTACTCCAAATTTGCCGAAATTTGGAGTGAATGTCTCCCATCATGTCTCATGCTCAGCCAAGGAAGCTTCGACCAAGATTTAGAGTGGATCAGGACTTTTCCGACGTTTCAGTGCCCTCCTCAATCTCGCCTTCAGGATCTTCATCCTAGCTCTGCTAACGTGTGTGCGGGCCCAATAGTGATTCTTCATGTGTCTGAGCATGTGTTTTTCCCTATTAGCCTTCGCCAACAGCTTCTCCAGATGAATTTTGACTCTCGTAAGGAAAGTCTCTCGCTCAAATGGTGTCATGTCACCTGGTCTCTTCCGGGCTAATTCTCGGTCTTCGCGGATTCTCTGTAGCTCCATGAGTGTGTGTTGATCCTCCAGTTGTTTATTCTACTGCTCCAAGTAATTTATAACCCACTGAGCTCTCTGCAATTTCTCAGTCAGTGTGTCCATCTCATATTTTTTCTCCTGGATGATTTCTTTCAGCTTTGAGCTGGGAGAGCTCGAATCAACATCGATGATTATAAAATCAGTGTCTTGGCCTCCTGAAGGGCCCTCATCGTGCATAGGCCTCTTGCCTCGGTCGTGTACCTATGCTGATGTCGAAGGTGAGACCCCTTCCACGCCAAGTGGAGATAGTACTCGCGCTGCTGATGAAGGTAATGAGACCCCTCCCACCCCTGGTGGAGATAGTACTCATCGTGCTGCTACAAATAAGGCTCTGTGGCCTCTCTGATATGTAACACACACTGGGGCACTGATAGGCCCAGTCTTGGGAACCTCAAACTGATGTGAAGGCTCTCCCTCATCATGAACAATCTCGGCAGGAAGCTGGGGGGCTGCAAAGAAGTCACGAGAAATGAACTCATCCCATGCGATGCCCTGCAATCCAAGCTGATGTACTACAATGATTTTAATGAGCGCATAATGATAAATGCTGTTATGTTGCTGCTCTGGAGTCTTCTTCTGCACAAGGGTATTCATCTGCTCTATGTTTCGACACATGAAGTATGGAATATTCATCAGTCTCACTCTCGTGAAATGCATCAAAAGTCTGATATGGTATGCATAAAGGCGTGAGAATCTACCCTCACAGCTGAAGTATCTAATGATGAGTTTCATTAATGGCGCATAGGACTCCTTCAGAAACTAGAACGGGAATACCTTGCTGAGCTGCCTCAAATATCCAGGCCTGATGTAAGGTTCATAATATGCTCTATCTAGCTGTTGTCTTTTATTCCACTCCTCACCTATGTTTGGTATCCCGGTTGCCTCAGAAATGGTCTCTGGTGTCAAGGTGAAGTTCACTCCAGCCAGGTTTACATGACCATCATGCAAATGTAGGAAAAATAAGCGAACCAACTCTGGATGGTGCTGAATCTAAGATATCATCTCATAATACTGAAAACACGACTGTTGCTGAAAGCATGTCATTGCAAGCGGGCAGGCCTGCAATTGAGCCAAAGAAGTGGGCTCCTCCCTAACGTGCCTGCCACTTTTATGAGACCTCCTCAGTACATTTATCTTTGTGGTTGAGTCACTGTCTTGCTCATATCCCTGCTCATATGATGAATTTGTCTCTGACATGATGCTGAAAACAAGGTGTTTGACAAGTATATGTTGATATGTATGTGGTGAAAACAAGAGTTTGTCTTTCAATACCAAGTGTGCCACATATGTAATGAGAGGCTATGAGGAAATATCACAATGAATACAATAGACTGTCAAGTGAATTTGGAGTGAAAGGACAGTCACTTACTGCTTGGGGAACTTTGGGATTTGGAGATTTTATAAGTGATATGGGAGTGAGAGATGGTGATGGGGGTAGTTTTTATGGATAGGAGTGTAGTGACAAGGTATACTTGGGTTAAGTGAAATCAAGGATACAGAGACAGTCCTTGAATGTTTTGGGAATTAGAAATTTATCAATGATATGAAGGAAGGGATGTGATAGACAATGATAGGATTTGAGGATGAAAACATGGGAACAAAGGGTATAAGGGATATGGAACAGTGGGAATAGGAGAGGGGATTATGATAACAATGTAATAGTGATGGGGAATGGAAAATAGGGTGGAAAATGACAAGAGTTCAGCACCAAAACCCAATTTTAAAACTTCACATATAAACCCTATGGAGCAACCTTTGTCAAAAGATGGGGTTTATGTTTACACCATTCAAATTTCTCCAATCAATCTTCAAAATCACACCAAACACCAACAGGATCGGTTGTATACACTTACTTGAACAAATAGGAGCGAAAGGTTTGCAATTTCATTTGGAAGCAGTGATAAAAATGCTTGGGGGCTCTGTGCGCCACGCACAAACCCAGTGCGCCGCGTCGTGTGGGTGCGCCACGCCCGTTGAAAATCACACAGTGGACCTCGGCTCTATGCACCGCGCGGCCTATGTGTGCCGCGCCTTCTGCCAATACGCCGCACGCACTCCAAACACACAGTTCCATCTTAACAAATGACTTCGCCTCTCCACAATTGAAACGATTTCTCTGCTGTCTTCTTGAATGAAAATGGATTGTAAAACAATGAAAATATCTTATAAAGCCATGGAGTTTGATTTTTATTTTACAAAACCCCATTTTGTAATGTTTTTGGCTTTGGAACTTTTGCATTTATTATAACTCTGTCTTTTTGTTTCCTCATTGATTTTCTGAGCTTGAATGATGAAATTGTTCTTGATTTTTTGCAAGGATGGTGGCATTTGGACTTTGGCAAAGGATGACCCGAGTCTGCATTTGAAGTACTTCATGGCGGAAAATTTTAAAATACATATTTATTACAAACAATAAATTTGACAATTTCTTTTTCAAAACAGAGTTTTGAAGAAGAAATATCCTTGAGCATTATTGACGATAAACATCCTGAAATAAAAACTTATTGAAGACATCCTCATGGCCTGCGGGCATTATTTAACATTTCTAAAGACGAAACCCTGGACCTAGAAAGTGAAATGACTCTTTTTTTTTTTATACCAAAATAGCACCTATGACTGTAGATGACATGAAATCAACTTTGATGAACTTTGACAAATTTTGACCAGCCCAGCAGGTACAAACATGAGGGAAAATGAAAGAACAAAGCCCTTCCGTCAGATAATTTGACCAAAATACCATCTATGACTGTAAATGACTGAAATCAACTTTAATGAACTTTTGATAAATTTTGACCAGACCCAGTAGGTACAAACATGAGGGAAACGAGAAAACAAAGCCCTTCCTTCAGATAATGGCATGCACCTAACGGAATGCAGATGAATGAGAGGAATGAGACACCTAAAAATGAAATGCAATAAGAGAAATGATCTCTCACGGAGGGATGTAAAGACTGACTCTAACGAAAACCTAGAATCAAAGCCTACGTGCAAATGTTATGAAACTAGCTCCAAAAATAGAAGAAAAGAGATATCAACGCCAGAAATAAGTCACTTTTATGGGGAAACCTACTTTACATTACATAAATGAAAAATTATTGGATGATACAAATGACAAAACCTCCTTTCTATAAACAGGATTCCATGGGTCACAATATAATCTTAGCCAACCTAACAATAATAATGTAAGGTCACAATAATAAAAATATGGGGGTTACAGGGGTACAACAATAACAATAATGGGGCTACACTAGAAACAATAAGGGACTACACTAGTAATATAGGGACCTAGCAGTTAAATTATATTAGGTGGTAGCCTTAGAGACCATAATCTTAGGGCTATTAACCAAGGTGACGGCAAAGGGTAAGTCTTTGTTGTACCTAGAACAAACATTGGCTAGACTCACTTATACATTTTTGGAGGGTATTATTCACCTGAGATGGAATAAATGAAGATTAATTGCACCATATTGTGTACATTAAGCAGGTTGTCAGTGTAACTGGCTCAACCCACTCTATCTTTAGCCACTTTTCACATTGATCTCTGTGGCGTTGGGTTTCATCGTCAACTAGTGATTTCACTATGAAAGGCTTGTTTACATGGTTTGATTCCCTAGATTTAATAATGCATGTTAATTTATCATTTTTACTTTTTACACACCTTAGGTGTGGATTATGAATATTGTTTGGCTTTTTAATGAGATTTCATTGTGGTTTATTCACCGAGGTATTCAGGTAGAATGTAGGGTTTCTCCCCTGAATATAAACCTAGGGAATTGGAATAGATTAAAACTAAGACGTAAAAATCAATAGGATCTGGAACCTCAGAACAACCTGAAACATCTACAATTGTAGAATCTGAGATTTTCAAAACTGAAGTGATTAAAACCTAAGAAGTGGGATCAAGCTTAGTTCAATCTGGTCTAGAAGTCACCGAAGTTATTCAAAGATAATCTGATACCAAAGAAGTTTCAAACAAAGAACTAACTGAACCAAAAGTTGAAAAACCTAAGTATGATATTTCCCAACCTAAACCACCTTGAGTTGTTATGGCTGCTACTCTTGAACTGCCTGCATCTCAAAGGAAGCACATAATTACATCTAGACTACCTTCTCTCTTAATTAGTATCGAAGATATTACTAGGAAGGAGGAGGAAAAATCACCATGTACTCCTGTTACTATTGGTGAACCAAATTTTTTTCCAAGAGTTCCCTTTGATCCATTCAGACTATATCCTTGGTATTCTACTCCATTATAATTTTTAGCTCAAGGTGTTCCATGTTATTTCACTCCCCTTTAATTTTCAACAAGACGAAACATGTCAGAAATTCCTCCTGGGAGTCAACCGGGGAAAATTTTAAGAACCCCCCTAAATTTATATATATAATAAATAGGAGAATCCCCATGATACATAGGAAAAATGGAAGGCAATTTTATTAATAATATAATATGTATATATAATTTTTTGGCGAATCTCTCACGAGATTATATTATCTTGTAAAATCATGGCGAATCACTAGTACAAATAGCGAATCACTACTACAAAATGGTGAATCTTTGTCTAGTGGAGTTCGAGGTGTTGGTTCCAATGAAGATATGGTAGTTGAACCAGGAGTAGAAGGAAGAGAAACACTGAGACCAAGCATGGCACATGGTGACTTGTGAGGGAAGTAGTTCTCGTGTAGTTTGGAAAATGCGTTCTTCTAGTTCTGCTAAGCGTAGTGTTGTTGCTCATGCTACTACTAGCACTAATATTGAGGTTGGAGAGGAGTTTGAGGAAGCATGGAAGGTAGCAGTGGTGGAGAATTACAAAGAGTACCCCATGATGGGCTCCATTTTTCCCTTTGGTATATGTGCCTGCAAGATCTTCTATCCATTGAACCAACAATTAACCGTTCAACCAACAATCAACTTGACTGAGTTGATTAGGTACGAGTCAACTTAGACTAATCTTCAAAAATATGCTTTGCACTATCCCATATTTATCACACTAATGCTACACAACATTGTGCATTTGCACCTAACTCTCAATAATTCTTTTCCAAGAAAAATCTATAATAAGAAAAATATTTTACTATATTCTAAAAGTTGAAGATGTCGAAATCATGCCACAAAGTGAAAGGAAATAAAATATCTTTCCTCAAACCACCAAATATATAAAGAAAACAATAATGATTATAATAATAGAACTAGATCTATCGATCTATCGATCTATGCATGATATGAGAACCATAAGCATTCAAGGGACTAATTTCAAACTCAACAAAATCCTCTAAAAAAGAAACAAACAAACCACTAAAATTTTCAAAGATATCAAGACTAGACATTAACACAATTTCATGTACTTGAATAAGCCCATTGTTGCTTAGCGTTAGACTTCTTAAATTAGTTCTTTATCATTTAATACTAGGACACTATCTATGTGAAAAGAAATAGGTCCCAACTTCATCAAATCCGACTTCATTTCCAATCAAATATCAAAACTAGCTTCGTTTCCAATACCAATATAAAATCACACATTTTCCAAATATCAATAATTATTTTCCAAGAAAATATAAAACTCGAAACTCAACAAAATTCCCCAAACACAAGCAACATATATACCATTAAAATTTTCCAAGATGTCAAAGCTAGACATCAAGGTAGTTTCATGTACTTGAATGAGCCCATTGATGCTTTGCATTAGTCTTGTTAAATTAGTTATTTATCATTTAATACTAGTCAAACACTATCTATGTGAAAAGAAATAGGTCCCAAAATCATCAAATCCAGCTTCATTTCCTGTCACAAATAAGAAACAAACAATGTAAGGATTAAATATGAAACATCAATCTTAAAATAACATGCATGAAAGAAATGTAGCTGCAATGTTACAATGAAAAATACAAAATATAGAACCCATTTTTACCTGAATTTGACATGTAGTAATCTTGCATGATCAACTGGGCCGGGTCAAACTGCTAGCACGGTTCTACTAAGATTTTGCCAGGCAGATTTATCCCTGTCAATGGGATTTATAATTGGAATGAGGATTTATTCCTGTCAAAATCCCATTCTCATTCTCATTCTCATACTTGATTCAAGTTGTGGATGTATGTCTATATGTGCTCTTGTTTTTACTATTTTGAATTTTCTTTTCTTTTTTTATATACCTTGTTGTTTTTCTTTGTGTACCTTGTTTTTGCTTTATTTATACTATGTTGGATTTTCACACAATTGGGAAGATCCATGACACTACAAAATATGTTTGAATGGTAAGATAATACTCTTCACATTCTATGGATTATTACTTATCTTTTGGTATGCCTGTTTTAGCATTTGGTTAGAATTTTTTGCTTTCCCCTTTAAAGAGGCAAATTTATAATATGCATATGCTAAGTCTCTAAACTTATGGAATTGATAATGTGTGTACTTATATCATTGTTTCATAGTTCCATTCATTACACAAAATCTATAAATAGCTAGTTGCTTTTCAGACAAGAAATCTCGTGATTTTCCTTCTTGAGTAGTCCGTCATGAACAACTTTGTAAAACAATACTACATTGTGTTAGATGTTTCTTTTGCAGATGATGCATTGTGAGTTGACATTGTTGGGACCCTCGCCAAGTTTTCTAGTCACTGTCTTTGAAAACATATTCTGAAAATATATAAAAATTGTTTAGAGACTACATCAGAGTCTAGATCATATTACATTGGTTACTAACTTACCTGTATAATATTCATAATTATGCTTCTATTTGTATCAAACATGGTGCTTTGTTCTTCATTCATTTTAGCTATTCAACAGTTAGCTGAAGCAGAGTAAAAATTTTGAATGGTTAACAAATTTCATTGGGATATATTTCTGAGCATCAACAATTTGCATGCAAATTTACTGATAAAGAACAACTGTGTTTTCTCATAAAGTGAGATTTAGTGGTTCATGTGAGCATGACTTGGGATTATGGTCTCAGCCATCAATTATGATTTAATTTGAGCCATTGATTTCTTATGAGATCCTATAAAATCATAGTTATGTTTAGAGGCAAATTATAAATGAGAGATTCGTTGAAAATTGGGGCAGCTATGGGATGAATTTCCCCATAGAAACCCATCTACCGCAAGAAAATCCCATCTTTCCCCATCGCAAACCTATATTAGATAAAGGATAATTTAAATTGGATAATAGAATTATTATTGTTGTTGATGTGTTTGGCACTCCTCTTTGATGTGACAATGTTACTTGGGATAGTAATCTTCATCATATATATACACCACTCAGGCTTTGTTTGTATCATCATCTTTGATCATTGAGCTTATTGGCCTCCTTACTAAACTGCTTAAGGCTCCACGCACCCATATCTATCGTTGATGCATTATTTTTCTTTGGCTATTTTTCCTTCACCTATGAAATTGACCTTTCTACATCGAGTGCATAGTGGGCATCTATAGCACATTCTTTAAAAGTTGTTTTTCTCTTTAATTGGCATATTTTTCGGTTATCTGTTTGGTTCGATTTGATCCAAAAATTATTTTGTGATCTCAATCTCTATGGAAGTAGGGACTAAATCTTTCTTAAGTATGTCTTTGTTCTTTTGTAGTCATTATCAATATCATAAACAAGTTCACCATTAAAGAAATAAAACAAAAACTTCCTATGTTGGGTCAATAATGAGGAAGTCATCAACTTTTCATTTTCCATTCAGTTTCTCTTCATTCTAGCTGCAAACATTTGGCAATCTAGTGGATGCAATCTCTTAGTCTTCCCGTTCAAGGTTTTAACGACTAATGATAACAATTTGATGGTTGTCGATCGCTTCAATATCTCTGTTTTCTTCAGGCTACCCAAGTCTTACGTGACAACAAGAATGGGAAATATGTCCTCTAGTTTCCTCATATGATGGAGTGGAAACACTTTAATCTACTCCATCACACGTAGGTTTGTTGATACCTCATTTATTTCCACAATATCACAAGATTCTCCAATATTCAGAAAGGGAAAGAACATAATTGTTATCAACACAACTCACTTTATTTTTTACCCACTGGGACATGCAATGGGGTCTTCATTGACATCAAGATCTTCAAAATCATGGCTTAGCACTTCACTAGGTTCCTCATCACATGCCAAATCTTAATTATTATTTTCTTACCTAATAGCTATGAGAAATTATTCCACTCACAGGGAACCATAGAAGGTTGTCCTCAAATCTGTTGGGTGTGAATCATATATAGGGGAGTGGAAATCTACATCAAAAGCAAAGATATAAGTCATTAAAATACTATTTCTTGTTGGTCAGAATGATGGATGAATGCTACACCATCCCTTGAAAAAATTAAGATAAAAAATGTACAATTTAATCTTCTTTTTTCTTGAACTGAGAGAAATAATTGAATGGATATACTGTTCTTCTCCCATTTCATCAAGTGATTAACCATGATCATGTGTACAGAGGTCAGTGAATGTGGAGTGTCTTGATCACTCAACTCAGGAGTTTCTATGTGAGATTTTTATTGCCTTGCACACCACTTCTTGATCTCACTCTCAATCAATGGGTCATTAAATTCAAAGGAATGTGGCTTTATTCTCTAGTGGAGCCACATATTGAGATGATATTTATTTAAAGAATTTTTTATCACTATAGTATATCTTCTAATTTCCAGGAAAATGTGCTATGTCCCTGGAACTAGCACCAATATGCTACCTTGCAAGCCTGCACTTGATATATTTAGTCTTTAATACCAATTATCGCATCTCTGAGGGCACTTAAGAGTGTTTTCCACTGTCACCACAATAGCTTCTCCTCTCACTTCTGGATACTTCTTTACCTGCCCAAGTAAATAAGTGAGAAAACACACTTGTGCTTGAATTTTTGATATATGCAGGTCCCTTGAATTCTAACACTCGTTTCAAGGAATAGTTGTTGCATGAGTTTTATAATTGTTCAACTATATTAACTTGGACTGGATTGTGTCCTGCATGAGTTACACTATTTTTTGCTTACTATTTTTTCCCTTCAATAAATGAACCTCCTTCCATATTATTTTGGTGATTACAGGCTCCACTATGGTCTGTTGTTGATAAAATAGATTTTATTTTCATTCTGGCGCGGTTGATGATTGTTTAGAATCACGACTACTCGAAGCTGTGACCATGTTGTAGATTTGTCTCAACTTCTAGCGGAAATTAGACAAGGAGTGTTTGAATTAGACTGAAGGAGATTAATATGAAGTAAAGAGTTACCTGGGAATATGATATGAAAACAAATCAATTCTATTTCTATATTCTAAGAATTTCTTCCAGCAATGATTCTAAACATTAGGACTCAGAATCCATCTTTAAAATGTTAAAGTTTGCAGTCTTACCCATTGCAAAGGTGTTTGCGTTGTGTTTACTTGGGCTTGTCATGGCTACAAAGTACGTCAATATTTTAACTCCCAACAATTGCAAGCTTCTCAATCGATAATCTTCCTCTTTATCTTCGATACTTAGTGCATATTGTAGCATTTTCATTTTAGGGGAGGAACAAAAACTTTCTATCACAATTACACATAATTACATTGGTGCCTAGCAGAGGTTTATGCCAAGACCTTTATTTCGTATTATCATTGGTTTACCTATCAAATAACACCTCCTAAAATATTTAAACACTTTGCGTGTTAACCATTTTGCCTCTCCTCATTCTTCTCCCACAAGCTTGTTCTCATTATATGTTTTGGAAAAGAGATTTCTCCTTGCAGGAATTCCCCTAGGAAAACAGGTCCTAGTGTTTGTGCAGGGTACCCCTTTGATAGGGCTTCTATAGATTCTTCCCCTTCAAGCTCCTCAAACGTATTCACTATAACTCAATCTGTCGTATTCTAGATTTTAGTTTCTCCTTCATTTTTCATGTTGTCATGATTGTTTCTAAAACCAACACCACTTCTGTCATTTGGATCTCTTTGTCTACCTAGAATTCCTTTCAAGACTAAATTATATACTCAGTAATATAAATACATTAATGTTGATAGATAATATAAATTTACTTACACTTTAAAATTCCTACTGTTTAAAAGTCTTTCGTGTGCTATTGCTTTACTTCCAGCATGACCTCTAGAGTTTGTATAGTTTTGCAGTGAAGTCTTTTATCAAACAATTTGATGAAGGTGATGTTGTAGGTGTAATTTTTTTTTGATAGAATACTATAAGGGTAATTTTGTTAGATAAATATCATTGTTTACAAACTTGGAAAATGGCACAAAGGAACCTCGTTAAGATGTTTGTAAATAAAACATAAATATCAGTCTTGAAGGAAAAGACGGACCAGTGTTAATTGCCTAAATTCTGAGCTCAATATATGGAGTATATTCAACACTTCCTTACTATGCAAACTCAGAAGTGACACCCTCTACGCATAGGTAACTAATATGTCTTCACAACCTATGCACAGAGATAATAATGGCAGCCATAGGAAGTAAAAATCAACCCACGGCACAAGCTACAATTAGCAGTTAAATTTGTCCCACCACTCAAAAACTCGCCCTTGCACACAATGCTACTCTCTTGTGGCACAAATTTCTGCAAATGAGAGAAATATCAGGCCCTCCTTCAAGCCATACGCTCCACCATACATTTTCCAAACTTAAACTCTATATGATTTGATATAACACTACCTTTGGTACAGGTTATGCCCAATTGAATGTGGCTTACTATAGGCTTATAATTGAAGCTCCTCTAAACAAATGATTCAACCCTTCTTTGAGATCAATAGGACATGAAAAAACACAGAAAATTCCTCTCCAATCTAGTGTAAATATATATTTTAGTTTGGCCTCTTAAGTGGGTACAATAACATGTCCTTCTTGTATTGATATTTCTTGGCACCAAATACGTTGGAAATGCAATCACAGTCCCTTATCTAATTTGGAAACTCAACCTATTGAAAGAAATGGAATTCAGCCTCTTGGAGTTGGTATGACCCTGTTCTAAATGGTGTCTGAAGTAATCAAAAATATATGGGCACCCAGGGAAGCTTGCACCGTTAATGTGTTGTGGCATATGGATGATGAAAATTATACAATAAAAAGAAGGTGAAAACATACATCAAGGAAGGTAAATTGGAAGATAGTTATGAAGATGAAACCAACAAAGAAGACAACAAACTACATTTTCTATAAGGAAGATAAGCATGTTGATATTTCTCTTGGTTTTCATATTGGTACTACTTTTAAAAATCAGCCATCTGATGTCGCAACACATCAGATGCTCCATTCCGGGCTGAGTCAAACTGTTAGCACAGTTCTACTAAGATTTTGACAGGTAGATTTATTCCTATCAATGGGATTTATAATTGGAATAATCGTAGAGGAGGAAAGCACTAAGTTTCCAATATACTAGATCTGTTTATAGTTTCACAGGCCATTCTGGAACAAGAGATTTGTTTCAAATCCTCCATCCTTCCCAATATTGGCTCAGACTTTAATACTATGCATAATAAAATAGAGAAAATTAAGGCATTACATGGTATATAAATTATTTTATCATTACAAAAGATTGATGAGAAAAGGCCAAAAATAAATGTCTTAATGTCAAAATAGATGTTGGCTTTCTACAATTGGGCTTCTGTTGTCACACATTCTACTTTAATAATCGGTGTCAGTGTATGGATTAGTATTGATATTTGTTGGGTTAATTATAGTGCTCTTTCCATTTAATGAATGAAGAGAAATGCACAATTCATTAGGTTTTTCGTTCTTGAGAAATTGATTGGGAATCCTCTTTGAATGAAAAACCCAATCTTAGTACCCTTCTAGAAAAATGGAAGAACCAACATGAGTCATGCAATGTTTATCAATCCCTTATCATGATAGTGTTGTCTCACAAACTGTATCTTCTTTTATATTTTTAGGAGGATTATCTATTGATCCAAATTACAAAAATAATGTTTTTGCATTCATCTACTCAGATGTGCTTCCACCCATCCCAAGCAGGAAAAAGGCTAACAGCCCAAAATCTTCCTACTACAAATATACACTTCAAGAAAGGACAATAATTGTAGATATCATATAAAATTGAGGGGATAAAGTATCATGCATTCAACAATTTTGTCATGCTTAAATAACTTCTTGAGTCTTTTCTAAAACATTGTCCTTAATCTCATAATAATCTAGTGTGAGAGAGTTATTATTGTGTATCATTCTCCAACAAATTTGAAGCACTCTACAATTAAATTGTTTAATTTTGGAGTAAATTCCACTTTCTTAATTAAATATCATAATTTTAATAATGAAATTTTGAAATTTTACAAATTCTAAATAAAAATAAATTCGGATAATCCAATCTAATTGAGACAATTGTAGTATATCTAACGATGAGTAAAAAATTCCTATTAAAATTATAAAAATACTCACTGGAATCTCATAAAATATCCTATGACAAATATAAAAATGCTTACTGGAATCTTATAACTTTTGCTCAAAACCAAACATAATCATCATCAAATTTCATTAAAATGCTTAAAACTTTTAACAAAAATTATTATAATTCAAATTTGACCGGTGGATTTGATCTCAAATTCCAACCTTGAGGGCCAATTCTAGTCCATCCTGACACATTGAGTGATGAAGGCACATTCCCATGTGGGCATTCATGAAATATCTTATGCCATTCTCAGACAATGTCTTCTGGGCCCCCAAACCTTAACTCATGCTTCCAGCTTTTCTCCATTATCAACTTTGTATGCTACGTACTAAGTTCTCAGATCTTCATCTCTATATACTCTTCTCTAGTGTGCCATTGAATCTCAAAGTTTTTCCTGGTTAACAGATCTGCTAGCTAATGTAGAGACACTCATTAAGTAGTTTTTACTTCTTTATGAAGTCTAGAGCTTTTTCCAATCAAGTGGGTGGTGCTATGACAATGAGACTTTGGGTTCTTTCCTGTCTGCTCTTTCTTAGCTTTCTTCAGCAAGCTGCAGCAAGAGGAAGTGGGTTTGTGAGGACAAGGGGCACCCACTTTAATATCAATGGGAAAACTCTGTTTGTCAATGGGTTCAACTCCTACTGGTTAATGACTGTGGCAATGGATCTAACACAGAGAAATAAAGTTACCTCTGTTTTTCAACAAGCTGCAGCTCTTAGGCTTAATGTTGCCAGGACTTGGGCCTTCAACGATGGCCAGTACAAGGCATTAAATATTTTTCCTGGTATATATGATGAACAAGTATTTTAGGTTTGTGCATGGGGGCTGCATTACATCAAGCCTTCAGGACCTCAACCCATTTTTTTCAAGAGATTTTTCTTTTGGGTGTCTGGATCTACTGGCATTGTTTGTTTTAATCTGATTTTTGGGGTTGTTTTGGTTCAGGCTCTAGACTTTGTGGTCTTTCAAGCTAGAAAGTATGGTATCATACTAATACTTAGTTTGGCAAACAATTATGTGAAATTTGGAGGAAAGGCCCAATATGTACAATGGGCTCGCAACGTTGGACATAATCTCAACTCTGATGATGATTTCTTCACCAATCCCACTGCTAATGCTTATTATAAGAACCATGTTAAGGTAACATAGTGTATAAATGTATTTCTCTTGTCTCATTATATGCGTACATTTTTTTTGTTACGTGTACACACATACATAGACTAATTAGCATACAGTAGCTACACACACAAAGAAATAATCAAATCTGCATTCAACAATGCATTTTCTTGTAGATAACGATGAGAATGCCCTAATAGCACCGAGAGAAACGAGGTGCATTATACAGCTCAAATATGGGTGTGATGCAGTGAATCTTGATGATGCATTGGGTGTCCTAAATATGGACACTAGCATAGCCCATCAAAACCTTGTTCAAGTATGGACCTTCAGATATGCAACCTCAACCTTCACAACCTGGAGGTAGATATCAGACCCAGGTTTAGATGGGTCTGTGCTGATCTTGCACCCAAAAACCTTGAACTCCTTCCAAGGTGAAGAGATGTAAAGATAGGAAAGACCATGATGGTGCATGATATTCATGGTTTATGCCCAATAACTGCATTCTGTGATATGTATATTTCATTTCCTATAGCAATTAGACATACATAGGGCAGACTATGACTGCAAAATTGTGATGCCAAATTCTTTACCTTGAGCATTGAGGACCACAATGAAGGCTAATTCAAGAAGTCTTATGATGCATAGCTATCATGAAGATTTTATGGATTATTTATTCGAGAAAGGGAAGGTGCATACCGTTGAACAAACTGGTGAAATGCGGGGTGCCTTTATGTTATTAGTCAGAGTTGGAGTCTGAGAGCGAGCTTGTACATGCGCTTGAGGCCGAGCACGTAGGCCGTGGCGAGTGTTATCTCCCACAACACCATCTCTTTCGAAGTGTATCTATGCTATATACGGACTATGGGAGGCCCTAACAGACCATAGAGGGACGGAACAGAGAGGGTCAGCCTCGCTCAGCCAGCAAGAAGATCGGTGTGCACAAAGCCCCAGCCACCTCTCCGAACCAGTGAAAAAATGGGGCAAATCATTCTAACCCCTCCCTCCAACCCTGTAAATCGAGGTGAATGCCATGGAAATCTGCTCCAACCAAAGAAAATCGGGGGCAAATTTCATGTTTCCAGTTTTATGCGCCCTTTTTTTGGTGGGCTAATATTTAATAATTAATTATTTTTAAAATATTTATTGGGATAACTTTATTAAACTATAGAAAATGGGTTTTATATAAAAAAATTTCCCTAATAAAATTTAAAATCCCTTAAAATTTTCCTTTGGGCTAAAATTCGCCCCTAAAATTTTCCCTGGAGTCAACCCACTGATACCTCTATGTTTACCAGCTCTCTGGAGCCATTATTGTATGGTGATCCTTCAGGTCCTACTGGGTACCATTCATTTACTGGAAAAAATTTAGGAGCCTCTCCTTCCCCTCAAGTTTTTACTTGGTAATCGAGTTAATTTACCACAATTTCTCAAAGCATGACATCCATGCCTGAAGCACCTTTGGCATTAGACCAATATTTTCATATGGTATATGGTAACTTATTAAATCTCAAAGTAACCCCAACTAGTGTTTATTATATGCCTGGGGGGAAACCATCTTATCCTCCACCTCGAGGAAAGCCTATTGTCGAATAATATCCAATGCCTCGAGGACAACCTTTTATTGGAACTTATGGTTAGATAACTCAGGTCGGTCAAAGTCAATCTGTTGCGCCTCAACCCTTTATTGGTGCTCCTTACCCTAGGGTGAATACTATTTGGAACCCTTGTCTTTCCAATATATCTAATTACTAGTATAAAAATAATATTATCAATAATTGTAACAACCCCTAGTTGATTTTCCATGTAAAAAAAATAAGACCAAGGTCATAGGAAATGTATTCCAAGCTTAATAGTGAAAAACACATCCTAGTGGGTGACACTTTCAGTTTATTTGTGGCTATGGAAATTGGAAAAGGCATTGGAAATGGCAAAGAGGAATTAATTGGCATTTTGTTTATGAAAAAAAGGAAAATACAAGAAAAGGAAGGTGACGATACACAGATTTGCATGAGAAGGAAATTGAAGGAAAAATGAAGGAAACTGAGAATAAAAGAGGCCTCAATGATAAAAAGGTTTCCCACAATCAATTGCTAAATTTTGATACACCGGATGAATTCCTGTCGCCCAACCCAATTGAGCTAGCGTAGCAATAAATCTACATGGTTTGGGTGGCAAATCCTAATTCATCATCTCTGATCATTTGGGTCGAACGTTCATTGTATTTTGGTACTCCATATGATCCTTTTTCATCCACTTTATTGACTTATGAGAGCATTGTGGAATCCATGATGCCAGAAGGAGAACCATGGGAAGATCATCATCATCATTCCCATCTTCAGGATTACGAAGAAGATAATATCATTGAACTATATCACCCTTCGATCAATACATTCTTTTCGAATTCTTTTCCAATTAATGCTATTGAATTCAAGTGAAATTTATCAAATATTGAAGAAACCATTTCTATCAATATTTTGACCAAACCTGGCATTGTTGAAAACATTAATGTTGGCATGTCTTGTTCTCCATCAAAAATCAAAACTTATCACTCTCTCTTTCATGAATTCCAAGATATATCTGCTTGGTCTTATGAGTAAATGACAAGCATAGATACTAGTATTGTTGAACACACCATTAAAAGGTACCCTGATGTCAGACCGATACGTCAACACCTTCGACCTATTCATCCAAAGAAGGTTGTTTCCATTAAAGAAGAAGTTCAAAAACATTTGCATGCTGGTTTCATTTACCATGTTTCGCTTACTGATTGGGTTTCCAACATTGTTCCTATCATGAAGAAAGAAGTGACAATCAGAGTGTGTGTTGATTATCGGGATGTCAATCTTGTTTGTCCAAAAGACAAATATCCTACTTCCTTTATTGACCATATTATTAACGATTGTGTCGGATGTGAAAATTTTTTATTCATGGATGGATTCTCCGGTTATAATCAAATAAATATCCGCCCAGCGAACCAATATAAGAAAACATTCATATGTCCCTCGAGTACATTCATTTATCGTAAACTCCCATTTGGTTTAAAGAATGCTTGGGAAACATTTTAGAGAGCAATGAATTATGCTTTTAATGACATCAAGCACATTGTTCAACCTTATCTAGACGACTTACCCGCACATTCACGAAATCGGACTGATCACCCGACTCATTTGAGAGCTATATTTTTATGATGTTGACACTACAAAATATGCCTCAATCCACACAAATGTTTGTGTTTTGTTGGTTTTGGTCACTTTCTAGGATTCATCATCTCAAAAGAAGGAATTAGAATCCACCCACTAAAGGTCCAAGCCATTCTTGATTTCCCTGTGCCATCAAATTTACTTCAGTTATGGAAACTTCAAGGAAAGGCTAACTTCCTAAGGGGGTTCATAGCCCACTATGCCAAAATTGCTAAAGGATTTACTCGACTCTTGAGAATGGGATTCCCTTCCATTGGGATAAGATTGCGCAAGCTTCTTTTGACGTTGTCAAGGATACACTGGTCCGGGCATCATTAATGTATCCCCCCAATTATCAGAGTGATTATTTCTTATATATTGTCACGGTAGATACGACCATTGCTATGGTATTGGTCCAAGAAGAAGATGGGATAGAACATCCGATATAATATTTGAGTTGTAATCTCAATGATATGGAAGTGAAGCATTCATACGTCAAAAATCTCGCCTTGGTGATCCAAGAGGATCGTACAGGTCCAAGTACAAGTGGCTTAAGTGCAAAGGTTCAAAAATCAAAATGTTCAGATTGCTCTTGAACTAGGTTAAGATTGAATATCTTGGCATCATGATCACAAGAATGTGAAAGGTTCATTAAACCAAGCTCGTATGTGAAAGTTAGAAGCAGTCAAAGTTTTGGGTTGACTTGGATGACTTGGTAGGTTAAAGAAGGTGCAATTTCAACATTTTCCAGCCACCAAATTCTGGCCAGCTCCAGCCAAATTCCAGGAAAAATTGTGGCCTAGCTTAAAATACTCCTACGACCTGTTTTCGGATATTTGAAAAAAATATGATTTTTTAATATTAAAATAAAAAAAAAAAAATTAAAAAGGGGGTGGTGGGCCACCACCCCCACCACCCCACCCACACATTACAACCATAATAAAAAAAAAGAAATTGAAGGGGTCGATGGGCCATAACCCCCGCCGGACTCCACACCTTACCAACTGCATGATACACGGTGGGGTGGTCGACAGTCAACCCCGCCACCCCAAATCGTAACCCAACACTTTTATATATGTGTCCACATAGGTGATTAGGGGTGGGCCACCCGATGCAGGTTCGGCCCCCCTAAAACTTAAATATATTATATTCAAACAAAAAAACACACCCCATTTTAAAAAATTATCTAATGCTATGTTAGGAGGGGCGGGATTTGACCTCCTCAACCAATTCCATTTTTGAAACCAACTATGTCAACTGGATTTTTTCAAACTCTACCCAACTTTGTATTATTTAAACTCATTTTTTCACAAGTGTGCCTAGGCCAAGGAAAAGCGGAGTGTGTAGGCAGTTTGAGATAGTAATGTTTTATTGCATGCAGGTGCGAAACCATGAGCCCGCAGTACAGGGAGTAGAACCATGATTGAGCCCAACTTTCAGGAGGGCGAAATTTTTCTAGTGTTCAAATGGGACAAAATTTATATCGATTTTGCACCTCTCGGCACTCCGAATCCAATTGTGTTGTCCATTTCTTCATTAGAGGTCTCCAATTTTCGGGAACTTTCAGCTATGGAGATATAAGGATGTAATTTTGCATTAATTCTTGTACTTTCATTTTATTTTCCACTTAATAAAAGAGGGCCTCCCCACTGATTGAGCAAGGCCCGGAGATGTAGCCCCTCCTGGATGAACTTCGATATCAATTCCTTGTCTTCTTTGCATTATTTTGTGTGCTTCTCTCTTCTTATGTTTATGCCTTTTTAAGTTTCATGGTTAAGATGCAATTTTACATGTTATTCTTTAATACATCTCAAAAAAAAATATTTTGGATCAAGTGGTATCAAAGCAGTTCTTTGTAGATGTGAATTTCATGTTTGTATACTAACTAGAAACAAGCTACGAAGAGGCAAAGGGAAACTAAATTCTTTTGATCCTGAAGCGGGACATGCACATCGAAGAAGAAACATGGATGACGATGTTAGAAATGAGGAGGAGCTAAATTTCCACAAAAAAATCTACACCATGGCAGTTCAAGTCGAGAAGCTGTTCTCAAGGCTTGAGAATCTAGAAAGTGAAAGGGAAAAGGCTTTAGAAAGACAAGGTTCAGCACATGGATATGACAGAGGGGATCCACCTTCTTCTCCTTCCGCGAGTGGAAGTTCCTCTTCTTCTTCTCACCATCATCATAGGAATTCAGGAAATGCATCTAAGAAAACCTTCTTTAAATTCTATGTCAAATTTGATCATCCCATGTATCATGGCGAAAGTAATATAGAAAAGCTTAACAACTGGATTACACAGATTGAAGTCTATTGCAAGATTCAACAGATCGAGGAGGACAAGGCAAAGATCCAGTTGGCCTCTTCTCAACTGAACGACGCTGCTCTTGTCTAGTGGGAGAGAAAGTTGCAAGGCAGCCAAAATGTGCGTAAACTTCTCTCCTCATGGTCAAATTTTGTTTCTACATTGAGAAACCAATTTTACCCTTTGGGTTATAAGAAAAAATCATTAATGGAATGGAAACACCTAAGGCAAAGCAGAGTTCAAAATGTACAAGATTTCACTAAAGAATTTAAAAAACAAGCATTGAATTTGGGCATTCCATTAGATTCACCAGAGATGGTAACCAAGTATATTGGTTCTCTGCCTAATTACATAAGACATTCATTATTATTGTTTGAACATCCTACCATCGATGAGGCCAGTGTGAAGGCCATGCAAATAGAAAGCAGGGGAAGGCATGAACAAAGTGACCACCCAAAAAGGACTATAGCATCCAAAATAAGGGGAGAAAAGCCCTCTTGTACACATTGTGAGAAAGAGGGACATGAAGAATAAAATTTATGGAAGTTGCACCCAAAGTTGAGACATGAAAGGAATGACAAAAAGGGGAAGCAGAAGACCGCCACCACTGTACAACAAAACCGAGATTCTGAATCAGAGGAATATGAGAAGGTCACGGCTGCAGGATTTGTACGAGGTAAACCAATTGACAAGGGTATGATTGCAGTGATGAAATGAAGCTTGCAGTCTTTGGGATCACCGTAGAAGGAACCATAGATTTGGGTTCTAATTTAGGCGATGAAACAAAAATTTCAACATATATTGTACCAAAGATGAAAAAAACACTTACTGTGGTAGAGTTCCAAGAACTTGAAGAGATTAACAAAAGCATCCAAGAAGAAAATATTGAGCTAAGAAGGCTCCTATAGGAAGCAAAGGAAGAAAAACAAAGGTTAATATGCCAGTTGCAAGCTGAGGATGAGGCCTTGGAAAATTTGTGACGTAACCAACCCAAGGTAAAAAGAGACCCTTCAATTTCATGTACTTTTCATGATGATGAATTCGCTGCTTTTGAAAAACATACAACAGGGATCATATCCAAATTGCTAAAGAAGATGGGGTATCAGTGAAAAGGCCTTAGAATCAATGGCCAAGGCATCATAAAGCCCATTGAAATCAAGGAATTTCCACGCCATGCAGGACTCAGATACACCAGGAAGGAAGTGGGAGAAAGCTCCAATATAGCTAGTGACCAGCCAATGACAGAGGATGAATTCACTTCCCCACAATCCAGCAATAGTGAGGGTTCCATGAACACTTATCAAAGGAACAACAAGGTGGAGCACTCCAAGACGGCCCGAAAATTTTGGAGGAAAAATAATGGTTGTAGTCACTGCAACGAAGTGGGACACCAACAAGCCACATGTCCAATGATGCATGCCCCGAAATCATTGATAGACGAGCCAAAAGGTGAAAATGTTCAACAATTGAGTCCACCACATTCATGGTGGTCTTATTTATTAATTTAGATTTTTTAAAGGTAGTAGCTTGTTATGGCCACAATATTAAATCATACGTTGCAAGGAAATTTAAACGTGTTGGTGTGTTTCCCATCACTTCGAAACGCAACGATGATGTTTTGGAATTTTCTTATAAGTAGTTGAGGTGTTGGTTGTTTTTATGTAATACTTGACCAATTAGTGTGTGATATAAACTCTTGACAAGTGAGGGGTTGTTGAGTCATGTGTGGTGTGTGTGCATGGTTTCAAATGATGTACCAAATTTGTGTGCATGATATTGAAAGAGTGTGTTGAACAAACAAACAGTATGTTGACTGTGTTAATGCTTTTGGTGGTCCAAAAGCTCCTCAGTGGCTAGGAATGATCTAGGAGGATTGTATAGGTCCATGTACAAGTGGCTTAAGTACAAAGGCTCAAAAATCAAAGTGTTCATATTGCTCTCGAACCAGGTTTAGGTTGAAGATCTCACCATCCTGATCGCAACGGTGTGAACGGTTCATCAAATAGAGCTTGTATGCGAAATTTAGAAGCAGTCAAATTTTTGGGTTGACTTGGATGACTGGGCAAGTTAAAGAAGGCGCAATTTAACCTTTTTCTAGCCACTGTATTCCGACCAGCTCCAGCCAAATTCTGGGAAAAAATATGGCCTAACTAAAAGGACTCTTACGACCTATTTCGGATATTTGAAAAAAAATATGGTTTGTTAATATTAAAGTCAAAAAAATATTAAAAAAAGGGGGGT
This sequence comes from Pinus albicaulis, assembly GCA_034641835.2. NCBI lineage: Eukaryota > Viridiplantae > Streptophyta > Pinopsida > Pinales > Pinaceae > Pinus > Pinus albicaulis. The sequence goes on from JAXQQM020086832.1 coordinate 78,610, forward strand.
GGTAGGCCACCACCCCTGCCACCCTACCCACACGTTACAACCATAATATATATATATATATATATATATATATATATATATATATATGAATGGGTTGGCGGGCCATAACCCCCGACGAGCCCCACGCCTTAGCAACCACATGATACATAGGTGGTTGGCGATCAACCACCGCCACCCCAAACCGTAACCCAACACTTTTATATATGTTTCGATAAAGAGGTGGTTGTGGCCGCTGTCCGATGCGGTGTTCCACCCAAACACCACACCCCCCCCCCCCCCCCCCCAACACACCCTAAATACATTTTTTTCAAATAAAAAAATGTGCCCCCTTTTAAAAAAAGATCTCGTGCTATGTTGGGAGGGGCGGGATTTGACCCCCCAACCCCTCCTCAACCAATTCCATTTTGAAACCAACTGTGCCAATGACCTTTTTGTAAACACTTCTCCCCTTTGTAATATTTAAACTCATCTTTTCACAAGTGTGTGAAGGACAAGGTAAATCAGAGCACACACGCAGTTTCAGACAGTAATTTTTTATTGTAGGCAAGTGCAGAACCATGAACCAACAGTAGAGGGAGCGGAACCATGATTGAGCCCAAATTTTAGGAGGGAAAAATTTTTCTAGTGTCCAAATGGGACAAAATTTATATCGATTTTTCACCTCTCAATGCCACGAATCCAATGGTGTTGTCCTTTTCTTCATCAGATGTCTCCAATTTTTGGGAACTTTCAACTATCGAGGTATAAGGGTGTAATTTTTCATTAATGCTTGTACTTTCATTTTATTTTCCACTTAATAAAAGAGGGCATCCCCACTGATTGACCAAGGCCCGGAGATGTATTCCCTCCTCGACAAACTCTGATATCAATTCCTTGTCTTCTTTGCATGATTTTATGTGCTTCTCTCTTCTTATGTTTATGCCTTTTAAGTTTCATGGTTAAGATGCACTTTTACATGTAATTCTTTAATACATCTCAAACAAAATATTTTGGATCACTTGGAAGCCGTTCAAGTTGTCCAAATATTTTGACATTATATCCTATTCCATAAGACCATTTTCCTTTCGGATTGCAACCCCATGACATACATCATGTCGTGTCAATTGCTAGGGGGGAATATTCAAAATGGATCGTCATTTTACAATAATTTCATTTGGAATTCATCAAATCCAAGTCAAAGAAGTATTTAGTTTTGGCTAAGCATGTCTACAACCTTCCCTCTGATAGTACTGATGCTACATCAGAGCCATCAATTCCAAAGGATTATTTGTTTCTGATCGGATCATCTGATCCTTGGTATGGGGATTTTATCATTTATCTCCAAACCCAGACTTTCCAGACTGATACCTCTCGCTCTCAACAACGACATATTCGATACTAAGGCAACAATTATCTAATCGTTGGCGATACACTTTATTGTCATGGTGTCGATACGTTTTTAAGGATTTTCCTCACTCATGAGGAGGTCGAGAAAGATCTAAATGATTAGCATGCTAGGGCTTGTGGTGGACAATTTTCAGTATACCCTACCACGCAAAATATTCTCTGTGTCGGTTACTTTTGGCCTACAATATTTTGCGATTGCATCCTAGCGGTCATAATTTATCATGCATGCCAGAATTTTGATTGTAAAATCCACAAACCTCTAGCGTCGATGCATCATGTTATCACTGTGGTAACATTTGCAAAATGGGGCATTGACTTCATGACCTGCAACCCTCGTTCGTCTGGGGGGCATGGTTATATTATCATCGTAGTAGACTATGTTACCAAGTGGGATGAATTGATGACTACATTCAATAACATAGGCGAAACAACTGCATTGTTCTTTTTCAATCATGTCATCTCACGATTTGGTGTTCCACAAGCTATAGTTACAGATCATGGTAAGAATTTTCGCAATCACATGATGAATGAGTTGAATGTAAAATTAGGACTGTCCCATGATAGTTCTACTCATTATCCACAATCCAATGGACAAGTTGAAGCTAACAATATTCTTAAGCGAATTCTTCAACGAATGACAGGAGTTCATAAACGAAAGTGGAATCTGATCCTATACTCGGCATTTTGGGAATATCGAACCTCATTGAGAAATGTGACCGGATTGACCCCCTTTCAATTGGTGTATGGTCTGGAAGATATCTTTCCTATCCAATGTGAAATATTGTCATTAAAACTCATTGTTGACTTGTTACATGACACCTCTACTAAAGAGGCACATATTTTTAACCTCATCCATCTAGATTAAATGAGTCATGAAGCCGCATTGTCCAACAAAGCACATAAGAGACGAATTAAGGCATAATACGACCAACTTGTCCAGCCTCGCATCTTCTCTAAGGGTGACCTAGTCTTACTTTATGATTAGGAAGCTACTTTGATAGGTACAGGGAAATTTGAGCCACTATGGCATGGCCCCTACATTCTCAAAAAAAGAGTTCTCAAGTAAGGGTGCCTACAAGTCGGTAGATTATGATGGAATTCTATTAGTGCAACTTCGAAATGGTTGTATCTAAACTACTATGCTTATTGTTAAACATTTTTATTATATTGTATATATGCTTTTTATTTTCATTTAAATGCCTTAGTTTGTTTTTCTATGGGAGTTATAATCGCTTTAAACCTACCCAGATTAGAGAATATTGAGAATATTTACACTACAAGGAAAAGACCCTTAGCGGAGGCTATAAAGGAGGTTTTTAGTGTTATAAAATTGTCCAAAATTGTTAAAAAAACATATGCTACCACATCCGTTTCTGGTAACGGAGGTTTTGGCGGAGCTTTTAACGGAAATTCAACACAACTAAAAAAAAATGGGCGGCCGGAGGTTATTACGGATGTTTTTTCATCAGTGTTTTTATCATGTTTTAATGCACCGGTGCGTATCGGTAGACAGATCACCGAGGCAGTCGAACAAGAATGCACCGAGTCGTTAAGGAAAATAACAACACCGAGCCTAGTGTTGGTGATACAATGCATGGGGCCATTCTAATTGGTCTTTGGATTTGAGCGGTGCCCATAGGTCGTATAAATGCGCCAATGCGTATTCTTATATGAATGCCCCGGTGCATCGTATCACACAAATGCACTGAGGTTTACAATTGGTGTCGGTATTCGTGCGGTGCAAATATGTCATACAAATGCATCGGCGCTTATCGACACATAAATGCTCCGGTGCGTACTATCACACAAATGCACCGAGTTTTGTAATTGGTATCGGTATTCGTGTGGTGTTTATTGGTCATCTAAATGCAGCTTTGAGTTAACCTCCAACACCACTCCAAATGAGCTAAGGAGCAATTCATTTTCATTTGCATGTTCTATTGTTGTTCATTTCTTAGAACAACATTCCTTTTCTGAGTTGTTGGTCCTGTAGAACATTAAACAGAGATGAATTAATAGAATTTTTCACACATGTTATCTAATAATTTAATTATATTATTAATGAAAACTAAAAAAAGAAACTCATATTGGATCGATAGTATTTTTTCATTCACCTGATTCATCCTTTTGCAATTTTTCCATCAAGCTTATACACTCTTCTGGTCCTAGATCAGAAATAATATTATCGAACTTCGTCATTTTGTGGCTTTGCATGATACACATTAAACAATAAATATTATTTAAACTTACATATAGTTCAAAAATAATTTTTTTGTAAAAAAATTACAAAGAAATTTCCTTTTTTGCTTTTGATATTGATGTGTTATCAGTATTTTTGTTACTTGATCTCTTGTCAGTCATTTATTTAACAATATCAAACCTGTATCATATCATTCAATAATATATTTTTAAATAAACTGTCAACTTCTCAATTAAAAAAAAAAATCTAAAAAAACCAGTGCACCATTCATGGTAAACGCACCGACGTCAGTGCGTGTTTGTCTTTACCACGCACCGCAAAAATAGTATAATACACCGTATGGTGCTCTATGTCAACAAGAAGCCCCAGTGCGTTACATATCAATGACCACACCGGTTAACCATCATAAAAATAATAAAAATCGTCCAGTGTTAGTTTTTTAAGCATAAATCGGTGCTATATTTTACATATGGCACACCGTTAAAAAAATCTTATTTTTTCACATTACTTATCCGGTGCTCTTGTAAACAATAGAGCACCGGTGTGCTACCTTACATAGGGCACACCGGTAAAAAATCTGTTTTTTTTTTTAAATCATTCCAAGGCCGACATGGATTAGGATATGACTATGCTAATCTTCTCGTCGGTTGCATGTCTTAGGTCTATATTTAGCAATACAAACCCTATAAATCTAAATTGAAAAGTCCTAATTCTGAATCACAAAAATAAGAAGAAGAAATGGGAGAAACAAAAAGAAAGTAAGGTTTGTATTTTTTGAAAGTTTTTTTTTTTTTCGAAACTGAATGTTTGCGGTGTGTCATAATGAAATAGCGCACCGGCTGCATATTTTTCTAATTTTTTTATGATAGTAATTTTGTGGTGTGCTATGATAATAGAGTGCCCTGGTGCACTCTTTCAGACAGGGTACACCAAATTATTATTTTTTTATTTTTATTTACGCAAGGGCAGACATGGATTGGGATCCGACTATGTAGGTCGACCCGTTCGTTGGATGTCTTAGTTTTATATTTAGCAATATAAAACCTATAAATATAAATTAAAAAGCCCTAATTTTGAAATCACAGCAAGTGGAAGAAGACAGGGAAAAAACAAAAATAATGTAGGGTATGTTTGTAAAATGGTTTTTTTTTCAAAACAACACGTTGTACAGTGTGCCATAATGTAATAGTGCATCGGTGCCATATGTTACATATGGCGCACTGATAAAAACATAATTTGTTTTTTTAATTTTTTATCACTGTACTTGCGCGGTGCGCTAGTATAACCAAGCGCATCGGTGCGTAACATTATGCAGGGTGCACCAGCGAAAAAAAAATCTGTATTTTTTTTAAGATTGACGCAAGGGCCAACATGGATTGGGATCCGACTATGTAATTCATCCCGTGGGTTGGATTTCTTATGAGTATAGAATCCCTATAAATCTAAATTGAAAAGAAAGAGGGAGAAAAAATGGCAGAAACAAAAAAAATCTAGGGTTTTGTTTCTAAAAATTGATTTCTTTTTTTATTTTTGTTTCTGAGAACTACAGAAAAGGTAAAAAAATGCAAAAACAAAAAGTTAAAAAAACAATAACATTTGATTTTATATTTTACTTCATAAAAAACTAGAGAAAAAATAAAATAAAACAATAGACTTTGATTTCTTATTTCACTGCATAAAAAAAACTGTAGAAAAAGTACAAAAAAACAATAAACTTTACTCACGTCATTTAAAATTCTATGGTACAGGGTTTGAATTACCAGAGGTTTGGAATTCAGATTGTCTGAATACTTCTGTTCAAACGTATTTCCCTGCTACATAGTGCTCTCATGCTCTGTTTTCTCCAGGTATGTATCCTGCAAATCTCTGGCTGAATTTTTTTGCAAAAATAATGAAATAATGAAAAGTGTTTAGTATTTAAAGAAATGTTTTATGAAATTAGATTTTCGAAAATATTTTGCTGCCCAATTTTCAATTTACCGCTTTTTTTTCACTTAAATAAAATAGGGTTGCACTTTTTTTTTTTTTTATTGCAGTTATTCGTTTACTGGTGCATCGTTTAATTAAACCGCACTAGTGCTACTTGGTAAAAAAGCACATCGGTGCGCAAAATAAAGAACTTACCGGTGCGGTTATCTGAACAGTACGCACCAGAATTACATTTAGGTTTGTGCACCAAATTTTATTGTTGTTTTGCTCAAATGTAGGGAGGAAATATCATATATTATATGAAATGGAAAATTCTTCAAAATTCAGCTCATTCCATAATATTTCTTAAAGTCCATCACGGAGTTCTCTCTATCTATGTGGAGACGTAATATTTACTTCAGATTTGTTTTATTTTTTCACTATCTAATTGAATTTATGTATGTTTTTTATCCATGTAGTCAATCATGCACAACTTAATTAAATTTATAATGTATACAAATTTGCAGGTTCATGCAGATTCATCATCGAGTTCATATGCACAAAATTATATTCAAAGTACTGCTCCAAAACATCGAAAGTTCTTATCAGGAGCTGCATACCGCAAGACGCATTTGGTAGATGAAAATGGACAGCTGCTTCACCCTGCCAATTGTAACAATATTGCATCTTCTAGCCACAATCCCGGGACAATGATGGTAATTATAATTATAATTGTTTGGTATATATATTGATTAATATGTAATTATTTCAACATCAAACCAATTTATAATCATGCAATATTGTCAACGTGGTTACTAATTGATATCATATATTTTGTACTAATCATGTTCAATTTTTTTTTTTTAATTATTAGGATTATAGTGATGATAAACAACCTACCTACCTACCAAGAATGGTTGAATCAACCACCGATTCAATTCCCGCTACGTCCAGATTCACCAATTAGGAATGACTACAACAATAGTAGTTCTTCACAAGCTGGCAATGGAGGCAATCAAATAGAGGTTGGTATGGATGATTACTTAAGGGATACGACTGCCATGGAGACAATGTTGTTAGATGCATTCCAAAATGATGATCAGCTAGGGGATGATGATCATATCACTGACACCTTTTTCGAAAGCCTTAAATTTTCATCCACCACCCCTCTCTTTGGACCTGGCGGTCAGTCAAAGTCTACCCAGTTGGGGACAACAATGTTACTATACAACTTGAAAGAAAATTTTGGCTTGTCGAATGCATGTTTCTTGGAACTTTTGAGGTAAGTTACCATAAAGTACTCCCCTTATATAAATTTGAAATATAATCAGTACACTGCAATGAACATTACAAATGTTAAATTTTATGAACGTTAATAATTATATCGACATTAATGTACATTTATTAATATAGTTTTCCATGATCACCAACTACAGGTTATTCAAAGATAAGGTTCTTCCGAGTGATAATGTCTTGCCCAGTAGCTACGAGGAGGCAATTTTTTTTTTGAAAATGTTGGGTGTTGAGTACATATCATATCATGCATGTCCAAATGATTGTATTCTATATAGAGGAGAATATGCAGACAAAGAGATGTGTCTGAAATGTGGGCATGACAGGTATGATAAATCAAAAAAGAAGGGTAAATCACGTACTGGTCCTCCTTTTAAGATATTGAGGCACATGCCTATAATCCCAAGGATTCAAAGGCTCTTTCGTTGCAAAGAATTAGCTATGTTGCAAGGATGGCATGCCTCACACAGAAGTGAGTTGGGAGTTATGTGAATACCAACTGATTCAATAGCCATGAAGCATATAGAGGATACATGGCCCAAAAAATTCAAGAATGAAGTACGAAGTCTACGACTCAGCATAGCCATGGATGGCGTCAACCCATATTCCCTCCAGAACACCAACTATTCTATTTGGCCTGTAGTAGTGATCAATAACAATATCCCCCCATGGTTGTCTGTGAAGAATGAACATCTTATGTTGGCTCTCATAGTCCCTAGTAGAAGACAAGTGAAGAATATGGATGTCTACTTACAACCACTGGTAGATGAATTGAAGGAATTATGGGATGGGATAAATGTATACGATGTATCAAGACCCATCACAAATAGAAAAGAGAGGTTTACTCTCGTTTTATGATAAATTTTCTTCATGTCGTCATTAGCTCATCATCTAGGAAGTTTACATAGAAACATTTTCCAATACCTTGAGGCTTACTAAATCATCAGCAAGTTTATCACTTCTGGACCTTTGACCGAAATATTTTGTTTGGCTTTCGACATCAAATCATCTATTCATGCCTTCGAAATTGTGTTGCAGTACCTTGAGAGCCATTAACATCAATGGTGGTTTTCTCACGTCAGTTAACAACTCACGTCATTGGCAAATAATAAGACGATGTCTTCCCATGTTCAACTTCAGATCATATTTTCACATGGCTAGACTTGTACCTGAATGATAAAGTCAATGAGATAACAAGACCCTGGATCTATTTTTATCCATTCGGGCTGCGATTACAGGATTATTGTACACATCATCTGTACGATGGCTTTACATATAGATCTTCATCCGAACATGGGCCTATATCTGTAGGCATATCTATATCGAGTAACATTCCAATGTAGATGATTTTCTAAACTATGTACATGTTATGATAGTTTATGTGCTAATCATGGGTATGCCTCCCTCAGCAATTCATGATCAAGATGAAAATATCATGATGTAATGTATTGCAAGTTGATGCAGGCCACCGTCTACTTTAGATCCTACTCATAACATCGTAAAGAATCTCATCCAAATATTATTATTATTTTGACTTCATGCTTTAGGGGGTAGTTGTTATAGGTAAATTTGGGCATCATCCCCAAAGACCTGGTCAAACTAGGCATTATCCTCCAGGAACAATGAATAGGGTCTATCATCCCCTTATATTTCAGTTGCTACATGCCCTAAGTGAAGACATTCCATTCATGGCTTCAATTGTGAGATTTTCAAGGTTTGAAGTACATATTATATGACCCACTGACTCACCAACACTCCTCTGCAAGGGAAAAACTATGTTTCAATTCCAATACCTCCATGCAAGGGTTCACTACAATGCACTTCCCAACACTAAAGGGTGCATTGGTCACCGGGGAGTGAAATCATCATTGTTTCGGGAATCTCCACATGGCCAATGCCTCCTAGAAGAGTCCATAGGTTTCATACTTCAAATCCAAGTGTCCATCCACCACCTCTGAACTTGGAAACTTTTCTTTCATATTATTAGAAATCCATTCAATGAGAAACTACCATTAGTTTCCCTATAAATTGAGCACTCATCTAAGTGCTAAGGAGGAAGAATTTTGTGCAAAGTTATGATGTTGGATTCACATTTGATAAGAGATTGGAAATACTGATATGCTGCTGAGATGATGCTGGATGTGATGGGGCTCGAATGAATTTGGAGTATGTTGATGAAAAATCCATCCATTGTTTGTAATCTTCTCCTCCTACTCTATTAATAAAAATATATGTTCATTTTCACAATAGATATGTCTATATCTTGTGAAATGTATTATTGATGATGTATTTATTCTCAGATATAAATGGTTTGATTTGATTAAGATAAGTAGATACTTGTATATTGTATGTGGTTTGTTGTTCTCTGTCTTTTTTTGTAGACTTCTTTCCCTTTCTGCATATCTATTTATCTTAGAGAAAATAGTTGTTGTATTTATTATGTTGTTTTGAGTGAAGGAACACCACACTCAGGGTATTTAGTTTATTTGTAGATTAAAATTCTGTATAACAAAGTCAAACCTAGGAAATAGGGCCAATTTCTCATAAATTTAAAAATATTTAAAAGTTTAAATTAACAAATTGAAAGAATGGAGAGGGTCCAGTAGGCAAGTTGCATTAAAATGAAAAAAATAGACGTGAATTAAATGGCACTAGTTAATAGAAAAGTGTTATACATGCCTCATGCCTCTATTTTGGTGTTTAGTGTTTGGTATTTTCGTTCATATTCCATCTACCGAAAACACAACTAGCTAGTACAAAGAAAACAGTCATTACACAACATTATGCAATGGAACAACACCTAGGTAATCTAATCAGTAAACTGAATCTTCACCCGGATAATTTTCACTGGGATTTGCTCGATCTATTATGGGGGACTAATAAATTGGTGGATTTTATGGAACCGAGGGGAGAGAAGCTGGGACCGGTATTTTTTTAACTCTGACTATTGCCTTTATTTATCTTTCTTCCTATCATGATATTGGTGAAATGGCATTTTCCAATGACCCATAACCTACGATTGAAGATCCAGTTGCTTAGCCACCACCTCACAAGGTATCACTTCTTCTTCGAGAGCCATACCCAATTTACTAAGTTGATTGAGTCTATCGAGAGTGAGATCCAAAGTTGGTAGCCCTGTTTTATTCAGTGCTATCTTGTCCAGTGTACCTTCCTATTCCATTTCCCACTACATCCCTTCTAGGTTTAGAGCCATAGCCTCGCCTAGTGTACCTTCCTTTTTTATTCATAGAAAATCTAGATCCATTCCTTTCCCTTGACCCCCTAAATAAAATAACTCAAGAAATACATTCCTCAAAGGATGAGAAATAAATCCCTAGGGAACTAAAACTTGGTCAACATAGGTTGAAATTCTCATTCAGGAGCTCGAAGAAAAGGCAGTAGACCCCATAGAAAATGCATAGCCAATTTTAGATTGAGATAAAGACTGATTTTTTTTAGTTTTAGTGCATTCAAATATCTTCTTGGTAGCTAAATCGAAGCCTTGTCCATCCAAGAGCTAAGGAAATGTTATTCTCATGCTTCTCCCTATAAATGTTTCTGAAGAGAGTACATCGGAGAGTACATAAGTTTGAGATACATTTTGGGGTTGGCACATGGTTAAATGATAAATATAACATTAACCCCTACAAATTTTATATCATCTATCTGGTGCGATTTTTGTTTTTGTTTTTAAGTGTCTTTCAATAGTTTATGTACGTTGTTGCGACGAAAGAGGAGTATTGAACAATTTTTTGTTGTCAGGTTTTTGAAATCCCTCTCCTTGTGTTTACAATTACATTGTTATAGCTGGTATTTTCTGAAGTGATACATGGATGATATCATTTTGCAAGTGTGTCTCAAAAAAATAAGGAATATATATAGTTTATTAAAGTTCAAGGTAAGCTCATAATTGTTGTGGCTCTCTAGGCTAGTGGTCGTGGCTCTCTGGTGTTCGCTCTCAGGTGGAAGCATTAAAAAAATAGTAATTGGAAAATATCAAGTAGCCGAAATTGACCCTAAAGTTTAAACAAGAGAATCATATAGTACCTGAGGTCTGAGAGAAGTTACACAAGAGAATCATATAGTACATGAGGTTTGAGAGAAGTTACTCAGAGATTAGAGAAGTTACTCAGAGATTATGATTAGGATTTATTGCAAATTAGTATTAGGATCTATTTCTAAGAGAATTTATGCAGAGATTGGGATTTATCACCGAGAAGAGTGTACGATTATACATCAGTATTTCTAAGCATCTAAAGAAAACTAAGACTACAACTGAAATGGAAAAAATTTTAATCTGGAAAAAATTGATATGTGCGCCAATATTGCAATGTACTTATTGTACATAAGGAGGAATAAGTTGTCTCGAGCAAGAATATTTTGGTGTAAGCTATCATTTTAAAAGCACTCAAGTCATGAAAGAGGATAACTTTGAGACCATCTCCAAAATAAATTATGGAAGAGGTATGAAATAAACATAATTTTTAAAAAGTAATTTTTAGACACTTAGTCGAGTCTTCAAATTTAAAACTATACAGAAATCTTTTACATTTAGTTAAGTCTTCAAATTCAAAAAAAAAAGAAATGTAATGCACAAATGTTCCAAAATTACCAAATTACCTGAAGATTCATTTGTTCTCACCAACGGGATCAGTCCCTTTAGATACATAAAAAAATCAAAAAATACAACTGCCTCCTTGTTGGAGGAAAAATTCCATTTCCCTCACCCTACCCCAAGTCTTAAGGGTTGAGTGTTCGATCATGTTTTCGATTGGAGGAATGAATAAATTTTGAATTCCTTACTTAGGTGAGCTTTTTATGTTCTTTGTTTGAAGAACCCAACTAGAACAACTATTTTTTATCTTCATTCTAGGTGAGACGGTCGAAAGTTATTGAGGTGATAGCAATAGTAAGAAGGAAAGCAAAAGTAAGAAGTCTTCAAAAAACTTTTGTGTAATAAAGCTTCTCAGTCACATTTCATTGGTACATAAGGAAAATTCTTGCTTAATTGTTCATCGATCTTCTCTTCTGGTCTTCTGGAAGGCCTAGGTTGTCCCTCCACGAATTTTGATTTATGTTTTTGTATTAAAGTGTTAGCTTCTAGCATCAATATGGAAAGTACCATCGGCAGGGGTACTATAGATGATAGAGGAAGAGCTTATTACTTAGGTTGTGATAGAGGGAAGCTACTTCTGAACATATTCAAGGTCTTCTAGATGACCATCAAGCAACTTTGAAGATATATATCACATCGACGTTTACATAATCAACAGATACAACAAAACTCCCGCATTGTGACTCTGCGAACTGATAATATAAATGTATAATAAACTAGAAATGGAATGCAAATGAGTATGATATGAAACTGAACCATAGATATGCTATAAGGTACTTGCCTATTTGCAGTACCTTTGTAATGCAAGTTTGATATCTAATCAGCTTGTTGTGATGCATGATGCAAATCCGATAAATAACGATTCAATAATTAAACTCAGAGGCTCAGATAAACAATGATTCAATAATCCAGTAATCAAGATGAAGCAAAAGCCTTATCACTAATCAATGTAATCAGTGTAGATAGTGCTTCAATTCATGAAGCAAAAGACTCGTTGTAGATAGTGTCAGTTTAGAAGAAACATCATCAATAGATAGTGTCGAGATAGGATAGTGCTTAAGTTTACTAAATTATGTAGGTGCTACTCAACATGGAGTCCAAAACGGTTACGTAGATTTAGTAGGCTATCAAACGCAATAGATTATTTTATAGATATCCCCCTATCGAAAGTAGGCTCTTTGTGATTATGCTAATTAATATTTTTTGATCTCGATGGCCCAGATTGAAAGATGCGCTAGTATATTCTGTTCACCATCAACTAATGATCAAATCTACCCCACTAACTTCGTTGCATATCTAAATCACATGTTTAAACCGTACTTAAATTAATTTTTTACAAATCTTGATTAAAAATTTACTGTGCCATTTATTAATTGCCACCTATCAAGATTAACATTTGGAATGAAACTGAAACATTAACCCTTGTCCAAGTGTGTGAAACGGTTATGCAAGGTGTCTGAAGGCGCCCGCGGACAGGGACACGTCGTGAGAGGAAACGTTGTGGGCGCCCTGGTGGTTTCAAATCGGGTAACGTGGGAGATAACTCCCGAAGAAGATGAACGTGGCAGAAGCGTGCGCATATGCTGAGCGTGCAGTGAAACGATTTATTGATGCGTGTGAGACCGCCATTAAAAACGGTGAAGATCCGGAAATGATTGTGAAGCTTCCTTGTGAAACACCCTCGTCTGGCTCTTCACGTTCCCGAATTCGACAGTTAATAATTCGAATAATTCGAACTCTGACAATTAGTAACAATGGTTGTCGCATCTATCAGGAACTGATGTGTGTTGTTTAAGCGCACAGGCCACTAGGGCTTCCCTGGCTTCCAACTCCTCTGAGAAGAGAATAGCCTCCACATTTTCCATGGCCTCTACATGTCCTGGCTTGGCTTCTACTTTCTATGCATGAGTATGCGCTGAACATTGTCCTGCAAGGTATGTGGTTAATAATTCGAATCCTAATAATTATTTGTTTTTCCAGAAGTCCTTCCTAATAACAGTCTCTTAGATTCAATTTATCTTAACGTCGTTCTTTAAACCTGTTAGGTTTTGGAGTTCGGAATTTTTTTTTTTTGGCCATACCTGTTTTCATTGGTTTTAGCGGTATTTTTTGTTGTTGTAATGGAACGACGATCATATCTTTTATATATCCTTCCTGTGTATGTAAGTTTATATAGGGATTAATGCTTTTGGAATAATAGTGTATTTATGACGATTCATGTTTTTTGAAATAATATTTATATTTAAAATTTTAAAATATATATTTAATAATTTTAATAATGATGAGTTTTGAACTAGGTGTTTTTAGAATAATATTATATTTTTCGTGATTAATGTATTTGGGACAGAGATGAGACTCTCTAGGGTAGCTGAGAGAAAATACTTAGGGTTTTATTTGAATAGAAATATTAGCTGAGAGAATACTCAAGGTTTTATTCGAATAGAGATATTAGATGGATGTGTATTGCGCAATGCAGTAGAGTAGTTGTTAGTAAAACGCGTACAGCTCGTAGCGCATGAAACAATCAGTGAGTTGAACCCGAGCACCGATGGCATTGTTGCAAATTCCCCAGATGAGGCCGCCGAGGGTAATAAGGCAGGCCGTGCAATCAGACGGGGGAGCCTTATTGCAGGTTTCTTCCCCATAGGCAGTTGGAGAGCCTGCACTCGACGCCTTGTAGTAGTAACCGTTGTCGTTACCGTCCAAGGTCATCTGTTGCTCCAGATCTATGAGCAGCTTTCTGACAGTGTCAAAGAAGGGATTTCCGCTTGGGATTTTGCCCAAGTTACACACATACGACACTAAGGTTGTATCCTGCGCGCTCGCCACTGCGAGTAGTAACATTAGTGCCAAAGAAAACCCAAAAGACTCGATAGCCATGGCTGCCAAAAACAAAATAATCTCACCTTTGATAAACCCAAACCCTTCAAATGGCAGACGTTACGCCATGCTTATGAATCTGCTGGGGGTGCCTCCATTTTATAGGCTTTGCGGCACATGGTTGCATGTGTGGGATAACCTCTGTCACATGAAGGATGTTGTTGGAGAATGTCACGCGCTGTGATTGGAGAGAAAAAACAAAAGCTACATTTTGGTCGACCGTCATGACGGAAGGGAGATATGTTACATTCTACGACTATTATCTTTATTTTTGTCAAACATGCCAAGTTACACATAAAATTATATAATTTGTTTATCATATGCCTTGTTATATTCAAAATTTTTAAATATGCACTTTAATAATTTCAGTAATTTAATGGTGAGTTTTGAGCAAAGGTGAAGTATGCAAGAATTATACTCATTAGGGGTCAGTATTCAACAATATAACAATCCATTAGTCACATAAAATATTGAAAATAAGATATTTATATGAATTTCAAGATATTTATATGAAAATTTGTGGGGAGAAAACTACAAATGTTCTTTTAATTTTTTATTTAATTTGTCTATGTTGATGGATGTGTTTTATAAGTTTTATTTTATTTAATTTATCTAGATTGAGGAAGAGGTTATGTGTTTAAATAAAAAATATGTGAATTTCTGCATTTTTAAAATTTTAGTAAGTAAATTGCTACAAGGAGACCATTGTTTTTTTCACAAATAATTTGGTTACACAAAATAAAATTTCGAACATCAATTTCATCTTTAAAATAACTATAATTAAATTATTTATATTTTTATTATGTTTATAATTATTAATATAAAATTTGTATTTATATTTGATATTTAAAATAATTATAATGAAAATATTTATATTTCTATTATATTTTTAATTATGAATATAAAATTTAAATTTAAATAAAAAACATTATATTAATATTTTTTGATAATATAAAAAGATCAAATTCAAAAATTTAAAAATTTAACAACTAAAGTTTTATTTTCGTCTAACATCACAATTCCCTACATCAACTCAACTTAGAACTTTGTAGTTTAGGATTACACTATAATAATATAATAAAATTTAATTTTTCATTTATAAATAAATTCATGTTTGATGTGTTATTATAGTGATAATATCACTCTCAATTGAAATGCATGTTGCAAACATCTCATGCTTAGTATATAATGCAATTAACAAATTGACACTCAAAAACATAAAGAGAAGGGACTCATCATCAATTCAACCATGAAATATGTTTTTTTTCAAGGTTAACCATTGATTAATAATTTTTCTAATATATACTCAAATTAATCACTAATTTTTAAATATGATTATCATTAAAATCTATATCTAGCTAACAAGTACTCTTTTTATTATTATTTTTAAGAAAAACTTCAATGTGGATAAAATAATGACAAATATATAACTCTAACATTTTATCCTCTTATGAGACAAGTAAGGCATGAAACTAAAAGTTTTTATAGCTAAACATGGCTCAATATTTCATCCTCTTAAAAATCCTCTTATTAATATTAATACTATTATTTAAAAAAAAAATATTAACATTAATATTGATAAATAAAAATAATAATATTTATTTTGTAATAATTAACAATATATTTATTAATAAAAATAGATTTAAACTTTTATTCACTATAACAATATGATTAAAAGTATTAATGATATTATCATTAATGATGTTAATATAAATACTATTAAGATTACTTTTAAATTATTTATATTTTTATTATGTTTATAATTATTAATATAAAATTTGCATTTATATTTGATATTTAAAATAATTATAATGAAAATATTTATATTTCTATTATATTTTTAATTATGAATATAAAATTTGAATTTGAATAAAAAAACATTATATTAATATTTTTTGATAATATAAAAAAATTAAATTCAAAAATTTAAAAATTTAACAACTAAAGTTTCATTTTCATCTAACATCACAATTCTCTGCATCAACTCAACTTAGAACTTTGTAGTTTAGGATTACACTATAGTATAATAAAATTTAATTTTTCATTTATAAATAAATTCATGTTTGATATGTGTTATTATAATGATAATGTCACTCAATTGTATATAGGAGAAAAAATGCATGTTGCAAACATCTCATGTGGATAAAAGAATGACAAATATATAACTCTAACATTTTATCCTCTTATGAGACAAGTAAGGTATGAAACTAAATGTTTTTATAGCTAAGCATGGCTCAATATTCCATCCTCTTAAAAATCCTCTTATTAATATTAATATTAATATTAATATTGTTAAAAAAAATATTAACATTAATATTGATAAATAAGAATAATAATATTTATTTTGTAATAATTAACAATATAATTATTAATAAAAATAGATTTAAACTTTTATTCACTCTAACAATATGATTAAAAGTATTAATGATATTATCATTAATGATGTCAATATAAATACTATTAAGATTACTTTTAATACATACACAATGTTAATAATCCATGGTGAGCCTTAATTATAATTAATAATTATAATAATTAATTATAGTTATAATTGTTGAAACGGTTAAACTAATTATAATTAAAATAATATTTAAAATAATATATAAACAAATATAATAATATCTAAATAAGTATAATAATGGTTTAAGTAATATTAAACCCTTGCGTTTATTAGTTCTTTTGGTTTGTAATATGAATAATCGAGCAATGTCATCGATGATCAAATGTCACATTCTGACAAATATTGTCTCAATATGAAAATCACCCATGGCCAACCATGGTCATAGTTGGTCCAACGTCACATTGTGAGAACAATTGTCTCAATGTTTAAATCAATTCCTCGTCTTACCAATTACTTTGGTTTATAATTTGTCATGATTTACCACCCTTGGTCGTACCACCCTTGAGTTACCTAATATTAAACCCTTGGGATTCTTAGTTCATTTGGTTTATAATATGAATAATTGCTCAATGTCATCCATGATCAAATGTCGCATTCTCACAAATATTGTCTTAATGTGAAAATCACCCATGGGAAACCATGGCCATATTTGGTCCAACGTCACATTGTGACAACAATTGCCTCAATGTTTAAAGAAATTCCGTTGGGTTCACCTATTCCTTTGGTTTATAACATTAAACCCTTAGGTTTATTAGTTCTTTTCATTTATAATATGAATAATCGATCAATGTCATGCATGATCAAATGTCACATTCTGACAAACATTGTCTCAGCATGAAAATCACCCATGGCCAACCATGGTCATAGTTGGTCCAACGTCGCATTGTGAAAACAATTGTCCGAATTTTTAAATCAATTCCCTTGGGTTCACCAATTCCTTTGGTTTATAATATTAAACCCTTGGGTTTATTACTTCATTTGGTTTATAATATGAATAATCGATCAATGTCATCCATGATCAAATGTCGCATTTTGACAAATATTGTCTCAATATGAAAATCACCCATGGTCAACCATGGTCATAGTTGGTCCAACGTCGCATTGTGACAACAATTGTCTCAATGTTTAAAGAAATTCCCTTGGGTTCACCAATTCCTTTGGTTTATAATATTAAACCCTCGGGTTTATCAAGTTCTTGGTTATATGAATAATCGATCAATGTCATCCATGATCAAATGTCACATTCTGACAAATATTGTCTCAATATGAAAATCACCCATGGCCAACCATGGTTATAGTTGGTCCAATGTCACATTGTGACAACAATTGTCTCAATGTTTAAATCAATTCCCTTGGGTTCACCAATTCCTTTGGTTTACAATATTAAGCCCTTGGGTTTATTAGTTCTTTAGATTTATCATATGAATAATCGATCAATGTCATCCATGATCAAATGTCACATTCTGACAAATATTGTCTCGATATGAAGATCACCCATGGTCAACCATGGTCATAGTTGGTCCAACATCGCATTGTGACAATAATTATCTCAATGTTTAAATCAATTCCCTTGGGTTCACTAATTCCTTTGGTTTATAATATTAAACCCTTGGGTTTATTAGTTTTTTTGGTTTATAATATGAATAATCGATCAATGTCATCCATGATCAAATGTCACATTCTGACAAACATTGTCTCAATATGAAAATCACCCATGGCCAACCATGGTCATAGTTGGTCGAACGTCACATTCTGACAACAATTGTCTCAATGTTTAAATCAATTCCCTTGGGCTCACCAATTCCTTTGGTTTATAATTTGTTGGGTAATGGTTTTCCCTTGGGTTCACCAATTCCTTTGGTTTATAATATTAAACCCTTGGGTTTATTAGTTCTTTTGGTTTATAATATGAATAATCGATCAGTGTCATCCATGATAAAATATCGCATTCTAACAAATATTGTCTCAATATGAAAATCACCCATGGCCAACCATGGTCATAGTTGATCAAACGTCGCATTGTGACATCAATTGTCTCAATGTTTAAATCAATGCCCTTGGGTTCACCAATTCCTTTGGTTTATAATTTTAAACACTTGGGTTGATTAGTTCTTTTGGTTTATAATATGAATAATCGATCAATGTCATCCATGATCAGATGTCACGTGCTAAAAAATATTGTCTCAAAGGGAAAATCACCTATGGCCAACCATGGTCATAGTTGGTCGAACATTGCATTGTGACAACAACTTTCTCAATGTTTAAATTAATTCCCTTGGGTTCACCGATTCCTTTGGTTTATAATTTGTTGGGTGATGGTTTTCCCTTGCGTTCACCAATTCCTTTGGTTTATAATATTAAACCCTTGCGTTTATTACTTCTTTTGGTTTATAATATGAATAATTGATCAATGTCATTCGTGATCAAATGTCACATTCTCAGAAATTTTTTCTCAATATGAAAATCACCCATGGCCAGCCATGGTCATAGTCGGTCCTACGTCGCATTGTGACAACAATTGTCTCAATGTTTAAATCAATTCCCTTGGGTTCACCAATTCGTTTGGTTTATAATATTAAACCCTTTCATTTATTACTTATTTTGGTTTATAATATGAATAATCGATCAATGTCATCCATGATCAAATGTCACATTCTGACAAACATTGTCTCAATATGAAAATCACCCATGGCCGACCATGGTCATAGTTGGTCCAACGTCGCATTATGACAACAATTGTCTCAATGTTTAAATCAATTCGCTTGGGTTCACCAATTCCTTTGGTTTATAATTTGTTAGGTAATGGTTTTCCCTTGGGTTCATCAATTCCTTTGGTTTATAATATTAAAACCTTGGGTTTATTAGTTCTTTTGGTTTGTAATATGAACAATCGATCAATGTCATCCATGATCAAATGTCACATTATGACAAATCTTGTCTCATTATGAAAATCATCCATGGCCAGCCATGGTCATAGTTGGTCCAACGTCGCATTCTAACAACAATTGTCTCAATGTTTAAATCAATTCCCTTGGGTTCACCAATTCCTTACCATGGTCATAGTTGATCCAACGTCGCATTGTGACAACAATTGTCTCAATGTTCAAATCAATTCCCTTGGGTTCACCAATTCCTTTGGTTTATAATATTAAACCCTTGGGTTTATTAGTTTTTTTGGTTTATAATATGAATAATCGATCAATGTCATCCATGATCAAATGTCACATTCTGACAAACATTTTATCAATATGGAAATCACCCATGGCCAACCATGGTCATACTTGGTCGAACGTCGCATTGTGAGAACAATTGTCTCAACGTTTAAATAAATTCTCTTGGGTTCACCAATTCCTTTGGTTTATAATTTTCTGGGTAATGGTTTTCCCTTGGGTTCACCACTTGCTTTGGTTTATAATATTAAACCCTTGGGTTTATTAGTTTTTTTGGTTTATAATATGAATAATCGATCAATGTCATCCATGATCAAATGACACATTATGAGAAACATTGTCTCAATATGGAAATCACCCATGGCCAACCATGGTCATAGTTGGTCCAACGTCGCATTGGGACAACCACTGTCTCAATGTTTAAATCAATTCCCTTGGGTTCACCAATTCCTTTTGGTTTATAATTTGTTGGGTAATGGTTGTCCCTTGGGTTCACCAATTCCTTTGGTTTATAATATTAAACCCTTGGGTTTATTAGTTCTTTTTGTTTATAATATGAATAATTGACCAATGTCATCCATGATCAAATGTGACATTCTGACAAATATTTTCTCAATATGAAAATCTCCCATGGCCAACCCTGCTCATAGTTGGTCCAACGTCGCATTGTGACAACAATTCTCTCAATGTTTAAATCAATTCCCTTGGGTTCACCAATTTCTTTTGGTTTATAATTTGTTGGGTGATGGTTGTCCCTTGGGTTCACCAATTCCTTTGGTTTATAATATTAAACCCTTCGGTTTATTAGTTCTTTTGGTTTATAATATGAATAATCGATCAATGTCATCCATGATCAAATGTCACATTCTGACAAATATTGTCTCAATATGAAAATCACCCATGGCCAACCTTGGTCATAGTTGGTCCAACGTCGCATTGTGACAACAATTGTCTCAATGTTTAAATCAATTTCCTTGGGTTCACCAATTCCTTTGGTTTATAATTTTTTGGGTAATGGTTTTCCCTTGGGTTCACCAATTGATTTGGTTTATAGTATTAAACTCTTGGGTTTTATTAATCTCTATTGTTTTTAATATTGCCCTTAGCCTTATTGATCCCTTAGGTTTTTAATATTTATCCCTTGGGTTCACTGACTCCTTTGGTTTATAATTTTAAACCCTTGGGTTTATTAGTTCTTTTGGTTTATAATGTTAATCACACATTCGGTTTATTACTCTCTTGAGTTTAAAATACTAATTCTCAGGGTTTGTTAATTTCTTAGATTTTTCAATTTAAAATATTAATTCTTAGGGTTTATTAATCTTTATTGTTTATAATATTCATCCGTTAGGTTTATGATATTTATCCCTTGGGTTCGCTAATTCCTTTGCTTTATAACATTAAACCCTTGGGTCTATTAGTTCTTTTGGTTTATAATGTTAATAATCTCGTTGGTTTATTAATATCTTATGTTTAAAATACTGATTCTTATGGATTATTAATTTATTAGGTTTTTTAGTTTAAAATATCAATTCTTACAGTTTATTAATATCTTCACTTTAAAATATTAATTGTTAGGGTTTATTAATCTCTTAGGTTTTTTGTTTTTAAATATTGTTTCATATGGTTTATTACTCTCGAGTTTAATATTATTAATATATTAATATATATTATAAATAAATATTCAAATATTTATTAATAATGATTATTAGTAATATTATAATATTATTATTAATATATATTATTAATAATATAACCAACTATGATATAATATATATTATTAATATATTATTAGTTCTTTTGGTTTATTAATAATATAACCCTTTATGATATTAATATATAAATAAATATTAAAATATTATATATTATTTTTATTATTTTTATATTAATAAATATTATTAATATATATTATATATATTTCAAGTTAATTTATAGTATGTATATAGTTAATATTATTAATATATTAATAAATATTTTTAATATATATTATTAATACTTATTATAATATTATTAATATATATAAAATATTTTTGTATATATTAATAATATTATAATATTACTAATAATCATTATAAATAAATATTCATATTAATATATAAATATATATATAATTAGTATATATTATTAATATTATTTTTATATTAATATATATTACATATATTTCAAGTTAATTTATAGTATGTATATAGTTAATATTTTTAATATATTAATAAATATTTTTAATATATATTATTAATACTTATTATAATATTATTAATATATATAAAATATTTTTGTGATTTTAATCATAATTAATATATTTAATATATTAATATTTTTATTAATATATAATATATATATTTCAAGTTAATATAATAAAATTATTATATATAATATTTATTTATTGATATATAAATTAATGTGATGGGTAGTGGATATAGGCCTATCGGCGTATATCAACCACATTGGTAAATGTGGTTGTAAATCTATTTTATATACGCCTATCGACGTATATCAACCACATTAGTAAATATAAATGTGGTTGGATGCTAGTTACTTCAAAAATTACATTTCAAGGCCTTCCATTTCCCAAGCGAGATTTTCCAAGTGACGGAGTTCCAAAAAATTTATCAAAATTTATTTAGGAGGAGGACAATTATATATGTAGCATCTCTTCGTAACATAGATCACTACATTTTGCATGTGAGATGACTATGGTTTGTCGACACATCAACTTTATTGACGTGGTGCGAGGGTTTTCCTTGCAATCACTGTAGAAAATTTGATAGGATATAGCAAGCGATTTGTTAGGGTAGAAGAGCCCATAGTGACGTTCACGTGCTCTCATCGGAATTGACTTGTCCTCATTGAAAAAGGGTGAAGATATAGGTCTGCGATGCTTGTGCCCGGCCTCTTGGGCGTCCCTACATTCGATAATACATGGTTGATGAGGATTGTTGTTATAAGTACGAGCAGTCTCAATGGTGGCCACATTAATGTTGCCACCGGAGAAGCCCTATCCGCTTTCAGTAACGATGAGTGGGATGTTGGGATATCCCCAAGTCTTCCATGCGCAGAGATAATAGTATCAACAATGGCATCGAACAAGTTGTAGCTAGCCCTCTGGACACCCGAGGACGTGGACTTTGAAAAGAGCGTATTCCGGCTTAATGTTTCTCCGATTGTTGACGTAGCCTGAAAAAAGGATGTAGAAGTTAGCCATCGAAAGGAGCCTCGTTATCTCGACAAAAATTTGAGAACATACCCCATGGTCTCCCTTCACCTCGTCCCGTGAATACTCCCTTAGAAGGTGGGTAGGAGTTGCCTACGTCATGATTTTGAAGCGTGGGTGGTGGAGACCTTGATCTTATTTTTTGGAGATTGGCCATGTTAGCTGAGATTTGAATATTCTCCATGGCACCAACAAGATATGGGTGGACGTTCTCCTTTGCTCTTGAAAACCTCGTTGCCCTACTGCAATATATTTGATATTGGTAGCGGGATAAAAGGGGAAAATGTTGTCCTCAACCCAACCATTTTCAAAGAGTCAGCAGCTCGAGATATTTCACCCTAATCTGTTGGTTTTCAATTCTACGATTACATCAATCCGAAAATTCTCAAAAGCTTTCGGTAAATGCGGGCTCCCTTGGAAAATCCTATGTTTTCCAAATGTTTTTCTACTTCAACAGAGGCTGCACCACCTCGTACGGCATGTGGCAGATTGTTTCCCACCATGCCGTTGTTGACTCCTATTTGATCGAGCATTCTGCACAATGAAATCAAATTAATGTTTGTGGGAAAAAGGACGCATTTTCTAGTGAACTTGACATGAGAGAGTATTCTCGGTTGAGGAAAGTCTACTGAGTCGGTTGGAGGACTAAAATATCTAAAGTATTTTCTATGAACCAAGCGTATTGGGAAGCAATAGGCGAAACAATGGATGCATGTAAAGAGCTCTCGCCCTCATGGGAGCTGAGATTTGAAGTTGTAGAAGCACACTTCAACTTGGATTGGTTGGATGGTTGACATCCTACGTAGACAGAATGTAGATGCAAAGAGTTGCAGTCTTATACATGGTAGAGATAAAGGCAGAGCTTATAGTTTACTATTATCAAAACTATTGGGTGCTAAGTATATATGGTGCACTACTGCGTTTGAGAAGGTCCTGTAAGAATAATCGTGATTCGTATGAACATGAACCAATTCATTTAATTGAGTTCAAAATTCTTCAATTGAGTTCAAACTTCTTCTTGAAAGAGAGATACGATGATTTATTCCCTCTACTCTTGTAGAATTTCGGTCACCACGATTTCCCGACTAGCTACTGAAACCATCAATACAACTAGATACTTTTCTATGGACCACTTTAGACTATTAGTCATCGCGTATTTTCACCCTATTGTTGATTGACTAGGTTCCCTTCGCTGAGTTTTCTAGAAGCCGCATCTCCAACGCATCAAATCTGTCATCTAGTAAAACACCCCAAAAAGCAATTTTTTTCCTCCCTACCCCTTCCTACGACGCCTATGATGAGAAAAAACCCTTGTTGTCAAGTCCTATCCGGTTTCATAAAAATAACCTTGTCCAGTATTTGTCATAGCTTAAAGTTATTTTCTTTCATTTACTCTGTGTCTCATGCCATTCGCAATCCAAAGGTTGACAAAGTGTCTGCAACTCATCACAGTCATCTATCATTTGAAAATATAATCATACCAAAGAAGACACTCGTAAATTTGTGATTGTTGTCTCTAAGTTAGATAGTGGTGTGTTTCAGAAGTCTTTTCCTTAGCAAAAATATCCTAAGCCAAAAAGCCTTTGTCTAAGTACCCAATCAGCCATAGATTGTCTTCCTATTAACGCAAAACAAATCTTGACCCATCGATAGGTCACACACCACACTAGAGGTCATTTTGTCTCGAGTTCATGAAAAGTTCAACAAAGATCCAAATCATAAGAAGATAAGCATTTTCACCGTGCCTAAAAAGAATATGCTTAGATCAAGAAAAAATATCCATAAGACACCCAAAAGATCTCTCCAAGGTTCAAAGTCATATATCTTACATCTACGCAGAGGGTGTAATTCAATGATAAATAGTGATGCAAATAAGAGCAAAGGGACGAGTCCAAATAGGTCTCTCATGTTGAAGAGATTGGCCATCGGTGCAGCGCGTATAGAAGAAAGTCGTAGAGCAAGAGTACATGTTTTAAATCCAACAAATTTGCGCACAAAGAGCAAGAGGTCATTCTCCAAGATTACATGAAATACAAAAAAATTGAATGATGTTGATCAGATAGCGTCAAGTATTCTCCAAAGGCATGACCGCATAATCTTTCCAAAAAGGGCATCATCATCATGTATGACATAAGAAGACAAATCGGCTTCTTATGTTGCCTTGAAAGCTGAGATAAGAACACTAGTCTAAAGAGAAATTTCAACATACCTACGCAAACACTGATCAAGGGAGGTTATTCAAAGATGTCTAACAAGCAAATACATCTCCATATTCAAATCACATGGTTTCTAGTCTAAGGGTTCCACAAGGATATTTTACAAAAGGATATATGGCTCAGGACCATGCCTCATAAAGCACTAATGTCAAATTTCACTTTGTTTCCCTATTTGATATGATACCAAGAAGAGACATATATTGCGAGAAAAGATGACACGAGTTTTGAAATAGATGAAATGTCATGTGTATGGTAGAACAACCTCCCTAAAGAGTAGATGATTGGGAACATGAGTAAAAAAACCTCCATTCATTAAAAAGTAGATGGTTAGAAGACATCATGGAAAAGCCTCCTCCAATTAAGAGCAGCATGGTTGGGAACATGATAAAAACCTCCTTCATTTAAAAGCAGTAGGTCAAGTGTCTTAAGTGGTCTTGAAAGTATAGGCTACCTCCTTCCTAGGGATGCAGAAACAAAAGATGCATCAAGAGGGTGGGCGTTTCAAATAGGTGTTTGAGAAATTTTCCTATTGGAAATACAAGGTTAAAAATCAATGGATTAGATGAAAGGTCGAGTAGGTTGAAAACCTTCTCCACATAAAAACACACAATGAGATAAGGGTGCTAAAGGTCCCTATTTCTTATATTTACAAAAGCCTTCCTTCAAAGGGACATGATCATAAGTTATAATGTTTAACTACGAAGCAGATCTTCACTCTAAGTGGCCAAATTTGAGGTAAAATTGGTAAAACTAAGCTCGCTTTTTGGCCCACTACAAGCTGACAAAAAAACGATTGTCCACCTAGATGACTTATGATGCAGGCTTTCTTATTTTTGGGCGTACTCATTATGTTACCAAGCTAACTCACTCTAAGTTATGAAGGCAAGGAAAACATCAGAAATTTGAGTTTTTCTATCGACTCAAAAAGCGAGAGGAGCACCCAGTTATAAAATGTAGATGAGAAAGGCCATAACACAATGTTTTCGAGTTTCAAAACAAAGTCTTCAAGGAAATAAGACATATCACAGATACCATGAAGAAAGAACTTTCAACGTGCATAAGAACAAACACTTTTTTCTTTTATATGATCTTAAGAAGTTACATTAGTGGTTTTTAAGGGTCATCTCCTCGATGGAACAACAGTGGGTCCAGTCTTGGTTTAAAAAGGCCTCCTTACTTCAAAAAATGGGTACATAGGGCTTCGAAGGCTCGAATAATTGGTATTTTTTATAAACCTCTTCAAAAAGAGATAAAAGTCACTTCTCAAAGTTTCTTTCGAAAGAAAAAGGGAAGTTTGTCTTTTTAAATCAAAATGAAGGAAATTTGGGATTTTCAACTATAAAGAGCCGACACATTAGTTGGTCGGCTCATCACCTTGGAAGACCCAAGTCAAGGAAAAAGGGAAGTTTGAGTGTTTTTTTCAAAACATTTGTAAGTTTAAAGTTGCACGACACGCATGTTACAACACGCGCGCGCACCTCGTAAGGAAGACTCGGATGTAATTTCTTTAGGAGAGAGCGGCGCGCCTATGCCTAGCGCCCAAGAGCCGACCCGACAAGCCATCTCCGTGGTGCATTCTCACGGCTTTAACACACCTTGCCCATCAACCGAGTTTGAACGTGCTCACTCGTACATGCTGCTAACACTCAAAATCCTCAAATTCGTTATTTAAAAGGTATTTCTTGCCTCCTAGCTAAAGTTTGAGTTCAAGGGAGAATCTAATAACAAATTTCAAAGATAAACGATAGTTAAAGAAGGTGTTAAATATGCCAACTTGAAAGGTCTTTTTGATGCTTTAAAGTAGCAAAGAATGTGTGCAATCTCCATAAACACAAAACATAGTTTATATAGGGGTCTCATAAGCGGCTTGAAGGAGTATTTTAAAACAATATTTCTCATGAGCGCTTTTGTTTCAAATATCCACAAAAAATCATTGATTTCAAACGAACACTTTTTGCCAAAGAAAATAGTAATGCGGGAGGAACAATGTTACCCAGCTTGAAAGGAGTTGTGTTAACCTTTCAAAAATAGAGATTGAAGGGTGAAGAATCATAGTGTCACAAAATCAAAAGGACATTTGCCTCCAAAATCCACAAACAGCATTTCGTAAATTTTTGTAGATGTTCTATGCTTGGGCCAACTTTACTTTTCTCATGACGTAATCATGCAAATGAGTTGAGTAAAATGCTGAATCAGAACATATGAGTGGATCTTACGGAAGACAAATCAGAAACGGGAAAAATGTGGTGGTGCGTTACGGTGTCAACAAGATAGCTGTCGAGTCAAAGAAGTCTCCTTGGTCAGCCCAACCCGGGAATCGTGTCACAACGATCCTCAGTCGAGCAAACGAGTCAACTGATGCCCAACTCCAAAAAGTCAACGTTGTCCAGTAAAAAAGTCAACGCGAGGTAGCAAGCTAAAAGTCAACGCAACAGCTGTTGGTCTACCCTTTGACCTCGATTTATGTCGCCAAACAATCTCGGCCTTTCCAAAATCGAGGCTTCTCACCAAATTTCGAGCCTACATGGGACCATGCGTTGACCAAAGTCCGCGCTTCGGGTCAAACTTTCTACAAAACCCTAGCTATCGCAGAAATTTGGCTCTTCAGCTCAGTTGAAAGTGATAGATTTGTCCTTCTTCTCCTTCACACGTGTCGCCGAACTCGTCCTCCAAGGAGCTCGTACTATCTCGGTATGAGAGAAGAAGATGTGAGTTGTGTTGTGATGAAATGCTCTCCAACTTTGCCTCTTATTTATATCCATCATTGGGGTGTGTGTGACTTTCTATCTGTCGGGAGGGTGTGAGAACATAAGCTGCCGACCTCACTACATATAATTTATTATAGAATAATAAATTCAAAATAAATGTTCGCTCATCGGATTAAGACATATTATATATGGATTTTACACTCTCCGAAAAGAGGATTCCAACAAAAATATTAGCCTCTTAATCACGAGCATCATAACATGGAGTTTGGACCTAGTTGTCGAGATTTAACACTCCCTCTCAGCTACGGGAGAACTCCATCCACCGATGCAATCAAACATCGTGCGTCATCCCGGCACGTAACTTGCTTTGTTGGCCTCTTTATTTGGAGAACAAAGTCGGGTGGAGTCACCAAAGACATCATCCCCCGACCGACATAATCGAGTCCGGAGGTTCAAAACCCTCTACTCAGACTCACGAGAGTCTCCAACCAACCCAAAGTGTGGTTAACTAGACGCAAAGTCTAGCTAGCAGGTCCCGGAGCCTCACTATCGGACTCACGAAGAGTCTCCAACCAACCCGGAAGTTGGGTTCATCCGACCCGAAGTCATGCAGGTCCCTAGACTCACTAAACTCGATCCCGGATCAAGTGGTTGGACCGTGCCATATCTCTAGAGTAGAGAGTACGGAAATCTACTCGATGCGTCCATCGTCTTTGCTAATAGTCTCTAGCTTTTCCCACCTCAGCCCTGGCCAAATGAGAGGTACTTCCCCGTGAGGCAGCCCGACTCAGTGGGTAGGATGCCTCACGGAAGCAGGATAAATGAGAGCAAAAACCAACTCAATAATCAAAAGGGTGGAGCAGAAGCATTATGAGTAGCTTAGTAGCTCGAGAAGCCATACGCCAAAGCCCCCGCGTAGATCCCAGCAGCTCATGTCGTCCAACATGACCCACATCATAGGGTCTTTCCACGACACGCAAGATTCTCACGGGAAGGTTAGGAACTTGAGCTTCCCCCGGGGCTCAGTAGAGAATATCCGCGACACGCTCATCGGTTCCCTATATGATCGAGCCTTACGCGTCTCGCTGTACCATATCCCAGGATAAAGTGGTACCGCGATATCAATATGCTTGGATCAGTCGTGGAACACGGATTCTCGGTCATACGAGTCCCACTCGAAGTTATCACAAAAGTATCACGATGGTATCTAGCACATGTCCAAATGAACTCACTAAAGAGCTTTCGCAACCAAGTCGCTTCACAACGAGCACATGCCAGCGACAATGTAGCACGCGCCTCCAGTGGTGCTCAGCCACCGACAGGCTGCCATCGCTGCTCATCCATGAGATCGAAGCGAACCAAGATTGGCTTGACATCCCGATGTGCTCTTACGATCCACCACACTGCCCGGCCCAATTCGGCATCGGTATATCCACGGAGTATCATCACTCCCGTAGCATGTATCTTGGCCCATGGTTTATCGTGCCTGAAGATATCTCGAAGATGTCGGCACCAACCCGATGAAAGTGATAGAGGCTCAACCATGCTGTAGCTCACGTGTTCAACCGCAAAACATATATGCTGAGCTCGGGTGTTCACTAAGAACATCAAAGCTCCTATGAGTTGACGATACTCGCAGTGGGATTGGCGAAGATAGGCTCAAACCACGCCGCCACTCAACTTCTTAAAGTTGAGTTCCATCGATGTTTCGTACACGGACTTACGGTACCACCATCCCAAATCTTTCCGCGAAGCTTTCACAATGTATTTGTCTTGCGAAAGGAAAAATCTCTCTATGTCTCTCGCGGACTCCGAGGCCCTAGGGAAGTAGTGCATCGGTTCTAGGGTCCTTTCATCTCGGATTCGACGAGCGAGCTCCCTCTTACATTGATGAATGAGAGGGTCGGCACTCCGTCGGGGAAGAGGTCGTCCACATACGGCACTCAGAATGAGAGGCTTCCCCCGCACAACCTGTGAAGTAAAGGTTCGAGATCAGCATTACTTCGAGGTGAAGCCCGACCTTCATCCAGTAACTATCCATCCTCTCGTACCAAGCTGCGGGTGCTTGTCATTTAACCCATAGAGGGCTTTCTTCAACACCTGGGCAGACATGAGTGTCTTGATCCCCGAACTTCGAAATCCCGCAGGTTGTTCAACTTACACACCTCTTCCTTTATTTTCACTCATGCGTGAAAAGCGCCATCCGATGAAGACTCCATCCTTGCGTAGCGCCAATGAAGGCTATGATTGATGCGATATGGTGGTATATCGTGCCACAGTGCGTACGTATGTCATCATAGTCAATTCCTTCCTTTTTGAGAGAAGCCACGGGCAACAAACCTTTGCTGTGAACTTTTCAGTAAAGACTCCCATCAGGATCCATGTTTGATCTTGTAGAGCCATTTGCATAGGTGATTGGGCCGCATTTGTCCTTCGGTCTCGAGACCACATCCCGGACATCATTCTTCATTATGGACTCATATTCTTGCGTACCGAGAATCTCTTCCAAACTTGATGCTTTACGGCTTCCTCATAAAGATCGAGTGTTCGGATTGTGCATTAGTACTCATGGCAGCTAGATACCCTTGGTATCTGCACGCTCTCGTGCTTTCACGGTAATGTCCCCCTTGGGGCAAGCCATGACCCTCGGCACATCTTCGAGGGTGTCCTCGAGTCATGATGGTCTCTTTCCCGATGAAGGATATGGATCAATAGGGTCCATTGGTCCTTCAATATCGGGCATTGTTTCATCTTGTGGTTCTTCCCGTATTTACGGTGCCTTTCTTCATGATTTTCTCGAGATCTTGGAAGATCTACTACTTTCTTAGGAAGCATCTTCGTCAAAAGTGACATCATGGCTTATCTCTACTTCCTTTGACTGTGTGCATAGATTCTATAGGCTTCAGAAGTCTCATTGTAGCCCGCAAACATTCCCTTTCTTCCCGGTAGCATCCATCTTACTTCTCTTTTCTTTCGGCACATGAAAATAGACAGGGACATCCAAAAATTCTAAAAATGTGAGACATCGGGTTTCTTACGTGAGAAAAACCTCTTCGGGGAGTTTTGGAGTCCGGGCGATGTGGAATGAGGAGCATCGGTTTTGAATGTACACGGCAGTATTTGCAAACTTTCTCCCCTACGTAAACTTCGGTAGACACGGAGTCACATAGCATGGCACTGCAACTTTCCACAATAGTCCCATTCTTGCGTTCGGCCAACACCATTCTCGCTCGGGAGTATATGCGGTGGCTTCTCCACCTCCTAATGCCGGCCTTTCCTTCCGCAAAAGTCTTTGAACTCATTTGACTCATATTCGAAGTGCCATTGGTCGGTCCTCAAAATCTTGATCTTCTTTCACGGTCATATTTTCCACCAAAGGCTTTGAAGAGTACGGAACCACATGAAAGCCTCATCCTTCTTTTTCAAGAAGTATATCCGAGGTTTTGCGAGAGAAGTCATCGATAAATGTCATGTAGTGAGAAAATCCCCCCGGGGATGTCACTGAGACAACATACGGATAGATCGAGAATGGACCAGATTGCAATATATCGAGATGTCTTTGTGGCGCTTGGAGGGGAAAGGTCCCCTTGTATGTTTTCCTTCAACACAACCCCTACATACACCTTCATGATTATTTCCAAAGTCAAGCATCCTGTCACCACCTTCCTTGCTTCGCAGAAGGGCCTCGTAATGAAGGTGTCCAAATCTTCGGTGCCATAGTTAGGGTTTGCTCGGGATAGTATCACAAGTCATAGCTCCCAACGGACTCCCTCCAGCTTTGGTAGAGTGTACCAACTCTAAAACCAATCGAGATAGCTTCATGGAAGCTCTCCTTCCACATTAGCACCTTTTTCCATGGAGAAAGTGTATTGAATCCTTTCGTCGTCTCCATGGGCAGGATACGGACACTGAGTTCTTCTTCAAATTTAGGTACATAGAGTACATCTTGCAAACAGAAGGACTTGTCCTTGAGACAAGTGGAGGGTCACGAGTCCACGTCCCTTTCACGGGATATGTGGCATTATCCCCAAGGATAATTTCTAGATTAGTATCCCTTTCAACCATGTCGAGAGAGTGCTTCCTTGAATCCGGTGATGTGCTTGAGAGGCACCACTATCGATTAGCCGACATCCATAGTGTTTCGGGCGGAGATGTAGGTGCGAGAGAGCAGATACTCAAGAATATACTCATTTCTTTATCAGCAACATTAGACTCCTCATCATACCTGATATTTCTAGACCTTTTAGAAAGGTTGATTGTTTTCCACCGAAAGCTGAGCCTTCCTCTTTCCTTTGGATCTGTCATTTCTTCGATTCCCATTCCTTCGGTTGTTGTTGTTATCATCGCTATCGGGAGAATCCTTCTTGAAGGGGCATTCTCTAGCATAGTGTCCAGGCCTATGGCAAGTGGAACACCGGCCCTTCTCTGCTTGAGCCTTCTCATTCTTCCTTTGTCCTTAGGACCACTGCAGTTTTCGAGAATGAGCACCACAGGCGCATTGACATCATTATCAAATTCCTTCATCCTTGTTTCTTCTTGCATACATCTAGACAAAGCTCATCAAAGTTAGGAATGGTATTATTGTTGAGAATGGTAGTTGTGAATACTTGCCATTCATATGGAAGTCCTCCAAGTGCGTGGGTGAGAACCATCTCACGATCAGCTATCGTCTCCCAATAGCTTGCGCTGCATTGTTCCTTGTTTCGGTCAACTTCGAGAAAGTAAGTTTGAATAGACTCATCCCGTAGCCTCTTCTTCATGTTCTTCAACTTGTTCTTGAGGAATAGCACTTGGTTCACATTGTTTGCACTTTGAACATAAGGACTCAATTTGTCACACATCTCCTTGGATGTGCCTAGTTCGAGATATAGTAAGCCTGCAGGCTCTTATGTATGGATTCCCTGCATCGGCAGCCTTTGCTTTGATCTCTCCCTTCTTATACTTCCGTTTCTACCACGGCCACGTAGCATTGGGATGGAGGTTCTTGAATTTTGCCGCAAGCACATGATCCAAGAGATCATGGTCCTCCAATTTGAGATCTAATATCATCTTCCGGGCATGGAAGTCATCCCCACTCGCAATTCGGCCTGTCATTCTCCTTGAGTCAAGACTCATGGAACCCATTTCTTCCCAGGTGGTGATTGCTAAAGATAGAGTTTGTCTTCACCTCGGCTCCGATACCATGTAAATTTTTGTAGATGTTCTTATGCTTGGAGCAACTTTACTTTTCTCACGGCAATCATACAAATAGTTGAGTAAAATGCGGATAGAACATATGAGTGGATCTTACGCAGAAGACAAATCGAGAAACGGGAAAAATGTGGTGGTGCGCTACGGCGGTCGACGAGATGCTTCAACCAAAGCCAAAAGTCTCCGCGATTCGGCCCAACCCTGCAGACGTGTCACAACGATTCTCCAATCAGAGCAAACGAGTCAACCCAAGTCAACTCCCAAAAAGTCAACGCTCGTTCCGAGTAAAAAGTCAATGCGAGCGACAAGCTACAAAGTCAACGCGACGACGCATATTAAAGTCAACCTCATGACCTCACTCTATGTGCCAAACAGTACGTGCCTTCCAAAATCGAACTTCTCACCAAATTCCAGCTCAATTGGACCATGCGTTGACCAAAGTCAACGCTTTGGTCAAACTTTCTGCAAAACCACTAATTGCGTAAATTCGTCCTTCACTCGACCTATGCAGATTTGTCCTTCTTCTCCTTCACACGTGTGAAATCTGAACTCGTCCTAAGGAGCTCGTACTATCTCGGATGAGAGAAGAAGATGTGAGTTGTGTTGTGATGAAATGCTCTCTCAACTTTGCTCGTATGTTATATCCATCATTGGGGTGTGTGACACATCCGCCGGGGGTGTGAAACCTTAAGGCCATACACATATAATTTATTATGAATAATAAATTCAAAATAAATGTTACGCTCATCGGATTAAGACATATTATATATGGATTTTGCACCTCTCCGAAAGAGGATTCCAACAAAAATATTAGCCTCTTAATCAGAGCATCATAACATGGAGTTTGGACCTAGTTGTCCAGATTTATCCCCTCTCAACTAGGGAGAACTCCATCCATCGGTGCAATCAAACATCGTGCGTCATCCCACAGTAACTTTCTTTGTTGGCCTCTTTATTTAGCGAACAAAAGTGGGTCGATCACAAAGACATCATCCCCAGTCGGCATAATGGAGTCCCGGAGGTTCAAAACCTCTGCTCCAGAGACTCGCAAGAGTCTCCAACCAACTCAAAGTCGGTTCATCTAACCCGAAAGTCAACGAAGGTCCCGAAACCTCACTATCGAGACTCACGAAGAGTCTCCAACCAACCCGAAGTTGGTTCTATCCGACCCGAGAAGTCGAGCGAGAGGTCCCGGACCTCACTAAACTTGATCCCGGATCAAGTGGTTGGACATCGTGCTCATCCCTAGACCAGGAAAGTACTGGCAATCTCTGATGCGTCCATCAGTCTTTGCTAATAGTCTCTAGCTTTTCCCACCTCATTGGCCAAATGGGAGGTGCTTCCCATGAGCGCTGGGAACTCAATGTGGTAGGATGCATACGGGGTTTTCATTCAACAAACTGAACCATCCGTCAAAGACCCTCATTGCTCAAACACAAATACGCGAAGAGGGTGAAATTGTGTCATTCAACTAACATTGGTTTGCTAAACTCAAAGAAAACACGGTGATCATTAAGGGGAAACGGAGATTTTTTTGAAAAGACTTATACCTCAAAGGACAAGGACAGGCTACCTTATGTTTTAGGGAAACAATAATCATCGAAAGAAAGCAAGCGGTTTATTCAAACGAGAGAACACGAGTATTTTTCCAAGGGTACGGTTTTGATCCAAATCGGTCCATGAAATGCGGTGATATCAAAAGACACAAAATCTGATTTCAAAGGAACCTCTTTTTGCTTCAAATAACCGCGAAAGAAAGAGTGAATTGAGGAGAGAGAAGCTCATATTGTCAAGGTCAAAGAGAGTTGGTTTTATTTAAACAAACTTGTTGGCTAACTAAGACTGAAACACTTAGTTTTTCAAAGAGTAAAAAGGGCTTTGTTTTTGATTAAGAGCCTTTTTCTAAAAACACCTAAACAAGTTTTGCTTGGTGAGTCGATAGAAAGGATATCGGAAAAGAAAATGCCTCCCTAAGGAAGATAAAGCAGGAGTGGTTATCTTTTTCAATCTCTAGGGAAGTGAAAGCATCTCCTTCAGAGTGCTCTTTAACTTTCATGAAGTAGGATGCTTAGAATTTTTCCAAAAGGTTCAAGAAGTGAAAAGTCATCTTCCTTTAGACATAGTTTGTATACTTTAAAGCTACAAGGGAAGCATGTTCATCTAGAAGGTTTAGATTTCAAGCTCTCTCCTGAGGTACGTCTCCAAAGCTACCAAAAATTCCATATATCGGAGAAAAATGGTTCAAGCAAACATACCTAGATTTGAATCACTACAAAACCCTTCTTAAACCAGGAACATCGGGATGTTTCCGACTATTTTTCCTTTTTTCCTACTTGTTGACTCGGGGCCTATGCTCCCCTCATGAAAATCATCATGAAGTATTTCACATGCGAAGGGAGGTTTTCTCGGATTTATGCTTACCATATTAGGCTTCTTATGCACTTCACACGAACTCAATTTGCTAAACCTACATTTTTTTCCTCTATAGAAGCATTGACGAAGATGGCCTCTACTATCCAAAAGAAGCCCTCCTCTCAATAGAAAGCTTGTTTATTTCATCATTCCCTTATCAAGATCATCACCCTCCATCAACTTGAGAAAAAGGGAGTTCTCTTGGGACTCTTTCATTTCACATCCCGACGTCAGCCATTTCTTCTTCATCTCATGCACCCTCCTCACCATCCACTCATCATGTTTCTCCTGCTTCTAGTAAAACCACTCCTAAGAAAGCAAAAATCTCCTATTGTCAAAGTGAAGAAGGAAAAAATTTAAGCATGATAGTGACCATCAAGAAGGAAATGATGAAGAGCTTGAACAAATTAATGCAAGAGCATAGCAGGTCATAAAGAAGGGAAACTATGTGGCAGCCCACACGATGGGAGGCATGATGGTAATGAGGCACAAAACGAAGTTGAAGGTACGTGAGGCCCAATAGTCATGAAGAAAGCGAGTGACGAGAGATGAACAGACACATCTCAAGAAGGCATACAAAGTGGCGGTCGAAAACACTTATGATGAAGGTGGGATATTCCTCGAGGGCACTTATGATGAAAAAAAATAAAGCCCTCCACAACCCAAGACAGGGATGACGACAATCATACACCCGAAGCAGGTGAGCATTCCAATGAGGCGGCATGAGGCAAAAGGGCCAAATCGGTGACCATGAGCATAGCGATTGGTATAAAGCACAAACAAGGCAATCTTCAAAAGGAGGAAAATAGTGACAAAGACGATGATGGAAGCTAACAAGGTTAAAGACCAGAGTAGAGCATGTGCTAGCGGCTCTCTCTAGAGCGAGAAGGCCATGACTCTTCCTCCAAAGGTGACAAAGCCTAGAAGCACTAGGGACAGAAATGAAAAGAAAAAGACCACTCCCGGCATTAACTCCCAATGTTACTACAGAGCACTCTCGAAGAAAAGGCAAAGTTTCCCAAACAACACTATCATTGAACTCGCCAAGAAGGACAAGGCGAAGAAACCTATCCAAGAGGCAAAGGGAAGGAAAAACAAGAGAGTAGTCATGAAAAGGAAAGGGATTTTGACATCATCAAAATAGACGGTTGATGATGGGGATAATGACATTAAAATTCTTGGAAACTCTTTTACTTTGAGCATAGAGGCACAAATTCATGACCTAAGCGTTGATCTATAGAGGTCAAAAGGACCTCATACATGTTCTACGGGCACAAAAGAAACAAATGAATGTTCAAATGGAAGTTTATGAGGCCCTAAGCTTTCAAGTATCAAAGGGAAGCCTCCAAAGCACAATTCAAGGCAGAAGAGTTTATGTAGGCGGATTCAATGACACGCGAAGAAGAAGAACAACCAAACGGGAAGAGGCACTAGGACTATGGGTCTCAAGAGAGCTTTGGAGAAAAAGAAAGAAGAAGAGGCAGCCCTTGTCACAGATCTTATCCTCTTTACTTCTTTACTTGCCCAAGAAATAGAGAATGACAGAGAATCACGCATGTGGCTTGAAAGGGAAAATAAAAACTTGGAGGATAAATTAGAAAGAGCTAACGGATACACTTAAGCCTACAAAATAAAAATGGCTCGGGCACTACAAAAAGCTAAATCGGCTTTGCCCAGAGGAAATTGAAGGTTACACAAGAAAAGCTTACGGCGGCTCCTAAAGAGGCGCCGATAGAAAAAAAGTGGGAAAAGGCACATCAAAGCTTGAAATTTTGGTCCTCCGCTTCTCTACATGTTTCTAAGAACCCATGAAGAACTTTCTGTCTCACCAAAATTTGGCATATTTCGACAAGTTTTTGTTTTTTGACATTTTTGGGTTTATTTGCGTAAAGTCGATGGGCATCGCCATGGAGCATCCTCAGCAGCTTGGAAAGTGGTATCATTGGATGCATAAAAATTTTAGAGACATATACTCAAAAAATTCAGATCAATTGAATATGTTTTCGCCCCAAAGAGGCGAAAACATAGTCACTTTTTTCAACACTCGCACTCACATATCAGCAAGGGATAATTTCTGTGTTTTTTTAACTCACGAGGTCAGTTTTACACAAAATTCTAGTGATAAAATTTTGGAAAAACCAAGTATTTTCAGAAACTAGACATCCAGGGCTTTCCCAGCGAGCCATCATGGGCCTCGTTTTCGACATCGGGAGTGTCCTTCAAAAGTTTCCCACAAGATAGGGGAATTTTATGTTGCTATATTTACGAAGCATTTTGGTGAAAAATCGCTGCAGGTTTTGTGGAAGTGGCTTTTCCAAATGTGCGTTTAGCCTTTTTTGGCCATTTTCAGTTGGGAAAATTCAATTTAATTTATTTTTTTTAGCATTTTTAAGATATTTTTATAGATATTTTGTGCCTTGGGCTTTGCAAGAAGCCTCAAGGAGAAAATCGATATTTATATTAGGCCAATGGGCTTACTAGTTGCTCTGTGGAGGTTTTCCTTGTCTTTGGCCTCGTTTATTCCAAGAGATTTCATTGTAAATGAGTCGTGAACTTGATGATATAGAGAAATATATAGCTTATACAAGCTTGGAAGAAATACTTTGTCTCATGCATTGGATAGTTTCTTGAATGTTTTGGATGGTGAAAGAGGGACTATTGTAGGATTCTTAAACTTGGTAAAAATGGTATAGTGTTCCTTCTCTCGTTATGTTTCCATGGTTATCATACATATTTTCATGTTCTCCCTCTTACTTTGCCGTGGGATAGTAAAGAATATATTTGAGACATGTCCATGGGAGGCACCCTGCAGATTTCCTAATTCATTGCATCTTCTATGTTTGTCTTCTTTCTTAGTTATGTCAAATGAATTCTTAAATACTCTTTGATACCCTAAGAACTTGTTCTCGGTTGCATTAATGGTTATTATGTGCTAATTAGTATGATTCACTTTTCGATCACGCCCTATTTACTCCTTAGTTAACCAAAACTCCCATTACTAAAACCTTTCTACGCAATGTTTGATTGTCCTAGTTGAACCAAAGAGGTCTTGTCACCGATCTACTGCCCCTTTGCCTATACTGCTGCAATCTTAGTTCAAAGTGCCCCGGAGTAGCTCAAAATATGATGTCTAGGATTTCCCTCTTCGTAAGCTAGAGTTATTTTATTTGTCGTAATTGTCCCCAAAGTCCGATGGAGATTTTTCCTAAAGTTATAGAGTCTTATACCTCTATGTATCGGCTAGAATATTTATTTTGTGCATCTATCGAGTTTGAAGTTACATTTATCGTGATTAATGGTTAGCCCTACCACATGGATTTCAAACGTAGACTATTTATGTTTAAAAGTCCTTGTCCTTCACAAAACCACGTGTCCACCCCATTTCACTCCACCTAAAGATCCATTTTACCATGACCAAATCGGCACTTTCAGTATACCTTGTCCACCATCCGAGGGCTTTCTCGACCTTTTCGACCCCATAGCCCAGCTTGATGCTAAAAATATTTTTATCTATTTAAAAACTTTGATCAGCTTTCCTCCTCAAAAATCTTAAAACAAACTAAAAACATACTTAACAACTAGCCTAAAAATCAAAAACATAAGAAGCAAAAAAATGTACATCCCTTTTCGCACAAATAGAGAGAGTCCTCTCTTGAGTCCAGTGTAGGGAAGGCTGTGGTCCCTTGGGCTCCAAAGTTGGTTTGATGTTACCCATCATCACTTGGCTTACCCAGTACTGCGCAAATCACGGGACCCTAACATAATGGCGCATCACGAAAGTGGGACTTTGGAAGTGATAAACAAACTTAGATTTCCCCTAAAAACTTTTAGAGACTTTTGAGAATACTATCTTGTGGACTTATCCCACCACTCACTAACATAATGGCGATCATGGTGGGACGCTTACGAGTTAGTGACAAACTAAGTATACCTTAGAACTTCGAGAATCCCTGAACCTAGAAGTATTATCCAAGAGTATAATCTAGTTATCTCACCATCCTAGCAAAATGATGACCCGGTTAGTAGGACACTCTTACAAACCTTAGGGCTACATAAAAAACTCAAAAAACAAAAAACATCCCTATATTGGCTTTTCATCGATGCTCGGTGGTGGACCATACACATATCTCTAAAAGAAAAACTAAAAACATCCACCTCGGCAGCTCCACTAGCCTCCAGTAGGCCTATTACTCCAGCTAGTCCTTATAAAAATCTCTTAGGAATGCATTAAGCAATCCCAATCATGCTTATGGTGGGCAGAGCAAAGTTCAAATCTTCCACACAGCGACTCCACAACCCTCAACAGACCAAAAGAACCCAGCTCGGTGGAGAACTCTGGAGCGGTGGAAAAGACACAGTGACCCTTTCCTACGATTAAAAAATATGGATCCAAGGATTCAAAAAAGAGATATGCTCCAGATGAGTGAGAGACCATATCCTCAGATTCCCACACAAAATGCCGAAAAATAAATTGGATGAAAAACCTACCTATCTTTCGAGATAAAAAGGTTGATGACCCCTTGTTACACACTCTCATCAAATCTCATATACACATATGGAGGTTGAAGGTTGAATGGCATGAGGACTTTGCCTCATGAAAATGTTTATGGCAACATTAGAGAAGAGTAGCACAAGAAATTGGTATGAATGGTTAGAACACGGCATCTTGTTTTCTTCTGAAGGATTTCCACAAGGTATTCTATAAATACCATATAGGATATTTCCCATCTCTATCATTAGCTGAAAATTGTTAGTGATCAATCTTAGGATATCATACGGCTACCTTATAGATAGTGATGAAAATTTGGAAAATTTGTATCACGAAGACCTCTTAACATCCATTCATGAATTTCATTCTCAAGATAACTATCATCACAACCTAGTTGAGTTAGTTGAGGAAGAAATCAAGCAAGGTATGGAAGAAAACCCACAAGATCTCTGCGAAGACACAAGAAATGATTCATCACCCCTACTGTAGATGGAGGCTCAAGAAGATATCCAACCCTCGAGAATCGGTCTTCTCTAGTGAAGGAAATCGATGGTTGCGAAATCCAAAGAAAACAAAACGCCTCCTCCTTTAGCTAAAGAAGATACGGATCAGATGTTGAGGGGTAGAACCAGCTTGAACCTTTATATAAGGAAAAATATTCTAGTTTGTACCATTCCTACCGCCACCTACTAAAAGAAATTGCTCATAAATAAACAATGGAACAAATTGTTGTTGACGTTGTAATACCTCCTCAAGAAGACATTCATCCTTGGAAGCACTCACAAAAGGAAAGAGAAACATCATGGTTCCATACAGAGATAGAGAAAGACACCACCCCTTCTAACAAAAGAAGAAAGATATGAAATCCTAAGTATACGAGCCAATATCCAAACTTTTTTTGTAAAAAAGATATGTATGTGTGTTCTATTACTAGCTTATCTACTAATGTATTTTCTCATACTAAAAGTACAAAGCGCGATTAGTGTTGATGCTAGAATATCTTCTCAAGAAGACCTGGTGCCAAAGAATGGTCTTACTCATCGGGATAATGAGATCTGACAAACGAGAAATAATCTCACCAAATCAGGGCATACCATGATTGTCTTGAAGATATCATAACATTACTTTACGCGAAGCTGCAAATTAGATAATGGCTAAAGAAGGGAGGGAGAGGTCTTTCTCAAAATAATCCCAAGGTTAATCGAAGTAAAGGAGGGAGTAAATGCTCAAATGAGGTCTATTTTTCAAATCCTCTGAGGCCGAGCGCTATTATTAGAAGACGCCCTTTGATGTTTCCCTAGAGACCTTTTTCACAAGAGGGAGTAAAATATGCACAAAAATAGTTGGTGTGCGGAGCTTAAAAGAAAGATTTGAGGGTGCTCACTGTTCATAAGAAGAAAAAGTGGGAGTGGCCTACCAACATACACTAGAAATGGAGACAAAAGAAAATCATCAAATCACTTTCTGTGACTAGTTACATTGGAAAAGAGAATTCACCAAAATGAATGTATATCATCCTATAAGTTAGAAGTAGAATAGATAGGCATGCAAAATAAGCTCACCCATGAGCATATTTCTTTTTAGTTTGTTTTGAGAAAAACGATAAAAAGATGAAAATAACGAGAAAAGTAGAAAAAGAGGGTGGATTCTAAAACAGATTTGAAAAAGCCCCATGTTCAAAAAAGAGTCCAATATTACGAGAAGTGCGCAAGTCTAAATGCCACTACTAGTGCTAAAAAGATGTCTTGTTCAATTATCTATTCTAGTCATGACTAAACATGTTTTAAATTTAATGGCTTACAGATGCAGTTAGTGAAAGAAGGGATAGTCAAATTGTGTAGAAGCTTTACTTGTCAAAAGACAGATAAATTAGGAAAAGATACTAGTTCCACACGTTCAAAAGCAGAACCAAAGAGGAAACGAGGATGAAAAACAAACTATGTATCCTAGCTTCTGATTTTTCTAAAATCTTATTTTCTAGTGCAAAATAATATTTATATACAAACACTTGTATGCTATGCCATGCAAATACATGACAAATTAGACTATCTAATCTTGATTTGGTCATTTTGCAATTTCATGTTTTAGTTTAGAGAATGAAAATCATGTCAAAAAGCTTAATCTTGATAGTCGATCTAGCATAAGTAGAGAAAAAGAAATAGTTCACTGCGGTTCATCTCGAACTCGAGCGGATATAAGTGTAGAATTAGATAGTTTCTTTTTCACAAAAGTATGTCATGTCAAAGGGTTGCTAGTCCAAATTCACTAAAAGAAGAAAAAAATGTTAGAGAATATAGCTTCGGGTAGGTAGAGATGATTTTGATGCTAATCATGTTGTCAAATTTTTCGATAAATAGCATCAAGAAAGAAATAAATTTGCTACCAATGGATAAAGCACCGGTCTTCAAAAGCCAAATATCTAAAATTTCGGACTACCTCCCCGAAAAGGAGCCGCCCTCTAAAATGGAGCCGCTTTAATACGTATTTTTCACCGTGTGTTGATGGCTAGTGTCCTTAGCCGATCATTTTCTGAAGAAGAGGCTGATCTCCAAACTATCAAATCGTCATCTAGAAAACACCCCAAAACAATTTTTGTCCTCCTACTCTACTATCGACCCTATGATGAGAAAATAGCTATCGGGTCCTATACGGTTTCAGCCAAAAATAACCCTATCCATACCGACAGTCATAGTTGAAAGTTATCTTTGTTGTCATTTACCTCGTGTCTCATGCCATTCGGAATCCAAAGGTTGACAAAGTGTCCGCAACCCTATCACGGTCATCTTTCATTTTGAAAGAAAATATAATCATACCCGAGATAAGACACTCATAGGAATCATGTGACTCTGTGTCTCTAAGTTAGATAGTGGTGTTTTAGAGTCTATCCTTGGAAAAAAATATCCTAAAGCCAAAAAAAGCCTTTGTTGCTTATTACCAATCAGCCATACATTGTCATATCCTATTTTTTGCGACAAATCTTGACCCATCCATAGGTCTCTTTACCACTAAGAGGTCATTTTGCCTCAGTTCGTGGGGAAGAGGTTCAACAAAGATCCAAATCAAAAAGAAGATAAGCATGTTCTCTGTCTTAAAAAGAATAACTAACTTAGATACGGTACAAAATATCCATAAGACACCAAAAGACTCTCCAAAGGGTTCAAATGTCGTATGTCTGTACATTGTACGTGAGGTGTAATTGAATGATAAACAGTATGTAAATAGGAGCAAAAGGGACAATTCCAAATAGGTCTCTCATGTTGAAGAGATTGGCCATCGCATAGCAAGATGAAGAGTCTGAAAACAAAGAGCCGAGCAGAAAGTACAGTGTTTTAAATCAGCAATGTACCGCTAAAGAGCGGAGGTCATTCTCCAAGATTACATGT
This sequence comes from Pinus albicaulis, assembly GCA_034641835.2. Classification (NCBI taxonomy): domain Eukaryota; kingdom Viridiplantae; phylum Streptophyta; class Pinopsida; order Pinales; family Pinaceae; genus Pinus; species Pinus albicaulis. The sequence goes on from JAXQQM020086832.1 coordinate 122,072, forward strand.
AAATGCAAAAAATTGAATGATTACGATCGATAGCATCCGCAGTATCTCCTCAAAGGCGAAAGCACTACATAATCTTTCCAAAAGGGCATACATCATCATGTAGGACATAAGAAGACATACTCGCTTCTTATGTTACCTTTGAGCTCGAGGATAAGAACACTAGTCAAAGAGAAATTTCAACATACCGCATAAACACAGACAAGGGGAGGTTAGTCAAAGACATGTCATAGCAAGAAAATACTCTCATATTCAAATCACATGGTTTCTAGTCTAAGGGTTCACAAGGATATTTTACAAAAGAATATATGGCTCGGACCATGGCTCATAAAGCTACTAAGATAAAATTTCACTTTGTTGCCTATTTGATGATGATACCAAGCAGAGAAATATATTGCGGAAAGATGACACTTGGCTTTGAAATAGATGAAATGTCATGTGTGTGGTATAACAACCTCTCCTTCAAGAACAGGATGATTGGGAACATGATAAAAACCTCCTTCATTAAAAACTAGATGGTTAAAAGACATCATGGAAAAAGCCTCTCCACCAAGAGCAACATGGTTGGGAACATGATAAAAACCTCCTTCATTTAAAAGGTAGGGTCGTGTGTCTTAAGTGACTTCGGTAAATTATAGGCTACCTCCTTCCTAGGGATGAAACAAAAAGATGCATCAAGACAAGCCAATGGTGTGTGAGAAATTTTCCTATTGGAAATACAAGGTTAAAAATTAGTGGATCGTATGAAAGGCCGTAGGTTGAAAACCTTCTCCACATAAAAACCACATGTGCTGACATAAGGGTGCTAAAGGTCCCTATTCTTATATTTACAAAAGCCTTCCTTCAAAGGACAAGAGACTATAAGTTATAATGTTTAATCTGTAAAGGAAATTTTCCACCTAAGTGGCCAACGAGGTAAAATTGGTAAACTAGGCTTGCTTTTTTGACCTCCGCAACCGACAAAAAAGACCGTCCACCTGTATGACTTATGATGCAAAGGCTTTCTTGTTTTTGCGCGTACTCATTATGTTACCAAGGCTAACTCACTCTCTAAGCATGGAAGGGAAGGCAAACATCAAAGTTACTTTTTCCAACCACCCTGTACAAGTAGTAGGGAACCATTGCAAAATGGATGAGAAAGGCTATAACACAATGTTTCGAGTTTCAAAAACAACCTTCAAGGAAATAAGACATATCACAACAAGAAGAAGAACTTTCAATGTGCATAAGAACAAACACCGTTGCTTTTATATGATCTTAAGAAGTTACATTAGTGGTTTTTAAGGGTCACCTCCTCGATGAACAACAAGTGGTCCAATATTGGTTTAAAAGACCCTCCTTACATCAACAAATGGGTACATAGGGCTTCGAAGGTCATAGCACTGGTATTTTTTATAAACCCTTCAAAAATATACAAAGTCGCTTTTCAAATTTTCTTTGAAAGAAAAAGGGAAGTTTGTCTTTTAAATCAAAATGAAGGAAAGTTGGGATTTTCAACTATTAAAGAGATCGACCGTTGGTCATTCATCAATTTGCAAGACCCAAGTCAAGGAAAGAGGAAGTTTGAGCGTTTTTTCAAAACATTTGCAAGCTTATAGTTGCGCACGCCCGTTACAATGTACTCGCATGCCTATAAGGAAGACTTAGTGTAATTTATTAAGGAGCGTGGCATGCTCGTGCCTAGCGCCTGTGGCCGACCCGACAGCCATCTCCGCATGACGCGTTCTCCATTCAACGCCCACCCATCACAAGCTTGAACGTGCTCACTTGCACACCGACCGCACCAACACTAAAAAAACCTCAAATTCGTTGTTCTAAAGGTATTTCTCACCTCCTATCTAAAGTCAGAGTTCAAGGGAGAATCTAATAACAAATTTCAAAGATAAAATGCTGGTTAAAAGAAGGGTTAAATATGCCAACTTGAAAGGTCTTTTTGTGCTCTAAGTAGCAAAGAATGTGTGTACCATAAACACAAACAACAGTTTGTAGAGGGTCTCATAACCTATTGAAGGAGTATTTTTAAAATAGCATTTCTCATGAGCACCTTTTTCTTTTCAAATATCCACAAAAAATCATTGATTTCAAAGGAACAATGTTTGCCAAAGAAAATTGTAATTGGGAGGAACAATGTCGCCGCTTGAAAGGAGTTGTGTTAACCTTTCAAAAACAGAGATTGAAGGTGAAGAAACTTGTGTCCAAATCAAAAAACATATTTGCAAAATCCACAAACGGACCCCGTCAAAGACCTCATTGCTCAAACACAAATACTAAAGAGGTGAAATTGTTTTCATTCAACTAACATTGGTTTGCTAAACTCAAAGAAAAACAAAGATAATTAAGGGGAGAGCGTATTTGTTTTGAAAGACTTATAACTCAGTTGGACAAGGAGGTCGCCTTATGTTTTAGAAACAATAATCATCAAAGAAAGGCGTTTATTCAAACAAGAGAACACAGCATTTTTCCAAGGGTGCGCCTTGTTCCAAATCGCTCCCTTGGAAATGCTGATATAAAAAAGCCGTTTAAAGGATTTCAAAGGAACCTCTTTTTGCTCAAATAACGCGTAAAAGAGTGACTTGAGGGAGAGAAGCTCATATTGTCAAGGTCAAAGAGAGCTAATTTCATTTAAACAAACTTGTTGGCTAACTATGGACAAGACTTGTTTTCAAAGAGAAAAGTGGGCTTTGATTAAGAGCCTTTTTTCAAAAAAAACCTAAACAAGTTTGCCTTGGTGAGTCAAGAAGGAGCACGTGTCAAAAATGATCTTGCATGAAGATAGCAAAGGTGAGCGGGTTATCACAAGAGGTATGAGCCTTTTTCAACTCAAGAAGTGAATGCATCTCTCCTTTAGTGCTCTTTAAATTTCATGAAGTAGGATTCTGGAATTTTGCCAAAAGGTTCAAGAAGTGAAAAGTCATTCTTTGACACGTTTGTTTGCTTTAAAGCTACAAGGGAAGCATGTTCATCTAAGGTGCTTAGATTTCAAGGTCTCTCCTATGGTTGTCTCCAAAGCTACCACAAAATTCCATATACTTCCGAGAAAAAATGGTTCAAGCAAAACATACCTAGATTTGAATCACTACAAACCCTTCTTAAAACCAAACATTGGGATGCTTGCCTAGCTATTTTTCCTTTTTCCCTACTTGTTGACCGCCTATGCTCCCCTCATGAAAATCATCATGAAGTATTTCACATGCGAAGGGAGGTTTTCCGGGTCTATTCTTACCATATCAGTTTCTTATGCACTTCACAAGAACTCAATTGCTAAGCCTACTTTTTTTCTCTATAGAAGAATTGACAAGATGGCCCTCACCGTCCAAAAGAAGCCCTCCCTCTCAACAAAGCAGCCATTTATTTCATCATTCCCTTATCAATATCATCATCTTCCATCAACTTGAGAAAAATGGATTTTTCGGGGACTTTTCATTTCACATCCCGATTTTTCCACCGGCTTCTTCATCTCATGCGCCTCTCCCTCACCATCCACTCATCATGTTTCTCCTTCTTCTAGTAAAACCACTCCTAAGAAACAAAAAATCTCCTATGATTGAAAGTGAAGAAGGGAAAAATATAAAGATGAGGACCATCAAGAAGGAAATGACAGCGAGCTTGAACACATTAATGCAGAAAGTATAGCACTAAGAAGAGGAACTGCTAGCAAATTTCTGACACAAGAATAGGAGCATGATGGTAATGAGGCACAAAATAGTGAAGGTACAGTAGTCCAATAGTCATGAAGAAAGAAGGGACAAGAGATGAACAAGGAAGCCCTCAAGAAGGCATACAAAGTGGCGCTCAAAACACTTATGATGAAGGCCTGGACAAATTCTCAAGGGGGCACTTATGATGAAAAACAAGAAATCCCTCCAACCAAGAAGGATGACGACAATCATACACCAAACATTGAGCATTCTAATGGAGGGCAGCATAGGGCAAAAGGCCAAATCAGTGACCATGAGCATAGCATTGGTAAAGACAAACAAGGCAATCTTCAAAAGGAGGAAAATAGTGACAAGACGATGATGGAAGCAAGAAGGTTAAAGGCCAAGTAGAGCATAAAAGTACCGCCTCTCCTAGGCAAGGGGCCATGACTCTTCCTCCAAAGGTGACAAAAGCCTAGCTACTCAGAAAGCAAAGAAAAGGACCACTCCAAAGAAGAATCTGCAATGTTACTAGAGCACTCGAAGCAAAGGCAAGTTGCCCAAGCAACCTATCATTGAACTCGCCAAGAAGGACAAAGAAACCTATCCAAGGCAAAGGGAAGGAAAAAGAGGAGAGTAGTAATGAAAAGGAAAGGAGTTTGGCATCATCCGTATAGACAGATGATGGGGATAATGAAGCTAAAATTCTTGAAACTATTTTACCGAGAAAAGAGGCACAAATTCATAACCTAAGAGCTGATCTAGAGAGGTCAAAGGACCCTGCCAGCATGTTCTACAAACACACAAAACAAACAAATGAATGTTCAAATGATATTGTATGAGGTCTTGCCAAGTACCAAAGGGAAGCCTCCAAAGCACAAGTTAAGCCGTAAGAGTTATGGCCGAATTCAATGACACCGAAGAATAAGAACAACCAAAGAGAAGAGGCCTAGGACCGTGGTCTCAAGAGAGCTTGGAGAAAAGGAAAGAAGAACAAGCGCCTCTGTCCGATCTTATCCTCTACTTTTTTACCTCGCCCAAGAAATAGAGAAATGACCGAGAATCATGGCTTTAAAGGTAAAATAAACACTTGGAGGATAAGTTAGAAAGATCTAATAGAGAATTAAGCCTACAAAATAAAATGGCAAAGTACCACAAAAAGCTAAATCATTTTCCCGAAGGAAATTGAAGGTTACACAAGAAAAGCTCAAGGCGGCCCGAAAGAGGCGCCGTAGAAAAAGTGGGGGAAAGGCACATAAAAGCTTGAAATTTTGGCCTCCACTTCTCTACATGTTTCTAAACCCATGAAGAACTTGCTCGCCAAAATTGGGCATATTTCGATAAGTTTTTGTTTTTTTGACATTTTTGGGCTTATTCGTTTAAAATCATGGGCATCGCCATTTTTTTTTGAAGCATCCTTAGAGGTTGAAAGTGGTATCATTGGATGCATTAAATTCAACAGCATCTACTCAGAAAATTTCAGATCAATTGAATATGTTTTGGTCCCCCAAAGTGGCGAAAAATAGTCACTTTTTCAACACTCTACCTCGCTTATCAGCAAGGTCAATTTCCGGTTTTCTCACCTCGTGTTAGCTTTTAACATACGGCGAGGATCATATTGGGGGAATCCAAGTATTTTCAGAAACTATACATCTAGGGCTTCAACTAGCCATCACGGCCTCATTTTGACACTCCGGGAGGATCTCAAAACGTTGCCCACAAGACAAAGGGAATTTTATGTTGCTATATTTCTAAAGCATTTTGGTGAAAATTGGCAAATTTCTTTGAAGTGGCTTTTCCAAATGTGCCTTTAGCCTTTTTTGGTCATTTTCAGTTGGGAAAAGTCAATTTAATTTTTCCTTTTTTAGCATTTTTAATATATTTTTATAGATATTTTGTGCCTTGGGCTTTGCAAAGCCTTGAGGACAAAAATCAAATATTTCGTATTGTGCCAATGGGCTTACTAGTTGCTTTAGAGGTTTTCCTTCTTTGGCCTATCTATTCCAAGAGATTTCATTTTAAATGAGGCTGAACTTGATGATATAGAGAAATATATGGTTATACAAGATTGGAATAAATATTTTGTCTCATGCATTGGATACTTTCTTGAATGTTTTGATGTAGAAAGAGGACTACCGTAGGATTCCTTGACTTGGTAAAATGGTATAGTGTTCCTTCTCTCGTTGTGTTTCCTTAGTTATCATACATATTTTTCATGTTCTCTTTCTTTGCTGTAGGAAATTAAAGAATAGATTTGAGACATGCCCATGGAGGCACCTCAGATTTCCTGATTCATTGCAGCTTCTATGTTTGTATTCTTTCTTAGTTATGTCAAATGTGAATTCTTAAATACTCTTTGATAACCTAAGAAATTTTTCTCGCCGTATTAAAGGTTATTATGTACGCTAATTAGCATGGATTCACGTATGCCCTATTTACTACTTAGTTAAACAAAACCCCATTACCGAAACCTTTCTCCGAATGTTTGATTATCCTAGTTGAACCGAAAGAGGTCTTGTACCGATCTTGCCCTTTGCCTATACCGTAATCTTATTTTCAAAGTGCTCGATAGCTCAAAATATGATGTCTAGGAGTTCTCTCTTCGTAGCTTGAGTTATTTTTTTGTCTTAATTGTTTTTCCCCAAAGTCTAATGGTGATTTTCCTAAATTTAGAGAGTCATATACTTATGTATCGCTTGAATGTTTATTTTATGCATCTATCAGTTTGAAGTTACATTTATCATGATTAATGGTTAGCCCTACCACATGGATGTCCGTTGTAGAAGTATTTATGTTTGAAAGTCCTTGTCCTTCACAAAACCTGTTGTCCACCCCATTTCACTCCACCTAAAGATCCATTTTACCATGACCAAATCGGCCCTTCAACATACCTTGTCCACAATCTAAGGCTTTCTAGACCATTTCCACCCCATAGCCCGCCTGATCTAACAATATTTTTATCTATTTAAAATCTTTGATCGATCCTCCCTCAAAAACCTTAAAACAAACTAAAAAACATACTTAAGAACTAGCCCAAAATCAAAAGCATAAGAAGAAAACAAATATACATCCCTTGCACAAATAGAGAGAGTCCCTCCTCGAGGGCAGTGTGAAGGTTAGGTCCTGGGCTCAAAAGTTGGTTTGATGTTACCCTATCACTTGGCTTGTCAACTGGGCCAAATCATGGTGTTAGACTCGATCTTGCTCATCTCTCCTACGATATCATTTCCTCTTATTGCATTTCATGTTTTAGATGTCATTTTTTGTTTCTTACCTAGGCTTTGGTCCTCGTAAATGTCGAATAATGACTCAGGTCATGAGGATGTCTTCAAGTGAGTTTTTTTATTCCAAGATTCTCATCATTAATAATGTTGAAGGACATTTCTCTTCAAACTCGTTTTGAAGAAGAAATTATTAAGTTTGTTTAATACATGATTGATAAGGTTTTTCAAGCCTGCATAGCTTCTTCGTGCAGCTCGGTCATCTTGCCGCTTTTCGGCAGCCTCCATCATTTTAGCTAAAGAAGGTCGAGAAGGAAATAAAAGACAGTAGTTTGTCAAAGTGCCAAAGCCTACAAAAATCGTAAAAGAAAGTTTGCCAAATTAAATATCAAAGCTCATGCCATAAAAATAGTTTGGTGTCTTCCTCAAATCATTTCCATACTAAGAGATATCAAGAACATCATTGAAGTCAAGACCAATCATGAGGAAACGAGTCAATGTGAAAATCAAAATTTTTTTGGTGAAAAAAGCGGTGCGTGGCGCATAAGAGATGGGCGCAACGCATACGGCTGACGCGGCACATAGAGACAAAGGACAGTGTTCTACCACAAAGCGCGGGGGTGGGGACCCAAGGTCACAAGACCGGGTGTGTGCACGGAGCATTGAGCCCCCGGGCCCGAAATTTATAAATTACTCTTCAATTTTTCAAAGTCAAACAAATATTCCTCGCTCTACGATTTTCTACAAATTATGAGATGGCATTGGAACAACGTTTTGCATCGGGGAACCTCCGGGATTGTCTTGTCAAGCATAGATCGACAAAGACCAAAGTTTCCTCGGTATAAACTCGGTGATCTTCTCATTGTTAAAAGATCTATTTATCAACTCGTTTGCTCAAATGATACATGAATGGACATATTCGGGCCATTGGATAAGACATGAAAAAGGTTTGATATGATTTCCGACGGAAAAGGAACTTGCGTCATTTCGCTGTTTCAAAGGTTTTTTATTACCTCGAGGAGCTTAATCATTCCTTATCCTATGCATTAAGTATGAAGCTTGTTCAATGTTTCGTAGGATTCATTATGTGCTCGCTTTACTTTTAAAAGCCATGTATGAATATTCAAATTTTCTCTCGAAACAAAGCAAGAGAATCAAATGAAGGGACACTTCAGATGGACCCTAGACTAAAGGAAATTGTAGAAAGAATGCTAGAGAAATGCATTTTGGAAAGCAAATTTCAAGGTGCGGTGGGCATCGCACTTCGAATATAGAAACGATAAGTTGGAAGAGGCAATTGTGAAGAGTGACAATTTTTCTCGGGAATGCTATCTTATTGCATCAATGTCTCTCAAATATTTGTTCATATATAAGCAGGCATGCATCTAAGGTTCTTCATCTCCTTGTTAAAAATTTATCAAACTTTGCCCTCGCCCGACTATTTGAGTATCTACCAAGGTCTTATGTTCTTAGATGAGCCAGAAGTGTTGCAAATATTTTTGGAAAACTTGTTGGAGTCCAAGGATAAAGATGGGGCTTCGATGGTTTTTCAAGTAGCTTTTGATCTTTTGAGAATGAGTACTTCCAAGTTTTCCCTTTGAAAGTTAGAGATCAACTTACCGCAGTTCAAAATCCCGCCTATCCAATATCCCAAGTTCTATTCAATCATCATTACCAACACGGTTGAATATAATGGCTTAAATGCTCCCGATATTGATAAGACGTTTTCCTCTCGACACACTTGATGCAAGTTGCATGTGGACACATCCGAGGATGTCCACATGGAAGATAATAGCATGGTGGAGATTGTTAGCAATGGGAAAACCAATCTAACAAAAAATAAAAGAGTCAGCTTACACAGAAATATTACTCGAAGATAAAAAGAATTCTATCCGGAGAAACACCCATACAATTTACTTTACAGCTTTTTATATAGTCGCTACCGCAGCATCTTCTCGATACTAAAAACCATAAAGCAATCAGTTGGAGATGTGAATGTTGTCTACCACAGCACTACCATATGCAAATGCACTTGTGCATACGGGAACTACTATAGACACATTCCCCGAGAGAAAATCAAATGGCTTAGCAGCCACAAATTGGGCAAAGTTCGGGCATACCACCGGTCTAGGTGTTATCTTGCTAGGATCACCATAATAGCAATGATTATGAGCACGCAGATATTATGCTTCACCCATTTTGAATTGGGTGTACATGAATATTGAATGCTTTCTTTTGAGCAGCACTTTAAAACCTTTGATCATCATTGTTGAAGCAATTCCAAAGTAAGCCGCATCGAGCCGTATATATTTGTCCCGTACATGCATCGGGTTGATTTTTCAAGTGAGAAATTTTTCATGATCGAGGATTACTCGAAGATCACCGTGAGAAAAATAGAATTCTTGAAGGATGTGGTACGCACGGATTTAGTTTCGTTTTCACCGATGCAGATGTTCTATGGCTCGAAATCCATCTAAGGTTCTCAAGTGAGGCGGAATTTTAGTTTGCAGCTATTTTTTATCAAAAAATGGTTTTTTCAAACGGTAAATGGAAACAAACAGACATTCAAACCCAAATTTAAAAAGGAGATATCTACCATAGCAGAAAAAGTGAGTAGGTAGTCTATTTGCGTCTTCGCTATGATTTGGAAGGTTCACGCTACAAAAGGCGCCCTCGTGGGTCATCGTATTTGAATAGAAAATGTAGCGTTGTTCCTTTAGAATAGGTGGTTGGTTTTTCAAATCTTTATTAGTTAAATAATTAAATAATTTCTTATTTTTTGGTCAATATGTTTTCTCATAGCGCAGTCTATTTATTGTATTGTAAAACATTTTGGGAGAGTTCTGGGAAACGTTTGGGAGAAAAAAATACGTAGCTTCAATCGTAAATTTTTTGACCGAGAATTAATGAAAGGATGCGGCTCTATTTCATGAGATCTCCGTGGTATGAATTTGGCATATGTTTTCTCTTCCGTTTCATATGTTTTTTTGTTATGTTTCACAGGTCATTCATAGTCATTTCTAACTTAAAGCTTTTGAGGGAGAAGGTTAATCCATTTTATTTCTCTCGCCTTTGGGAAGCTTTTCATGTTTTTTGCACTTTTCCGTTTGATATGGATTCATCTATTATTCCCTTTTCAACCTCTCGGCTACTCTTCCACTCCATATAATTTCAATTTGAATGCTAAACCTCTTACCTATCTTGCCTCATGAGATAATTTCAGTTCTTCGATTTAATTTCTCTACTCATGTTGTTCCCTGGTCCCACATGCACCGTAAAACCTGGCCATTTATTAAATTACCTCTTTCATATTTATTTACTAGCCTAAAATCGCATCAACTTTGAGTCATCTCGTACCCTATTGATCATTTTATCGAGATCGACTCTAGAGAGCCCTCTTCCCCGTCCTCGTAGGGCTAGCTGGCTTATAGGCTGAGCTTGGTTTGATGTTGCTCAAACCTTGCCTTCCTTCAGCCTAGGCTGGGTTAAGCGCTAACATAGTGGCGACCATGCGAGAAGAATGGTTTGCTTGTGAACGTGACCCTTGATTTGTAGATTGTCTTTTAATTTTGTGTAATCAAGTTTAGATACGGTAGATTGATAGCGAACAACGATAGAGTTTCACATAAGGATTGAAATCATTCACACAGCATTTGGCTTCATTTCTTGAATAATCCAAAAATCAATGCTTTACCATGGTGACTTTACTTGGAGATGGGTAGCTTTAAGATTGTCAAAATGGACCGAATTGCAGAAGATACGCTCCCATGAGCAAGGATCACATCCGGACTTTCAAATAAAATTACAGTGCGTTTGTCAAGGTCTGCCTCGTTTATAAATGATGGTAAGAAGGATCTTGCTTTGCATGTGATTTGAATTTCACATGCATATTCGCAAGTTGAAGGTGGATTTTCACAGAAGATTTGTGATGAAGGTATTCTTTACACTGCGGAAGGTGAAGCCCAATCTTGGTGTAGAAGTTGCAGCTGTATTTATTGTTTAAATGATTTTCAGCATACCAAACTAAATAAATTATCATCTTATCCATCATTAAATTTAGTTCTTGAGCCTTTTGCCAAACATGCTTCTACTTTTATTGAAAGCCTTGAAAATATTATGAAGATGATAATTTCATGGATGGGCGAATCCATGGAAGCCCTCTGTAGAAAATACATTAGAGGCGGCCATAAAGACGATCATGAAAATTTAAGGCGAGGATCAAGATCTTAGTACGGTGGAAAATGAAACAATTTTGCATCTTGACGATCAGCAGAATTACATGAAATGGATCGGCGATGAGAAAATCTGTATATCACTTGCTTGAAATCAGCAGAGAACCAATCAGCATTTGAGCAAAAGAAAACAAAAGGTATTATCTCACTCTATCGAAGACGGAATGAATCAACTCTTGAATGGTCACGTTCGACTCAAGTGTATGGATACGTGGTGTACACATGGTCAAGAAGGTAATTCGCAGAACTTCTTCCTCTTAAAGAAAGGATGACGATCCTGGTAAGCAACTTTATAGATCGGCCAGTTGAAGATGGCCATATGGTAGAAAATAATGAAAGAAAGTTTTGTTTTAGATACGTACGAGAAGAAGACGACGTACGGTCAAGTTCCAATTACGATGATAATGTCCGATCGGCTATTCCCAGGATCGATTTGAATTGTGGCCAAGAACACCTTGTCTTGAATCCCATAAAGGTGCCTTGTTGAGATCATCTAGAATACGAGAAGACGGTATGGATCCAAATGTTCTCGATTCATTAGAACACGGCGTTCGTAAAGAGTAATCCAGGGCGGTTCATGAACAACAAGATAAGATCTTTTGTTAAGTAAGTGAAAGAAGTTCCTTTGGACGAATTTTTAGTAGATGATAGAAATGTCATTTGCGCTTCAAAATCATACGAAGTTTCTTTCTTATGATTGATGAATGTATTAGAAACATGATAATACGTTTTAACAATGTCATATGAAGATGACCTAAAATATATTAGGACTACGGAAAATTAGACCGTTAAGGTTCCCTTTCGATTCTTCTTCATGCTCTCATGTTTTGAAATGTTTTCTCAAGAGGCCCCGCTCATCTATTTGTTCGAGAATTCTTTGAAGACCGAGACGAAATTTTATTGAAAAATTAGAAAGCAAGAGAAAAAGACACCTTGTTCTTTTAGCGCAGGGTAAATCTTCATGTTTTTCAAAGATCCAATAGTGAATTTGTTATAATCGACGATGAAGGTGATTATTGTGGTATTCGGTGTTAGGAGATCGGTCCAATTATGTTTTGGATGCCGATTATCGATGTTGTTGTTGACTAGGGGATCTGTAATTGAGAAAATCAATCAAGAGACGTTTTGCTTCGATTGGTTACATTGGAAAAGCCCATTATACATGATTGTGTATTTCATTTGTCATGCGAGGTGGTTGTCATCATTCTTTCAGAATTTTGATAGAGCATTGCCTTTTTCAAAAGATTTGTAAATACTTGTTTCCCAATGGGTCATGAGTCATTTGTGAGTGGGTTTCCGATCGATAAGAAATTAGTTGTGTCGATTTCTTGAAATAGCGAAACTCCATTCCCAATGAATGGAAAACCTTTGTCTTGCTCTCGAATGCGCTATTCTTGGCACCTCACGGAGGCTGGGCTTCTGTCCCCATTAGGGCCAATATTGAGCTCGATCTTGTGGTCCTAAAGTGGAATCATTTCTCTTATTGCATTCTCATGTTTCAGATACTCACTTTTAGTTTTATAGGTCTAGGGTTTGGTTCTCGAGAAATGTCGAATAATGACTGTGGTCATGAAGAGATGTCTTTAGTGAAGTTTTTTTATTCCAATATTCTCATCATTAATAATGTTTAAGAGACATTTCTTCTTAAAAACTCTTTTTTGAAGAAAGAAATTATTAAGTTTGTTTAATACATGATTGATAAGGTTTTCAAGTTTTACATTTCTTAGGTATACTGGTCATCTTGCCGATTTTCAGCAGCTCCATCATTTCAGCTAAGAAGGTGGAAGAAATAAAGACGATTTGTCGAAGTGCCAAGCACAAAATCGGAAAAAGTTTTCCAATTAAATGTCAAAGCTCATGCCATAAAAAATAGTTTGGTGTCTTCCTAAATCATTTCCATACTAAGAGATATCAAGAACATCATTGGAAATCAAGGCCAATCATGGAGGAAACGAAAGTCAATGTGAAAATCAAAATTGTTGTTGAAAAAGCGGGCGTGGGCGCCGCAGAGAGGGTGCGACGCATACGATTGACGGGCGCATGGAACGGTAATAGTGTTCTGTACAGTGTGGTGCCCAAAGGACGTGGCGCACTAGGTGTGCGCACGAACGTGAGCCTCAAGCCCGAAATTGTCGTTACTCTTCAATTTTCAAAGTCAAACAAATCTTCATGGCTCTCAGTTTTCTACGGTTGTGAAGTTAGGTATTGTTAGAACAACGTTTTGCATGAGAACTACAGGGATTGTCTTGTCAAGTATAGATACGACAGTACCAAGTTTCCTGGAACATAAGCTGGTGATCTTCTCATTGTTAAAAGATCTATTGATCAGCTTTGTTTGCTCAAATGATACATGAATGGACATATTCGGTGACTTGAATAAGTATATGAAAAGGTTTGATAAGGATTTCCAAAGCGTAAAAATAGACTTACAGCGTTGGTTGTTTCAAAGGATTTTTATTACATAAAGAACAATGATTCATATCCTATGCCTTCAAGTGTTGGAATCTTGTTCAATGTTTGAAGAGATTGATTATGTGCTCACTTTACTTTCAAAGCCATAGATGAATATGCGGTTACGAAAAAAGCGGTAGAAATCAAATGAAGGGACACTTAGATGGACCCTAGACTAAAGGCAATTGTACAGAAAGAATGCTAGAAATGCACATTTTGAAAGAAATTTTCAGCGAGGCGGTGGGCGGTAGCATTTGAATACGAGAAAGCTTGATAAGTTGGAAGAGGCAATTGTGAAGAGTGACAATGTTGCTGGAATGGTGTCTTATTGCACTCAATATCTCTCAAATATTTGTTCATATAAGAAATTACGGATACGAGGTTCTTCATCTCCTTGTTAAAATTTATCAAACTTTTCCCTGCTTTGACTATCTGATGTCTTTGAGTGTCTTGTGTTCTTAGATGAGCCGAGGAAGTGTTGCAAATATTTTGAGAAAACTTTTAGGTCAAGGATAAAGATGGAGCTGATGGCTTTTCAAGTAGCTTTTGATCTTTTTGAAATGAGTATCGGGCCTCCTTTGAAAGTTGAGATCAACTACCGAGTTCAAAAACTGGGTCATCCAATATCCCAAGTTCTATTCAATCATCATTGCAACTTCCTGTTGAATCTAATGACTTAAATACTCACAGTGATAGCATTTATTATCCCCCTTTCTATGTTGCAATATGGACGCATACGGGGATGTCCATGGAAGATAATAGCATGGTGAGAGCGTGGCAATGGGAAAACCAATCTAACAAACATAAAAAAGTGAAACACACAAAAATATTTATTGAAGATAAAAAGAATTCTGTACGGAGAAACACCCTTGAAATTGACACTACCGGTTTTTATATAGTCACAGCAGAGCGGATCTTCGTCAAAGCCATAAATGATAAATGAGATGCATGAACGTTATACCTTGCAGTGCTACCATATATGCAAATGCACTGGTAGCTGCTAGAACTACTATAGACACATTCACAAGAAAATCTAGAATGGCTCCAGAGCATACAAATTGGAGCCAAGTTACGGTGCTCATTTGGTCTAGGTGTTATTCACGGGGATCTTATATACTTAATGATTATGAAGCCTGTGGAATGTTAACTACACCCATTTTGAATTGGGTGTACATGAATATTGAATGCTTTCTTTTAGCGACGCCTACAAAACCTCTGATCATCATTTTTAGCTAATTCCAAAAGTGTCAATCGAGCAGGATATATTTGTCGATTGTGCATTGGGTTGATTTTTCAAGTAGGGAAATTTTTCTTATTTGAGGGATTACTTGAAGATCACTGCGGAGAAAAAATAGAATTCTTGAAGGATGTGGTACAACATCGGATTTAATTTCGTTTTCTTTGATGCGGTGTCTTTGTGTAGCTCGAAAATCCATTCGAGTTCTCAAGTGAGGGCGAATTTTAGTTTAAAGATTATTTTTATCAAAAATGGTTTTCAAATGGTAAATGGAAAACGAATACCCGGTCAAACCCAAATTTAAGGAATGTCTACCATGGCAAAGAAAAAAGGTAGGTAGTCTATTGCAATGATAACCGATTTATGATTTGGAAGGTCTACGCTACGGGTGTTGCTTCCTATAATGGTCATCAACGATTTGAATAGAAAATGTAGCGTTGTTCCTTTTAGAATAGGTGGTTGATTTTTGATAACTGACTAGTTAAATAATTAAATAATTCGTTGTTTTTTGGTCAATCTGTTTTCTCATAAAACGAAGTCTATTTATTGTATTGTAAAACATTTTAGAGTTACGGAAGCGTGTGGGAGAAAAATACGAGCTTGCTTTGTGCATTTTTTGATGAGAATTAATGAAAGGATGTGGCTCTGTTTTAAAGTTCTTGTGGTATGAATTTGCTATGTTTCTTCTTCGTGTTTCATATGTGTTTTGTTATGTTTCAAAAGGGTCATTCATAGTCATTTCTAATTGAAAGCTTTTAAGTGGAGGAAAAATCAGGTTCTTTGCTCTTGTAGAAGCTTTTCATGCTTTTGTGTAATTTCTTCGTGCAGTAAGGATTCATCTATTGTGCCCTTTTCCTTTCTCGCGGTCTTTCCACTCCATATAATTTCAATTTGAATGTAAACGTCTTCTGCGCACTCATGAGATAATACGTGTCTTCGATTTAATTTCTCTTGTCATCATTCCTTGGTCATACGTACGACCATTCATTTGTTCGTTACCTCTTTGTATTTGTTTTTAGCCTAAAATCGTTATCAACGGGTCATCTGGACCCTATTGATCATTTGTCGAGATGGGCAGGAGAGAGCCCTCTCTGTCCTCTTAGGGCTAGCTACGAAGGTACAAAACTTGGTTTGATGTTGCCTTCGAACCTACTTCCTTGACTGAGGCAAATTCGACACTAACACACGGTGCCTAACATAATGGCGATTACGATTTGGGACTGCGAGTGATAAGCAAACTTGGTTCCCTAAAACCTTTGAATACCTTTGAAATACTATCTTGTGGACTTATCACAACTCACTAACATAATGGCGATCACGGTGGGACCTTCTAAGTTAGTGACAAACTAAGTATACCTTATAACTTAGGAATCCCTCCCAACCCTAGGTATTGTCCAGGAAGTAGAATCTAGTTGTCTCACCATCCCTACTTGAAATGATGACCACAGGCTATAGGACACACTCTTACAAACTGGGAGCTACATAAAAAAACTCAAAAAATACAAAAACATCCCTGAGATGAAAACACTGTCAGTATTGGTGGTGGACCATACACATGTCTCTAAAAAAAACTAAAACATCCCATTTGAGCTCACTGACCTCCGTTAGCCCTATTGCTCCACTGGTCTTATAAAATCTCTAGGAATTCATTAAGCAATCCCAATCATCTTTGATGGTGGAAAAAGATTCAAATCTTCCACCTGGCAACTCCACAGCCCTAAATGAACCAAAAAGATCCACTAGTAGAGAACTCTATGAAGCTGATTTGAAAGAACTGTTAACCTACAAGTGTAAAGATGGATCCAAGGATGCCAAAGATATGTATAGGATGATGGGGCCATATCCTGTGGTTCCCACACAGAAATCTTCGAAAATAAATTGGATGAAAAACCTACCTATCTTTGAGATGAAAAATTTGGTGACCCTTGTTACACCTCATCAAATTTCATATGCCATATATAGGTTGAAGATTGAATGGCTGAGGACTGCCTCATGAAAAATTTGTGCCAACATTAGATGGTAGCACAAGAAATTGGTATGAATGGTTAGGGCACGGCATCTTGTTTTCTTTGAAGGTTTCAAGGTATTTTATAAATACTATGAGATGTTCCCATCTCTATCATTAGCTGAAAATTGTTCTTGTGATCAATCTTGGGATGTCATACGATTACCTTATAGATAGTGATGATTTTAAGTTTTATCCTGAAGACCTCTTAACATCGTTGTGAATTTCATTCTCAAGACCACTTCTCCATGACAACCTAGTTAGGTGGTTGAGAAGAAATCAAGCAAGGTATGAAGAAAACCCACAGATCTCTCTTGAAAGACCTGAAAATGATTCATCACCCCTACTAGATAAGGCTCGAAGATATCCAACCTCGAAATCATTCTTCTAGAAGAAGAAATCGATGGTTGTGATCAAAGAAAACAAAAATGCCTCCTTTATTCACGAAGATCTGGATGGGATGTTGAAAATGGTGGAAACATGAACCTTTATATAAGGAAAATGTTCTGTTTATGCCATTCTACTGCCCTGCTAAAGAAATTTCTCATAGAAACAATGGAACAGGTGACCCAGGGTTGTAATACCTCCTCAAGAAGACATTCATCATGCATAAGCACTCACAAAAGAAGAAACTTCTCATGGTTCCATTGAGAGAAATGAAAGACACCACCTTCTAACAAAAGAAAAGAAAAAAATGAAATCCTAAGCATCTTGTTGACATCCAAACTTTTTTGTAAAAAACATATGTGTGTGTGTTCTATTGCTAACTTATCTTTCTGTGTATTTTCTCATAAAAGTACGAGAGTAGATTAGTCTTTGATATAATATCTTCTCAAGAAGACACAGTGCTAAAAATGGTCTTGCTCATCGAGATAATGGCTCACAAATGAAAATCATCTCACTAAATCGGGGCATACCAAGATTGGTTGAAGATATAAGCATAACATTATGCAGAGATTTATAAAATAGGATAATCGTAAAGAGGGAGAAAGAATTATTTCAAAAGAATCCCAAGGTTGGTCAAGTAAAGGAAGATAATCTGCGATTAGGTCTCTATTTTTCAAATTCTCTAGGCAGGTTATTGTTAAAAGACCCTTTTGTTTCCCTAAAGACCTTTAAAGAGGGTAAAGCATGCCAAGAAGCCGAGTTTTGTGTGGTAGAGCTTAAAGAAAATTTGAGGTGTCTTGTTCAGAAGAAGACAAAGTGGAGTGACTACCAACATACTAAAAATGGAACAAAGACAATCATCAAATCAACACTTCGAATGGTTACATTGGAAAAGAGAGTCACCAAATGAATGTATATCATCACTGGGTTAGAATAGAATAGATAGGCATGCCAAAATAAACTCAAACCCCATAGGCATATTTCTTTAGGTTTGTTTAAGAAAAACGAGAAAACACAAAAATAACAAGAAAAATAGAAAAAGAGGGTGGATTCTAAAATAACGAAGAAGCCCATGTTCAAAAAAGGTCATGCAAAGTGCGCAAATCTAAATGCCATTCACAATTGCTCAAAATATGTCTTCAAACACCCCTGACCTAATCATAACTAAACATGTTTCTAGAATTTGCCCGCTAATAAGTTAGTGAAAGAAGGGATAGTCAGAATTTAATAAGCTTGACTTGTCAAAGAACGATGGAGATTGAGAAGAAAATCACACAGTTCCACACACACTCAAAAAAAGCCAAAAGAGGAAAACGAGGATGAAAAACAAACTGTATCCTGGCCACAGTTTTCTAAAATCTTATCTTCATGCAAAATAATATTTTGTGTGCAAAAACTTGTCTTTTATGTACAAATATGACAAATAAAGCTGTCTAATCCTAATTTAGTCATTTTTTTTTCAATTTCATGGTTTAATTTAGAAATAAAAATCTTGTCAAACTTTCTTAATATTGACGATTACGATCTGTATGATGAAAACAAGGATTTCATCGATTTAATACGGACTCACAGTAGGATATAAGTGTAGAATTAGATAGTGTCTTTTTTCAAAAATATCATGTCAAAGGTTGCTGGTCAATTTACTAAAGAGGAAAAATATTGGGGAATATAGTTGGGTATATAGAGATAAACTTTGATGCTAATCATCTTGTCAATTTTAAGAAATAGCATCAAGAAAGAAAATAAATTTGCTTAATGGATGACATTAGGAGTCTTCAAAAACCGGAAGATACGAAATTATGGACACCTCCTGGAAAAGATGCCCTCCACAAATGGAGCCAGCACAATGATCATCAATATTTTCACTATTGTTATTAGTTTCCTTAACTTCAATTTTCTAAGTAATCTCCAAGTATCTGGAAAATATGTCATCTAAGAAAGCACCTCAAAACGATTTTTTCCATCCTACCCTTCTATCGACCTATGGTGAAAAAACCTTGGTTGTACGGTCCTATACGGTTTCGGAAAAAAATAACCTTGTCACTGGGCACATCATGTGGCTGGGTTATCTTGCTATCATTTTGTGTGTCTCATACATTCACAATCCAAGGGTTGACAAGGTATACCCGCAACTAATACGGTCATTTTTCATTTTAAAAATCTAATCATACAAAGAAGACACTCAAAATTTGCAAGTACCTTTGTCTCTAAGTTGAATAGTGGTGTTTGGGGGTCTTTTCCTTGGCAAAAATATCCTAAGCCAAAAAAGCCTTTGTCTAAGTACCAATACGACCATGGATTGTCTTCCTATTACGCAAAACAAATCTTGCTTCATCCATAGGTCGCACATCACTAAGAGGTCATTTTGTCTCCAATTTAAGTTCCAACAAAGGTCCAAATCGAGGAAGAAGATAAGCATGTTCAACGTCGAAACAAATGCTTAGATGGGGCCAAAAATATCCACCAAAGACACCAAAGAGCTCTTCCAAGGTTCAAAGTCATATGCTCTTACATCTGCTGTGGGGGTGTAATTGAATGATAAATAGTATGCAAATAAGAGCAAAAGGGACAAGTCCAAATAGGTCTCTCATGTTGAAGAAGTTGACCATCGATGTGGAGATGAAGAAGGCTGTAAAAAATAGGCAAAAGTACATGTTTTAAATCCAACGAAATTGCTAAAAAATAGGAAGTCATTCTCGAATTACATGAAATACAAAAAAGTTGTGATTACGGTACGGTATCGTTAGAAGTGTCTCCTCCAAAGGCCGCATAATCTTTCCAAATGGGCATCATCATCATCTGGGACATAAAGACAATTGCTCCCTTATGTTGCCTTGAACGCTGAGATAAAACACTAGTCGAAGAAATTTCAACATACCTCTGCAAACACGGTCAAGGAGGTTAGTCAAGGATGTCTGTGAAAATACTCTCCATATTCAAATCACATGGTTTCTAATCTAACGGTTCTGAGATATTTTGAAAGAAAGGATATGTAGGCTAGGACCATATCATAAAGCACTATGTCAAATTTCACTTTGTTGCCTATTTGATATAGTACAAGCGAGAACATATGTTACGGAAAAGACAACACATTTTTAAATAGATGAAATATCATGTGTGGTAGAACAACCTTCTTAAAAGATATGATTGGGAACATGATAAAAACCTCCTTCATTAAAAAGTAGATTGTTAGAGAACATCATGGAAAAGCCTCCTCCCAATCAAGAGTAGATGGTTAGGAACATGATAAAAGCCTCCTTAATTTAGCGAGAGGGTTAGGGTCTTAAGTGAGTGCAAGAGGTATGGGCTGCACCTCCTTCCTAGGGATAAAACAAAAGATGTCGGTATCATTTCAAATAGTTCTTGAAAATTTTCCCTGGCAAATACAAAAGGTTAAAAATTAGTGGATCGGAGGAAAGGTCGGTGGGTTGAAAGCCTTCTCCACCTGCGCTCACACGGTGACATAAGGGTGTTAAAGGTCCTATTTCTTATATTTACAAAGTCCTTCACCCAAAGGATAGATCATAAGTTATAATGTTTAACTAGAAGCAACTTCACCTAAGTAGCCAGCGAGGTAAAATTGGTAAGCAAAGCTTGCTTTTGACCCTGCGCAACTGACAATAAGGCGTCACCTGAATGACTTATGATGAAGTTTCTTGTTTTTAGGCAGGACTCATTGTATTACCAAAGCTAACTCACTCTAAAAATTGAATAGAATGCCAAACATAGGAAATCCCCTTTCCGACCAACTCAAAGGCAGGAGGGCACCATTGTAAAATGGATGAGAAAAGCCATAACACAATGTTTTGAGTTCAAAAACGACCTTCAAGAAATAAAGATATATCAGGTCATGAAAAGAACTTTCCAATGTGTAAGAACAAACACTCTTGCTTTTATATGATCTTGAAAGTTACATTAGTGGTTTTAAGGTCCTCATCGGTGAACAACGGTGGAATTAGGGTCTTGGTTTAAAAATACACTCCTTACTTCAACAAATGGGTACATAGGGCTTCGAAAGGCTGCGATAATTGGTATTTTTATAAACCTCTTCAAAAAAAGATACTGATCATACTTTTCAAAGGTTTCTTTTGAACGCAAAAGGGAGAAGTTTGTCTTTTTAAATCAAAATGAAGGAAAGTTGAGATTTCAACTATAAAGAGCTGGAAGCCATTGGTCATTCATCACTTTGCAAGACCTTGATCAAGGAAAAAGGAAATTTGAGTGTTTTTTCAAAACATTTTCAAGCTTAATGTTGCGTAGCATATTTGTTACCAATGCGTGGCATGCTGTCGACTGGGGGTGTGCTTTCTTAAGGAGCACGGTGCGCTGTGCCGGCGCCCAAGGGCCAGCCCGAGAAGCCATTTGCACGACACATTCTCCGTTCAGCATCGCCCATCAACCAAGTTTGAACGTGCTCATGCCTGCCGCCTTACTCAAAAACCTCAAATTTGTTGTTTCAAGGTATTTCTTCCTCCTGGCTAAGGATTTGAGTTCAAGGAGAATCTAATAACAAATTTCAAAGATAACGGTGGTTAAAGAAGAGGTTAAATATGCCCAACTTGAAAGGTCCTTTTGTGCTTTAAAGTAGCAAAGAATGTGTGCGATCTCCTGTTAAAACAAAGTTTGTAGGATCTCACATACTTGACTTGAAGGGTATTTTAAAACAATATTTCTCATGAGCCCCTTTTATTTCAAATAGCCACAAAAATCATGCTTTTCAAAGGAACGATGTTTGCCAAAGAAAATAGTAATTGGGAGGAACAATGTTGCAATTTTGAAAAGAAATTTATTAACCTTTCAAAAACGAGAGATTGGTGAAAAGGCGGTATTGTCAAAATGAAAAGGCATTTGCCTCAAAATCCACAAACGGACCACCATCAAGAACCTCATTGTCAACCCAAATACTAAAGAGGTGAAATTTTTTTTCATTCAACTAACATTGATTTGCTAAACTCAAATAAAAACAGTCATTAAGGGGAGACAACAAAGTTGTTTTTGAAAGACTTTATAACTCGGTGACAAGGAGGTTGCCTTATGTTTAGAGGAAACAATAATCTGTAAAGAAAAGCATTTTATTCAAGAGAACACGATTGTTTTCCAAAATTACGATCTTTGTTCCAAATGGGTCTCCAAACAATGATCTCAAAAGCCACGGTGTTCAAAGGAACTATTTGCTTTAAATAACCATAGAAAATAATGCTGAATTGAGGAAAAGCTCATATTGTCACGGAGTCAAAGAGATCTAGTTTCATTTAAACAAGCTTGTTGGCTAGCGAGATGAACTTAGATTTTCAAAGAAGTCGAAATGTTTTTTTTGAATTAGAAGCCTTTTTCTAAACACACCTAAACAAGTTTGCCTTGTTGAGTACGATAAGGATCTGTCGAAGCAAAGTACTTGCTCTAAGGAAGATAGAAGGTTTATGTCACAAAGATATGAGCCTTTTCAACTACGGGAAGTGAATGTCTCATCGATTCTCTTCTTTCATGAGTGGGATGTTTGAGATTTTTCAAAAGGTTCGAAAGTGAAAATTCATCTTCATGACATATTTTTTTGCTTTAAAGCTACAAGGGAAGCATGTTCATCTAGAAAGTTGAATTTCAAGCTTTCTCCTAAGAAGGCATCTCCCAAAGCTGCCAAAATTCCATATCGAGAAAAAAATGGTTCAAGCAAATATACTGGACCGAATCCCTGCAAGCCCTTCTTAAAACGAACATCGGGATGTTTGCCCAGCTATTTTCACTTTCCCTGCTTGTTGACCAGCTATGTCCCCTAGAAGTCATCATGAAGTATTTCACATGCGAAGGAGGTTTTCTAGGGTTTTATGCTTACCATGTCATGCTTCTTAGGCACTTCACAGAACTCCAATTGCTAAACCTACCTTTTTCTCTATAGAAGCATTGACAAGATGGCCTCTCTTTGTCCAAAAGAAGCCTCCTATCATGTAAGCTTGTCATTGCTTGTTCATATCAAGATCATCATCCTCCATCAACTTGAAAGGAGTTTTCTTGGGACTCTTTCATTTCCATCCCAATTGCCTTGCTGTGCCATCTCATGCAACCACCCTCCTCACCCCATCCTCTCATTTTTCTCCTTCTTCTGGTAATCCACCCCTAAGAAACAAAAATCTCCTATGATTGAAAGTGAAGAGGAAAGAAATCAAGAATCTAAGCATGATAGTGAGCATCAAGAAGGAAATGATGAAGAGCTTGAACAAATTAATGCGGTACAACATTCTAAGAGAGCTGTTGGTGAGACCACACAGCACGATGAACGCAGTGGTGACCAGGGCTGCAAAACGGGTGAATGTAGGCCCCAACGGTCATGAAAGCGGGACGAGAATGAAAAAGGGCGACCCTCAAGAAAGGCATACCAAAGTGGCGATCAAAAACACTTATGATGAAGGTCGGGACCAATCCTCGAGGGGCACTTATGATGAAAAACAAGAAATCACACTCACCAGCAAGGATGATGAAAATCACGACACCAAACAATGAGCATTCCAATGAAGGGCAGCATAGGCAAAGGGCCAAATCGGTGACCATGAGCATAGCATTGGTAAGGGCAAACAAGGCAATCTTGAAAAGGAGAAACGTTGACAAATTTGTAAACAGAAGCAGCATGGTTAAAGACCAAGTAGAGCATGTGATAGCGCCTCTTCTGAGCATGAGCCATGGCTATTACTCTAAGGTATTAAGCCTAGAAAGCACCCAGGACAGCAAAAAGAACACTGGGGTAACTCCCAATGTTGCTAAGCACTACGAAGCAATGATTTCCCCAAGCAACCTATCATTGTTTCACAGAAAAGAACAAGGGCCAGAAACCTGTCAAGGGCAAGGAAGAAAAAGAGGAGGAAGTAGTCATGAAAAGGAAAGGGGAGTTTGACATCATCCAGGATGAACAGTAGTGGGGATATTGAAAGTAAAATTCTTTCAAAACCTTTCTTTTGAGCGAAGGCACAAATTAATGACCCTGAGCTGATCTAGAGAGGTCGAAAGGGACCTCATACATATTCTACGGACACAAAACAAACAAATGAATGTTCAAATGGCGAGTTTATGAGGCCCTGAGCTTTCAAGTACCAAACGGAAACCTCCAAAAGCGGAAATCAAGGTTTGGAGGAAGAGTTTATGGGCAAATTCAATGACAACCGAAGAAGAAGAAGAACCAAAGAAGAAAAAGGCCTAGGACTGGGTCTCAAGAGAGCTTTGGAGAAAAAGAAAGAAGAAGAAGAGTAGCCTTGTGCGATCTTATCCTCTTACATCTTTACTCACCCAAGAAATAGAGAATAGTGAGAATCATGGCTTGAAAAGGAAAATAAACATGAGAGGAAGATTGAAAGAGTTAACAAAGACTCCAAGAAGCGTGCAAAATGATGTCGGGCACTACAAAAAAGCTAAATCGATTTGAGAAGGAAATTCGAAGGTTACTGCAAAGAGAAAAGCTCAAGGGCGGCCCAAAAAGGGTGCTGATGAAAAAAGTGGGGGAAAGGCACATCAAAGCTTGAAATTTTGCCTCACTCTCTCTACATGTTTCTAAAAACCCACCCAGAAGAACTTGCTAGCAAAATTAGGCACGTTTAAACCAAGTTTTTGTTTTTTAACATTTTTGGGGTTATTTAGAGAGAAAATGCTTGACTTGTTTTGTTTGGAACATCCTCGGAGGTTGATAGTATCCTTGGATGCATTAAATTCAGGGACATCTACTCAAAAAAATTTTAGATCAATTGAAGATGTTTTGGCCCCCAAAAGACGAAAAACAGTCACTTTTCCAACACTACTTACACACTGTCAGCAAGGGCTAATTTCTGGGTTTTTCACTCCAGATAGTTTTTAATAGCTACAGCGTCAACTTGAGAAAACCGTGTTGCTACAAACTAGACATCCATGGCTTTCAACGAACCATCACGGTCTCATTTGACATCGGGAGGTCCTTCGGTGCCCACAACACATGGAATTTTCTGCTGCTATATTTTTGAAGCATTTTGGTGAAGTGGGGTTAAGGCCTATTTTTAGCATTTTAAGATATTTTTATAGATATTTTGTGCCTTGGGCTTTGCAAAATCTCAAGGAAAAAATCAGATATTTGTATTGGGCCAATGGGCTTACTGGTTATCTCGAGTTTTCTTCTTTTTGACCTATTTATTCAAAAAAGTTTCTGTTTGTAAATGAAATTTTGAACTTGATGATATAGAGAAATATGTGGAATTTATACAAACTTGGAAGAAATACTTTGTCTCATGCATTGAATTAGCTTCTTGAATGTTTTGGATGGTGAAAGAGGACTTCTGATGTGGATTCTCGCCACAACCGGTAAAATGGTATAGTGTTCATTACTGCTGTTGTGTTTCCTTAGTTATCATAAATATTTTCATGTTCTTTTTATTGTTGTAGAACCGATGAAATAGATTTGAGACATGCCCATACGGGCACCTCGGTTCTCGATTCATTAAAACACTATGTTTATCTTCTTTCTTAGTTGTGTCAAATGATTCTTAATTCTCTTTGATACCCCCTAAGAACTTATTCTAGGTTGCATTAACGATTGTGTGCTAGTGGTATGATTCTGTGGTACGCTGTTTACTCTTAGTTAGCAAAAACCCCATTATAAACCTTCTTTCTGCGAATGTTTTATTGTCCTAGTTGAACCAAAAGAGGTTTTGTGCCGATCTTGCCCTTTACTTTCTCTCGCAATCTTAGTGTTAAAGTGCTTGATAGCTCAAAATGTAATCATCTAGGGTTCCCTCTTCATAGCTTGAGCTATTTGTTTGTCTTAATTTTTTTCCCAAAGTGCGGCGATTTTCCTAAATTTAGAAGTCCTGTACCTCAATGTGTCGCTTGAATGTTTATTTTGTGCATGTATAATTTTGAAATTACTGACTGTGTTGATTAATAGTTGACCTACCACATGGATGTCTGTTGTAGAATTTTTGTGTTTAAAAGTCCTTGTCCTTCCACAAAACTCGTTCACCCCATTTCACTCCACTAAGAATCCATTTTTACCTTAAGCTAAATCAGCCCTTCAATATACCTTCTCCATATGCACCAGAGCTTTCTAAGCCTTTTTGACCCCATAGCCCAGGTTAATTATTATTATTTTTATGTATTTAAAAACTTTGATGGGTTCCTCTCAAAAACAAAACAATTAAAACGTAACAACAACTGACCTAAATCAAAAAACATAAGAAAGCAACGAGGATATACATCCCTTGCACAAATAGAGAGGGTCCTGCGAGTCTGGAAGGGCTGGGGTCCTTGGGCTCCAGGGCCAGTTTGATGTTGCCTTGTCATCGCAGCACCATCACCCAAATCACTAGACCCTAACATAATAGCGATCACGGTGGGACTTTGAGTGATAGCAGGCTAGTTCCCCTAAAACCTTTAAGACCTTTGAAATACTGTCTTGTGGACTTATCCCCGCTCACTAACATAATGAGTGATCACGGTGAGACCTTGTGAGTTGACGTAGTAATGCCTTAGAACTTTAGAATCCTCAACCTAGTGTTATCCCAGTAGAATCTAATTGTCTCACCATCCTAGAAAAATGAAGACAAGCTACCTTAAGACACTCTTCAAACCTTAGGGCTACATAAACTAGGAAAACTAAAAAACATCCCTGAATTGACTTTTATCGGTATTGGTAGTGGACCATACACATATCTCTAAAAAAACTAAAACATCCACCGCTGGCTCATAGCCTCTGGTAGGCATATTACTCCACTGGTCATATAAAATCTCCTGAGGAATGCACGTTAAGCAATCCCAATCATCTTTGATAGTGGACAAAAAATTTCAAATCTTCCACAGCGACTCACAACCCTCAATAGTGAAAAAGAGCTCATGGTAGAGAACTTTAGACTAGTTGAAAAGAACACGATGACCATGCGATTGTAAAAGATGTATCCCAAGGATGAAAAAAAGAGAATGTACTCTGGAAGTGAGTGAAGACACATGTCCCTAGATTCCCACACAAAGTAGAAATAAATTGGATGAAAAACCTACCTATGTTCGAGATGAAAAGATTCAGTGACCCTTGTTACAGTCCAAATTTCATATAAACATATGGAGGTTGAAGGTTGAATGGCATCGGAAGTGCTCATGAAAGTGTTTATGGCAACATTAGAAGGTGACACAAAGAAATTGGTGTTAATGGTTAGAGCACGGCATGTTGTTTTCTTTGAAGATTTCCACAAGGTATTTTATAAATGCTATATAGGATGTCTCCCATCTCTATCATTAGTTGGGGTATTTGTGATCAATCTCGAGGATGTCTGTACGATTACCTTATAGATAGTGATGAAAATTTGGAAGATTTGTATCTTGAAGAACTCTTAACATCCATTCATGAATTTCATTCTCCAAAGATAACTATCAACGTGACCTAGTTGAGTTAGTTGAGGAAGAAATCAGAAAAGCCAGGTATGGAAAGAAGAAACCACAAGATCTCTTTTGAAGACACAAAAAATGATTCATCACCCCTACTAGGCGAGGCTCAAGAAGATATCAACCTCGAATTAGTCTTCTCTAGAGAGAAAATCATTAATTTTGCCCAATCCAAAGAAAACAAAATGCCTCCTCCTTTAACTAAAGAAGAAATAGGATGGGATATTGAAGATGGAACACGACACGAACCTTTATATAAGAAAATATTCCTATTTGTACGATTCTACCTTACCTACTAAAGAAATTTCTCATAAAAAACAGCCCAGACAAATTGTTGTTGAGGTTGCAATACCTCCTCAAGAGAACATTAATCCTTATGGCAGTCCACCAAGGAAAGCTGTCATGGTTCAATCCAAAAGAAAAAGAAAGACACCACCCCTTCTAACAAATATTAAGCAATGAAAGTCCTAAGCATGCAACATGACATCCAAATTTTTGTAAAAGATGTGTATGTGTGTTCTATTGCTAACAACCACTAATATGTTTTCTCATACTAAAAGTACGAACGGTTGATGTTGATACTAGGAAAGTATCCTTAAGAAGAAGACACAGTGCCAAAAATGGTCTTACTCATTAGGATAATGACTCACAAAACAAAAATCATCTCACTAAATCGAGACGCCAGTTGTGAGAATAGCATAACATTACTTTACGAAGTTGCCAAATCAGATAATCGTAAAGAAGGAGAAAGAGATTCTTTCTCAAAAGAATCCCAAGGTTAATCGAAGTAAGGAGAGTAATCTAAATGGGGTCTATTTTTATAATCCTCTGGGCAGGTTATTGATGAAGTCCCCTTTGTTGTTCCCTAGAGAACTTTAAAGAGGGGTAAAACCTTGGGAAACGATTTGACGAGCTTAAAGGTGGGGCGCTCTTGTGGGAAGAGAGACAAAGTGGGGGTGGCCTGCCAACATGCACGAGAAATGGGAACCAGACAACACTCAAAATCACTTGCCTTGAGTTGGTTTTACATTAGAAAGAAGAATTCACCAAATGAGTTTATGTCAAAAATATAGGTTAGAATATAATAGATAGGCATGCAAAATAAGCTCAACCCCATAGGCATATTTCTTTCAATTCCATTTTGAGAGAAAACATAAAACACAAAAATAACAAGAAAAGTAGAAAAATAAGGCCCGAATTCTAAAATAGCCGAAGAAAATCCCCATGTTAAAAGAGTCAGTCATTCGAAAGTGTACAAGTCTAATTCCTCTCACTAGTGCTCAAAGATGTCTTGTTCGGTTATCAGCTATCATAACACTAAGCATGTTTTAAATTTATTGTTGATAAGTTAGTGAAAAGAGGGATGGTCAAATTGTGTAAGCTTGACTTGTCAAAAGATAGTAGATTAAAGTATCTTTGGTTCCGTGCTCAAAATAGAACCAAAAGGAAAACGGTGATGAAAGGAAGCAAACTATGTGTCCTAGCCTTGATTTTTCTAAAAATCTTGTTTTCGTGTAAAATAATATTTTTGTGCGGCATATCTTTATGCCAAAAATACATGAAAAATCAGGCTTGTCTAATCATGTTGTCCAATTTTAGAAATAGCATCGAAAGAAAGAGTTGCTTAATGGATGAACGCGGTCTTCAAAAGCGATTTGAAATTACGGACACCTCACAGAAAAGGAGCTACCCTCCCAAATGGAGCCTTTGTTAGTCATTAGTATTTTTCTGTTGTTGGTAAGAATAGTTTCCTTAGCTGATTTTCTGAAAGGTAGAGTCTCCAAGGCTATCCGTCTGTCATCTAGAAAATACCCCCAAATTTTTTTCCCTCCTACCTTTCTACTTGACCTATGATGAGAAGAAATCTCGATTTTCAAGTCTTCTGGTTTCGGCAAGTAACCTATCCACTGGATTGTGTAGCTAAAATTTATACTGTTGTCATTTGCCCTTATCTCATGCCATTCGCAATCCAAAGGTTGACAAAGTGTACGCAACCCTATCACGGTCATACTGTCATTTGAAAATCTAATCATATAGAAGACACTCAAAATGTTGTGTTGTTGTCTCTAAGTTAGATAGTGAATTGTTTTAGAGTCTTTTCATGGAAAAAATATCCCTAAGCAAAAATCCTTTGTCTAAGTACCTATCGATATGAATTGTCTTCCTATTTTGCAAAACAAATCTTGACCCATCCATAGGTCGCACACCTCTAGAGAATCATTTGTCTTGAATTCGAATCAGTTCAACAAAGATCAAATCGAGAAGAAGATAAGCATGTTCTTTGTCTAAAAAACAATATGCTAGAGTCGACGAAAATATCCATAGTTCAAAAGGCTCTCCAAGGTTCAAATTCATATGTCTTACATCTGTAAAGGTGTAATTGAATGATAAATAGTGTGGAAATAAGAGCAAAGGAACAAGTCGAATAGGCCTCTCGTGAAGATTAGCCATACGATAAGGTGAAGAAGGCTGTAAAACAAAAAGCTGACAATAGTACGTATTTTAAATCAACGACTACCTAAAGAAACGGTCATTCTCCAAGATTACATGAAATACAAAAAATTGAACAATGCTGATCGATGGCGTCTAATATCTCCTCCAAAGCGTACTACATAATCTTTCCAAAAGGCATCATCATCATGTGGGACATAATAAGACAATTGCTTCTTATGTTGCCTTGACTGGGGATAAGAACAGCACTAATCCGAAAATTTCAACATACCTCTGTGAGCACGGTGAAAGGAGGTTAGTCAAAGATTATCTAGTAAGAAAATACTCTCCATATTCAAATCACATAGGTTTCCTAGTCTAACGGTTCACAAAGGATATTTTACAAAGGATATATGGCTCGAGACCATGCCTCATAAAGCACAATGTCAGAATTTCACTTTGTTGCTATTTGATATGATACCAAGTAGAGACATATGTTAGGAGAAAAGATGACACGATTTTGGAAATAGATGAAATATCATGTGTATGGTAGAACAACCTCCTTAAGAGCGATTATTGGGAACATGATAAACATCACATCATTAAAAAGTAGATGGTTAGAAGAAGACATCATGGCAAATCCTCCTCAATCAAGAGGCGGTGATTTGAAGACATGATAAACACTTCATCGTTAAAGCGAGAGGAATTAGAATTAATGTTAAGTGACTTCGAAGGTATATAGGCTACCTCCTTCCTAGGGATGAAACACAGATGCATTAGTAGCGTTTCAAATGGTGTTTCGAAATTTTCCTATTGGAAATACAAAGGTTAAAAATCGATGGATGGGATGAAAGGTCGGTGGGTTGAAAACCTTCTCATAAAAACCACGGTGACATAAGAGTGCTAAAGGTCTGCTGTTCTTATATTTAAAAATCCTTCCTTGAAAGAATGAGATCTTAAGTTATATTTTTAGCAGTAGCTTCTGTCGTGGTAACCCAGGTAAAAATTGGTAAACTAAGCTTGCTTTTGACCTCTACAACGACAAAAAAATGTCACAGATGACTTATGATGCGAGGGGCGCTTTCTTGTTTTTGGGTAGACTCATTATGTTACCAAGGCTAACTCACTCTAAGTTATAGAGGAAGGCAAACATCAAAAGTTACTTTTTTATCCGACTCAAAAGCGGAAGACACCATTGTAAAATAGATGAGAAGGCCATAACCTGATATTTTGAGTTCAAAACGACCTTCAAGAAATAAGAAATATCACGGTCATGAGCTTTCAATGTGCATAAGAACAAACACTCTTGATTTTTATGTGATCTTGAAGTTGCAGTAGTGGTTTTAGGGTGCAGCAATAGTGACAATGAGTCCGATCTTGGTTGAAAATACCTCTTACTTCAACAAAAAGGGTACATAAGCTTCGAAGGGCTGAGTAATTGGTGTTTTATAAACATAACGAGAAATAATAAGTACTTTTCAAAAGTTTCTTTAAAAGCAAAAAGGAAGTTTGTCTTTTAAATCAAAATGAAGGAAAGTTGGGATTTTCAACTATAAAGAAACTCGACCATTGGTCATTCATCACTTTACAAGACCCAAGTCGAGAAAAAGAGAAGTTTAAAGGCATTTTTTCAAAAAAAATTCAGAATTCGGGTTGTGCGGCACACCTGTTACAACGCCACCCGGTCTTTGTAAGGAAAACTGGGTAAATTTCTTTTACGGAGTGTGGCTGCTTTATGTAACAAGGTGCCCGGGGGAAGTAAGACCCCTACAGAAATAATACCTGCTTGTAGTGAATTCTCTATTCAATGCCACTTCCCATCAGCAAGGTTGAACGTGCTCATGCACCTTTGCAACACTCAAAAACCTCAAATTACGTTGTTTTAAAGTGTTCATACTCATAGCTAAAGTTTGAGTTCAAGGAGAATCTAATAAAGTTTCAAGAATAAACAATACTTAAGAAGGGTTAAATATGCCAACTTGAAAGGTATTTTTTGCTTTGAAGTACAAAGAATAAGTCGGTCTCCTGTAAACACAAAACATAGTTTTGTGGGGGTCTCATAGCGGCTTGAAGGGTATTTTAAAACGGTATTTCTCATGAGCGCCTTTGTTTCGAAATAGCCATAAAAATCATTGATTTCCAAGGCAATGTTTTGTGATAGTAATTGGGAGAACAATGTTACCAGTTTAAAAAGGAGTTGTGCTAACCTTTCAAAAACAGGGTTGAAGGTGAAGAAGTGTGGCAAAATCAAAAGACATTTGCCTCAAAATCTACACAAATGAACTTTGTCAAATACCTCATTATCGAAACACAAATAACTCGAAGGTGAAATTGTTTTCATTATTGTAATAGTTGCTAAACTCAAAAAACGATGATACGTAAAGGAAACGGAATTGTTTTGAAAAACTTATAACTCGATGACAAGAGAGCGACCTTATATTTGAAGAAACAATAATCATCGTCAAAGAAAAACATTTTATTCAAAGAAACAACGATGTTTTAAAGGTACGATCTTTTGTTCTAAATCGGTCCTGAAGCAGTGATATCCGGCCACATTGATTTCAAAAGAAGAACCTCCTTTTGTTAAATAACCACAAA
The DNA here is from genome assembly GCA_034641835.2 of Pinus albicaulis. Lineage (NCBI taxonomy): Eukaryota > Viridiplantae > Streptophyta > Pinopsida > Pinales > Pinaceae > Pinus > Pinus albicaulis. Next base: position 154,648 of record JAXQQM020086832.1, read on the forward strand.
AACAGAGTGAATTGAGAAGAAAGCTCATATTGTCAGATAAAGAAAGGTTGGACTTCATTTAAACAAACTTGTTGACTGCAGAGACGGAACTCCAGATTTTCAAAAAGTCAAAAGTGTTTTGTTCAGAGCCTTTTCAAAAACACCTAAAAAAATTAGTCCTTGAGTAGATGGGTAAAGGATATTAAAGCAAAATGTCTCCTAAGGAAGATAGCAGGAGTGGTTATCACAAGAGGTATGAGCCTTTTTCAACTCGGATGTGAATGCATCTCCTTCGGTGCTCTTTAACTTTCATGAAGTAGGATGTGGAATTTTTCCAAATGGTTCAAGAAGTGAAAAGTCATCTTCATGACAGATTTGTTTTCTCTAAAGCTACAAAGGAAGCATGTTGATCTAGCATATTTCATTCAAGCTCTCTCTAAGGCTGTCTCAAAAAGCACCAATTCCTTATATCGGAGAAAAATGGTTCAGCAAAACATTCTAAGATTTGAATCACTACAAACCCTTCTTAAAACCGAACCTCGAGTTCTTGCCCAACTATTTTTCCTTTTTACTACTTGTTGATAACTATGTCTCTGTAGTGTCATGAAGTATTTCACATGCGAAGGAGGTTTTCGGTTTGTCTTTACATGTCGAACTGTATGCTTCACAAGAACTCAATTGCTAAACCTTTTTTCCTCTAAGAAACGTCGACAAGATGGCCTCTCTTGTCCCAAAGTCCTCCTCTCAAAAACGAACTTGTCTGTTCAGCCATTCCCACCATCAGAATCCTTGCATCCTCCATCAACTTGAGAAAAAGGGTTTCTTGGGACTCTTTCATTTTCACACATCCCGATTCATGCCTTCTACATCTCATGCTCACTCCACACCCATCCTCATCATTTTCTCCTTCTTCTAGTAAATCCACTCCTAAGAAAACAAAAAATATCCTATCATTGAAAGTGAAGAAGGAAAAATGAAGAATCTAAGCATATTGGGTGAGCATCAAGAAGGAAATGATGAAGAGCTTGAAAATTAATACGGTACAGCCAGGTCATAAAGAGAAGCTGTTGGTAGCCACATAGTGAGCGTATGATGGTAAGGAGGCACCAAAATAGTGAAGGTACGAGCCGAACATTCATGAAGAAAGCAAGGACAGAGAGTAGACAAGAGTATAGCCCTCAAGAAAGGCATGCAAAGTGGCAGCCATGCTTATGATGAAGGTAGAGCAGGTCCTCAAGAAGGCACTTGTGATGAAAAACAAGAAATACCTCCGACGTAAGGATGATGACAATAATACACCCAAACGGTGAAGCATTCCAATGAGGGCGACATAAGGCAAAAAGGCCAAATGGGTGACCATGAACATAGCATTTATAAAGACAAACAAGGCAATCTTTAAAAGGAGGAAAATAGTGACAAAGATGATGATGGAAAGCGATGGTTAAATAACCAAGTACACGACATGTGCTAGTGCCTCTCCCTAGGCAAGGGCCATGAATCTTCCTCCAAAGGTGACAAAGCCTAGAAGCACTAGGACTGCAAAAGAAAAGAACCACTCAACGGTAACTCCCAGTATTTACTAGAGCACTCAACGAGCGAGCAAGTTTTAAGCAACCTATCATTGAGCGCGAGAAGGACGGAGGCCAAGAAACCTGTCTAAGGCAAAAGGGGAAGGAAAAAAGGGGAGGGTAGTCATGAAAAGGAAGGAGTTTGGCATCATCTGGAATGAACAATGATGATGGGGATAATAAGGAATAAAATTCTTGACTCTTTTCTGCGAGAAAGAGGCACAAATTCATAATCTAAGAGCTGATCTAGAGAGGTCAAAGGACCTTATACATGTTCTACGGACACAAAACAAAAAAATGAATGTTCAAATGGTAGTTTATGAGGCTAAGGCTTTCGTGCCAAAGGAAGCCTCCAAAGAACAAGTTAAGATGGAAGATTTTATGGCCGAATTCAACGTGACAACGAAGAGTAAGCCAACAGCCAAGGGAAAAGCCTAGGACTATGGGTCTCAAGAGAGCTTTGGAGAAAAAGAAAGAAGAAAGTCCGGCCAACAATAGATCTTGTCCTCACAGCGCACACTCACCCAAGCAATAGAGAATGACCGAGAATCATGGATTGAAAGGGAAAATAAGCATGGAGGATAAGTTGAAAAGGCTAACGAGGACTTAAACCTGTAAAAAATAAAATGGTTGAGCACTACAAAAAGCTAAATCGATTTTCAAGAAAAATTTAAGGTTACACAAGAAAAGATCAAGGCGACTGAAAGAGGCGCCCAATAAGAAAAAAAAGTCAGGGAAAGGCACATCAAAGCTTGAAGTGCAGCTCACTTATATACATGTTTCTAAAAACCATGAAACTTTCTTCATGAAGTGAGCATATTTGATAAGTTTTTTTTTGACATTTGAGCTTATTTGAAGAAAATCATAGGCATATACATTTTTTGGAGCATCCTCGAGAGGGGTTGAAAAGTGGTGTCATTGGATGCATTAGAATTCAGAGGCATCTAATCAGAAATTCAGATCAATTGAAGATGTTTCGCCCCCCAAAGAGGCGAAAAATAGTCACCACTATTGCTACGCCTCACATATCAACAAGGGCTAATTTCTGGATTTTCTCACTAGGGTTAGCTTTTAACAGATTTTTATTGATAATCTTTGGGAAATAAAAGTATTTTCAGAAAATATACATCAAGGCTTTCCAACGAGCCATCACAGGCCTGTTTCGACATCGGAGGTCCTTCAAATGTTGCCCATAAAACAGGGGGAATTTTACTGTTGCTATATTTCTGGCTTATTTTGGTGAAAAAATCAATTTTAAGAGTAGGCTTTTCCAAATGTGCATTTAGCCTTTTTGGTCATTTTCAGTTGGGAAAACTCAATTCATTTTCCTTTTATCATTTTTAATATATTTTTATAGATATTTTGTGCCTTGGGCTTTAAAGCCTCAAGGACAAAATCAAATATTTATTAGGCCAATGGGCTTATAGTTGCTCTAGGAGGTTTTCCTTCTCTTTGGCTATCTATTCCAAGAAGATTTCATTGTAAATAGGGTTGAACTTAAGTGATATAGAACGTATATGATTATACAGCTTGGAAAAAAATACTTTGTCTCATGCATTGGATAGTTTTGTGAATGTTTTGGATGGTGAAAGAGGGACTCTTTTGTGGGATTCCTTGACTTGGTAAAAATGAGTATAGTTTTCCTTCTGCCGTATGTTTCCTTAGTTATCATACATATTTTCATGTTCTATTACTTGTTGTGGGACAATAAAGAATGAATTTCGCGAGACATGCCCATGGAACACCTCGATTTTATGATTCATTGCAGCTTCTTTGTTTGTATTCTTTCTTAGTTGTGTCAAATGAATTATTAAATATATTTGATAACCCTAAGAACTTGTTCTCGGTGGCATTAAAGGTTATTATGTGTGCTAATTAGTATGATTCATGGTGCATACTGTTTACTCTTGGTTAGTAAAGCCCCATTCACAGAGCCTTTCTCTGTTATTTGATTGTCTAGTTGAACCAAAGAGGTCTTGTACACGATCTTGCTCTGCCTATACTGCGCAATCTTATTTCAAAGTACTGATATGCTAAAATATGATTTCTGGGAGTTCCCTCTTCATAGCTTGAGTTATTTTTTTGTCTTAATTGTTTTTCCCCAAAGTACGATGAATTTTCCCTAAAGTTAGAGTCTTATACCTCTATGTGTAACCGAATGTTTATTTTATGCATCTATCGATTTAAGTTACATTTATAAGTGATTAATGGTTAGCCCTACCATATGTGCTCTCTGTAGAAATATTTATGTTTAAAGTCCTTTTCCTTCACAAAGCCTAGGTGTCCACCCCATTTCACTCACCTAAAGATCCATTTACCATGACCAAGTAAACCCTTAATATACCTTGTCCACCATCTGAAGCTTTCAAACCTTTTGTTATAGCCCGATTGATCTGTGATATTTTGTCTGTTTCGTCTTTGATGGGTTCCTCCCTCAAAAGCCTTAAACAAACTAAAAACATACTTAACAACTAACCTAAATCAAAAACACAGAAACGAAACAAATATACATTCCCTTTTCAAATAAGTCTCTCTGGTCGAAATACTAGGTCCTGAGCTCCAAAGTTGATTTGATGTTACCCTATCACTACGGCATGACTCTGCCAGAGTACGAGACCCTAACATAATGGCGATCAGGTGGGACTGCGAGTGATAAACAAACTTGGTTTCCTAAAACCTTTGAAATGCCTTTGAGAATATATACGCGGACTTGTCCCATTGCTCACTAACATAATGGCGATCACGGTGGGACCTTACCGGAAGTTGGTGACAAGCTAAGTGTACCTTGAAACTTAAAAATCCCTCAACTAAGTATTGTCAAGAGTAGAATCTGGTTGTCTCACCATCTGTAGAAATGATGACCCGGCTATAGGACACTCTTACAAGCCTTGGGGCTACATAAAAACTCCAAAAAACCCCGAAAACATCCCTAGTTAGTTTTATCCCAGTGGTGGTGGACGCCACACATGTCTCTAAAACTAAAAAACTAGAAAACATCCCTGGAGACTCACCTGGCCTCCGATGAGCCTATTATCACTGGTCCTTATAAATCTCACCAGGAATGGGTACAGCAATCCCAATCATCTTGATAATTGATAAGTTCAAATCTTCCACTGACGACTCACAGCCTCAATAGACAAGAAGCTCAGGCGGTAGAGCTCTGGGCGGGTTGAAAGACACGGTGACCCTTTAAGTTAACTAAGATGGATCCCGAGGATGCAAAGATATGTGCTCAGGTAGGTAAAGATGTATCCTGGATTCCCACACAAAATGCCGAAAATAAATTGGATGAAAAACCTGCCTGTCTTTCGAGATGAAAAGGTTGATGACCCCTTGTTACACCTCATCAAATTTCATGCACACATGTGGAGGTTGAGGTTGAATAGCGAGGACGCACTCATGAAAATGTTTATCAACAGCATAGTGAAGGTAGCACAAAAAATTGGTATGAATGGTTTGAACACAGCATCTTGTTTTCATTGAAGGTTTTCCACAAGGTATTCTATAAATACTATATAGGATATTGACCATCTCTATCATTAGCTAAAAATTGTTGTGATCAAGGACTATGAGCATAGGGCAAAAGTGCAAAAGTTCCAATCGTTGACCATGAGCATATCAGTGATAAAGACAAACAAGGCAATCTTCAAAAGGAGGAAAATAGTGACAAAGATGATGATGGAAGTAGCAAGGTTAAAGACCAAGTAGAGCATGTGCTAGTTGCCTCTCCTAGGCAAGGGGCCATGACTCTTCCTCCGAAAGTGACAAAGCCTAGAAGAACTAAATCAGAAAAGAAAAATACCACTCTAGCAGTAACTCCCAATGTTACTAGGGTACTCCGAAGCAAAGGCAAGTTGCCCAAGCAACCTATCATCGAAGTGCCAAGAAGGACAAGGGCCAGGAAACCTATCAAAGGCAAAGGGAAGGAAAAGGAGGAGAGTAGTCACGAAAAGGAAAGGAAGTTTGACATCATTCAAATAGACAGTGATGATGGGGATAATCAAGCTAAAATTCTTGAAACTCTTTTCCTGAACAGAGAGGCACAAATTCATGACCTAAGAGTTGATCTAGATAGGTCAAAGGACCTCATACATGTTCTGCAGACACAAAACAAACAAATGAATGTTCACATGGAAGTTTATGAGGCCCGGGCTTTCAAGTACCAAAGGGAAGCCTCCAAAGCACAATTCAAGTTGGAAGAGCTTATGGGTGAATTCGATGACACTGAAGAAGAATAACAGCCAAAAAGGAATAGGCCTAGGACTATGGGTCTCAAAAGAGCTTTGGAGAAATAGAAAGAAGAAGAGGCAGCCCTTGTCTGATCTTTTCCTCTTACTTCTTTACTCACCCAAGAAATAGAAAATAATAGAGAAGCATGGCTTGAAAGGGAAAATAAAAACTTGGAGGATAAGTTAGAAAGAGGTAACAGGGACTTAAGCCTTCAAAATAAAATGACTGGGCACTACAAAAAGCTAAATCAATTTTCCCGAAGGAAATTGAAGGTTACACAAGAAAAGCTCAAGGCAGCCCGAAAGAGGCACCCAGTAGAAAAGTGGGTAAAGGCACATCAAAGCTTTGAATTTTGGCCTCCACTTATCTACATGCTTCTGAAAACCCATGAGGGGTCTGCTCGCCAAAATTGGGCATATTTCGACAAGTTTTTGTTTTTTGACATTTTTTGGCCTATTTGCAGAAAATCATGGGCATCGCCATTTTTGTTTGAAGCATCCTCAGAGGTTGAAAGTGGTATATTTGGATGTATTAAATTCAGGGGCATCTACTCAAAAAATTTCAGATCAATTGAAGATGTTTTGGTCCCCCAAAGAGGCGAAAAACAGTCACTTTTTCAACACTTTGCCTCGCATATCAGCAAAGGCTAATTTCTGGGTTTTTCCACTCAGGTTAGTTTTTCACGGGCTTCCAGTGATCAGTTTGTGGAAAACCAAGTATTTTCAGAAACTAGACATCTAGGTATTTCCAAAAAGCCATCACGGGCCTCGTTTTGACATCGGGAGGTCCTTCAAAAGTTGCCCACAAGACAGGGAATTTTCTGCTGCTATATTTCTGAAGCATTTTTGTGAAAAATGCAGTTTTATGAAGTGGCTTTTCCAAATGTGCATTTAGCCTTTTTTGGCCATTTTCAAGTGGGAAAATTCAATTTAATTTCCTTTTTTAGAATTTCTAAGATATTTTTGTAGATATTTTGTGCCTTGGGCTTTGCAAAGCCTCAAGGACAAAATTAGATATTTGTGATGGGCCAATGAGCTTGCTAGTTACACTAGGAGGTTCTCTTTCACTTTGGCCTATATATTCCAAGAGATTTCATTGTAAATGAGGCTGAAATTGATGATATAGAGCAATACATGATACTACAAGCTTTGAAGAAACACTTTGTCTCATGCATTGTGTTATTTCCTAAATCTACCTCAGGCTGAAGGAAGGCAGAGTTCAGGGTAACATCAAACCACGCTCAGTCTGGTAGCTAGCCCTACCAGAACAAGAGAGGGCTCACTCCGGGTCAATCTCAGCAAAAATAATCGATAGGGCTTGAGATGACTTGAAATAAAAGCTAATTTTAGGCTAGGTATATAAGTGAAAGAGTTTTATTGTTTTTTTGGGGGTTTTTGTTGGATCAAAGGGAAAGGAAATTTTGGGTGCGGGGATAAGGCCTAGTTTTTGCAGAGTTCTGATTGGGGCAAGGAAGGCAATTGTTTTGATGCTTTATATTGAATGAATGGATGGATCAGACCGGTGAGGAGCTGAGGAGGGAAAGAGGGTCTCAAGATTCCTCCTCAAACAGATGAAAACATGGAAAATTAAACAAAACTGAAGGCAGAGCAAAGCAAGCTAATGAATTCCACCTTTAACACTGATTTGTTTAATTTAAGAAGAAAAGAGAAGGGAAAATGATACACATAAACATCAGTGAACTTACAATTACATAGAGAAAAACACCATCAAAACACAGAGCCACATGGATCCCAAAGAGTGCTGCAAACCCTGGTCTATTCCTTTGCCAAAAGTGCAGAGATGAAATGTACAATGAAGTGCCAAGCAATCCCAAGTGTCCAACCCTGAAAATGACTGAAGAAATACATGATATAGACAAGCCTAACTCATTCCCATGCCTCTAGGGTTCTAGCTCATCATTCTAGGAGTTTTTTCAACCATATCTAAACTAGGAACTAGAAAATAGGCAATCAAACAACTTGCCTCTATATGCTAGGAAACTGATTCATTCACTTACATTTCACCTTTTGGTGAATGAATCTACTAGAATGAATAAAAATGTGCCAAAATTACATCATGGTCATGAAATTACATCAAGGTACATCAATAGTTACATGAAAAAGTCAAACTGGCCAAAACTAGGCGAAATTCTGAGCTGCTGAGTGAAAAATTGGCCAAATTTCTCTATGCGTCGCGCCTAAAATCTCTATGCGTAGCACAAGTTTGAGGCTGATTTTGAGGGACTTTTCAAAGTCCAAATTGAGTGCAAGATAGCTCATTGGAAAGCCCTACCTGTCTATTTTCCAACCCAGGTGGAATTTTCTGGATTTGGTTGCCATTTACCCCTCCAAAAGTTCAATCTCCCAACACTACTTCCTGTGTGTGCAAAAAGTGGCAGAAAGGCCATTTTTAGGGTGTTTTTGACCCTTTAGGCAACCCAAAACTTGATGAAACCCTTAGGTAATCCATGAGCATGCATAAATTTTAATAAAAAATCCATAAATGCAAATTTTTCCCCCTGAAGAGCTGCCAATTATAAGCGTACGCCAAGTGGCGCTACGCGTCAGGCAGGAAAATCTGTGTTTAGGCCCAAAAATTAAAAATTGACAAAAATTTTCCCAAATTTCTTGAAATTTGGGCTGAATTCCCATCATCAAGCACTATCCTAGGCCCAAGAAGCTTCAACCAAAATTTGGAGCCTATCATGCCTTTTGCGACGCTTTAGTGCCCTCCTTAGTCTTGCTTTCAGGATCTTGATCCTCGCTTTGCAAACATGATGTCGCGCCCAATAATGGTTCTTCATGTGTCTGAGCATGTTATTCTCCTTGTTTGGCTTCTCCAAGAGCTTCTCAAGATTAATTTCGACCCTCTCAAGCCAAGTCTCTCTATCAGCCTCAATCTCCCGCTCAATGGGTGTCATCTCTGTTGGGCTTCTTCGGGCAACTTGCCGATTCTCATGGATGTTTTGCAACTCCATGATCGTCTACTGATCCTAAAACTATTTGTTGCACTGCTCCAGATAGTTTATGATCCATTGAGCTCTTTGCAATTTTTCCATCAATGTGACAATCTCAGCCTTCTGCTCCTGAATGATCTCTCTCAATTTTTAGCTTGGAGAGCTCAAATACTCATCAAAAAGTATGAAATCAGTATCCTGGCCTCCTGAAGGGCCCTCATCCTGCATCGGCCTCTTACCTTTGTCCTGTACCTATACCTGTGCTACTGATGATGGCAACGAGACCCCTTCCACCCCGGGTGGAGATAGCACTCGTCGGGCTGCTGCAAATAATACTTTGGTGCCTCTCTAATAAGTGACATATACTGGCACACTGATGGGCTCTGTCTCGTGACCTTCAGGCTAATGTGAAGGTTCACCTGAATCATGGACAACCTCCGGAGGAAGCTGAGGGGCTGTGAAGAAGTCATGGGAAAAGAAATCCTCCCATGCAATACCATGCAATCCAAGCTGATGTACAACAATGATCTTGATGAGTGCATAGTGATAAATACTGTTGTACTGCTTCTTGGGAGTCTTCTTCTGCACAAGAGTGGTCATTCGCTCGATGTTGCGGCACATGAAATAAGGTATGTTCATCATCCTCACTCTAGTGAAATGCATCAATAACCTGATGTGGTAGGCATAGAGGCGTGAGAACCGACCCTCACAACTGAAGTATCTGATAATGAGTCTCATCAAAGGCGCATAGGATTCCTTCAGGAACCAGAATGGGAATACCCTGCTGAGCTGTCTCACATAGCTAGGCCTGATGTATGGTTCATAATGCACTCTGTCCACCTGTTGTCTCTTGTTCCACTCTTCACCTACATTCGGTATTCCTGTTGCTTGAGAAATGGTTTCCAGTGTCAAGGTGAAATTTACACCAGCAAGAGTTACCTGACCATCATGCAAATGTAAAACAAACAAACGAGCCAACTCCTAAAGATGCTGAATCCGAGCAATCATCTCACAGTACTGATAGCATGACTGCTCTCGAAAACATGCCATGGCAAGTGGGCAGGCCTGCAACTGAGTCAATGAGGTGGGCTCTTCTCTCACATGTTTTCCACCTTTACGAGGCCTTCTCGGTGCATGTAGCTCAGTGGTAGAATCATTGTCTTGTTCATATGATGAATCAGTGTCCGTTTCCATAATGTCCATGCAAGGTGTATGTTTGGCTTGTTGAAAATGAGAATGAAAATTTGGTTGTTTTTTGTTTCAATGCCAAATATGTGCCAAAGGGAAAGGACTGTGGGAGAAATAGGACAGTGGAAAAATGTGGTTCAATCAAGTGAAATTTGAAGTGTGAAGAGGACAACACTTGACTATTTGGGGAACTCGGGATTTTGGGAAATTTTTACAAAGGTGCCAGAAATGGGAAAAGGAGAAAATGATGGAAATGATTTTGGATATAAGGGAATAGGAGAAGGATTAGTAATAGTAATATGACAAAGGACGGGAGTAAGCAATATGGGAAATGAAGTATGTGGCACAAAACTGATTTAAAACACCGAATAAAACCCTATGAGCAAAGTAATAAAATAGGGTTTAACATAGTTTTCAACATTCAAACTATATTATTCCCTTCAAACCACACCAAACACTCCATTTAATAGTAATTTCAGAGGTACTTACAAACTTACTTGAATCATAAGAGGCGTATTTGTTTTGCCATTGGGGAGGGAGATGGCAACAAAATTTTGTTTTGGGCCAATGCGCCTACACGCATAATCTAGTGCGCCACACTCTGTGAATGCGACGTGTTCAAATGTACACAAAGCAGAGCGGCCTTGCGGGGTGCGCCGTGACCTCTCCCAACGCGCCAGACTGTAACCTCACTAACACTTCCTACCAAACCCCGTTTTCGCTCTTCCACAATTTAACTCGGCTTCTTTGATGTCTATTGGTGCAAATGAATTGTTTGAATATGAAAATATCTTATATATACAAAGGACTTTATTTTTGTTTTGAAATAACCCACTTGCTAATGTTTAGAACAGCACTTTGCACTTTTTAATATAAACTCGTTTTCGCTTTTGTTTCCTCTTTATTTTTGGCCGAATGATGACCTTGTCGATTTTTTGCAGATAGCTAACATGAGATCTTGGCAAACAGACCATGGTCATACCAAGAACTCGACAACTAAAATTTTGAAATTACAAGGAATTTATTACAAAATACAAAATGGGACGATTTTTCTTCAAAACAGAGTTTTGAAGAAGAATCATAATCAAATATTGCGATGATGAAGTTTTTGGAATAAAAAACTTATTTTGAACCTCCCTCATGTGCCTGTTGACATTATTAGGCATTCTAAAGACCAAATTAGCAAAACCCTAGACCTAATGAAACCTACAACCCTAAAATGACTCTTTGTCAATTTTGAGACCAAACAAGACTGTACATGATTTCGGTGAACCGAATTAGACCAGCAGGTACAAGACATGAAGAACATGAGTAAAAATCCCCCTACTGTCAGAAAATTTATTTTCCTAATGGAATGCAGATGACTGAGCTGAGTGAGACACCTAAAATGAAATGCAACAAGAGAAAATTGATCTCTGACGGAGGGATGAAGATACCGACTCTAACATTGGCTCCAATGGGGATGGTAGCTCCTTGGAGGTGCCAAGGACTACAGATCTTTGGGAGAGAAAACAGTGCCTTCATCCATTGGGCAATGGATTCAAAACATGAAAACTGACATTATGCAGACTAACTCTGACTTAAGGCTAAAACTGAAAACCATAATAAAACCAAACATGACTAAAACATAACTAACAAACTGGAAAGATGCTCATAATTGAGCTTATTCATCAAACCTACTCTAATTGTTCTTTTCACCACCTGATCAAGTGAAATGGAACAGCCAATGCAACCATGTAAGCATCCTGGCTGCTATTTGATTTCTTCCCAAATGATTTCTGATGTGCAGGAAAAGGGAAGAATCGAAAGGCAACTCCCATGGAAACTTGGAATCAAGTTGACTGCTGATAAACTTGCAAAGCATGAATTGACTGGATGACTTCAAGAATACTACGAAAGGATCTTCATAAATATAGCTATTGATTTCCATTAACACATTACTGCTCTGGCCCAGGTAATATTCACAGCTGGATATTAAGATTTTCCTCACATCTGTTTTTTCTTTCTTTGGTGACAGCGGCAGGTTGTCAAAAGGATCCTGAATTTCGTGAATAACCAAACTCTGTTGCTGATTCCAAACAGAACAAAAGTCTCCTTTATCAATCTCCTCATATGACTGCAAACCTTGAAATGGGCTTTGTAATGAAAAATCTGTTAGACAAGACAATGAAGGCGACTTTTGAATAAGATTATTATCAACATTCTTTTCTGGCACATGGTTAGCTAATGGAGAAGAACTTTTACAGCAAACATCATCCAACACACAAGCAATAGGATCATCAAAAACTCGAGAATACGGCTGTGATGTATCCATTGAAACTGTATGACATCCTACTGGCTATTCATCTTTTTCTTTAGAGATATTACGAAGATTCTGCTTTATAAACTGAAATGCTTCGAAACAAAAGGGTACAGAATCCTCTTGCATCATTAAATCATGTATTTCATCTTCCACGCCTTCATCTGTAATCTGACCTTCAATTTCATTTGGTGGCTGTAAATCTGGTGCTAGGGAGAATTTTGTATCCAAAATGATTTCATCAGTTGTTCCAGGGGAAGATTTCTCATCAACAACTTGCTCAAGAATTTCGTTATCTGTCTCATCCTCAACATTAACACTGAGAGATTGTTGATTTCTTACAGGCTGCTCATTTGAAGATTTACTATGCAATTTACCCTTCAAAAACTGGAATGATTCAAAACAAAATGGTACGGAGTCACCTTGTATCATTTGATCATATGTACCAGCTTCCATGTCCTCATCTGCAACTTGAAAATCAATGGCTTTCGAGGGCTGAAAATCTGAATATGAGAAGTCTTGAACAAGGTTTTCATTGCGCTCAAGATGGTCTAGATCAAGACTTGTTGACATTTGATTTCTGATTGCATGGTAGTTGTCTCTGATGAACTGAAATGAATCAAAACAAAAAGGAAAATATCCTTCACTTACTTCAAAATTTGCTGCACTTTCCTCGTCATTGTCATAGCTGATATGCATCGGTTGATCACTGTACTCGAGCTGCTGAAAGTGAACTTCCTCCTTCCACAAACTAGTTGTTGATTTGTCTGCAAGATTAGCTTCTGTTTGGAGAACATAATCATCATCATACTGATCAAACTGAGGCAAATCATCAGTATAAAACACATCATCAAGCATACATGTCAAATCAATAGATCTCTCTTCTCCAAGATGATCTACAAAACAATCATTATCATATCTATGACAACTGGGATAAGAAACAAAATGTTTTGGATCAGCAACTTGTTCTTCTTCAATCATCAAGCCATGGGCTTGAACATTATACTCATTCCTTGTGGTGATATTTTGCATCATCTCTTCCACTGCACTTACCAACATGTCAAGCTTTACCTCTAGAGATGTCGATTCCTCCGAATCTATGTTTTTCATCTCTTCTTCCTTCAACCTTGTCCTTCAGATCCGAAAATGAGCCTCTACATTTACTGCACTGTTCTGTATCTTTTCAAGTGTTGCAACATTCCTTTCTCTCAGCTGAAACTCCATTTCTGGATCAAAAGCACATGGGTAATGTAAAATGGCCGAGCCAGGAGGGGGTCTTATATCGACAGGTATCGAATAATAGACTCGATTGAATCTAGCGAAAAACTGTTGTACTGTCTCCCCTGATTGTCTTTTCAGCTGGGCATACTCGTCTAAAATAAGGAAAGGGTTCTGTCCGATCACCCACCTGTCAAGGAAAACTTTGACGAAATGCTGGAAATCTGAGATGCTCACATCAGGCAGGGCTTTGAACCAACACTTGACTTTGCCTTGCAAAGAAAGAGCAAAAAGTCTAATACTAACATCTTCTTCATCAACTTCAAAAAGGTTTAGAAAAGTCTCAACATTCTGCACATGTTGCTCAGCGTTGACATTGTTACATTCACCATCAAATCTCGGCAAATATAGGTAATAATTTGCAGGGAAAGCATGGAGAACAGAAGGTAAAACAAGAGGTTTATACCTATCTGGGACTATAAAAGGTGTAGGAGTATATACAAGAGCTATGGGATCAGTTTTGTTTTCTTTAGGCTCATCACTCTGAAGAGAGTCATCATAAGATGTGGGAAAAGTAAGGAGGCCAGGATCAAAGGGAAACTCAGCATTTACACTTTTTGAATGGGTCGAGTGAAGATTTTGATCACCTTTCTCATACAACAAATTCTGAAAAACTTTCAGGACAACTTCAAGAACAACAAAGAAATAGTTTACAAGAAAGCAGACTAGATCCTGAATACCATTCCACTTTGGATACCTGAACTTTGTGTAAGATCCTTCCATTTTCTCAGAGAAAGAGTTAGTCCTCCAGTGGAGTCTCTACATTGAGTTGGAGTCACCAGGTGAATGATTTCAGCCTTCTTATGTATGATCGTTGTCCACCATCAACCATCAGATCTAACTTGATACATGTACTGGGGAAATTTACAAGTTAGATGTTACGTTTACAAACTAGATCAAAGATTGACTGAAGCAACGTTTATCTACTTTCGCTAATGCAAAGCAAGAGTGTTTCGAAGGCTACCTGGCATAACTTCAGGCTCCGTCTGTAGCTTATAAAAAAAATAACACCAACAAGAAAACCATTTTCTTTCCCAGTATGGTCACCACTATGTTATTGCCTAAATCTACCTCAGGCTGAAGGAAGGCAGAGTTCAGGGTAACATCAAACCACGCTCAGTCTGGTAGCTAGCCCTACCAGAACAGGAGAGGGCTCTCTCCAGGTCAATCTCAGCAAAAATAATCAATAGGGCTTGAGATGACTTGAAATAAAAGCTAATTTTAGGCTAGGTATATAAGTGAAGGAGTTTGATTGTGTTTTTGGGGGTTTTTGTTGGATCAAAGGGAAAGGCAGTTTTGGGTGCGGGGATTAGGCCTAGTTTTTGCAGAGTTTTGATTGGGGCAAGGAAGGAAATTGTTTTTATTCTTTAGATTGAATGAATGGATGGATCAGACCGGCGAGGAGCTGAATAGGGCAAGAGGGTCTCAAGAGTCCTCCTCAAACAGATGAAAACATGGAAAATTAAACAAACTGAAGGCAGAGCAAAGCAAGCTAATGAATTCCACCTTTAACACTGATTTGTTTAATTTAAGAAGAAAAGAGAAGGGAAAATGATACACATAAACATCAGTGAACTTACAATTACATAGAGAAAAACACCATCAAAACACAGAGCCACATGGATCCCAAAGAGTGCTGCAAACCTTGGTCTATTCCTTTGCCAAAAGTGCAGAGATGAAATGTACAATGAAGTGCCAAGCAATCCCAAGTGTCCAACCCTGAAAATGATTGATGAATTACATGATATAGACAAGCCTAACTCATTCCCATGCCTCTAGGGGTCGAGCTCATCATTCTAGGAGCTGTTTCAACCATATCTAAACTAGGAACTAGAAAATAGGCAATGAAACAACTTGCCTCTATATGCTAGGAAACTGATCCATTCACTTACATTTCACCTTTTGGTGAATGAATCTTCTAGAATGAGTAGAAATGTGTCAAAATTACATCATGGGTCATGAAATTACATCAAGGTACATCAAGAGTTACAAGAAAAATTCAAACTAGGCGAAATTCTGAGCTGCTGATTAAAAAATAGGCCAAATTCCTCTATGCGCCGCGCCTGGAATCTCTATGCATAGCACAAGTTTGGAGCTGATTTTTAGGCCCTTACCAAAGTCAAAATTGAGCACAGGATAGCTCGTTGGAAAGACCTGCCTGTCTACTTTACAACCCAAGTGGAATTTCTGAATTAGGTTTCCATTTGCCTCTCCAAAAGTTCAATTTCCAAACACTGCTTCCTGTGTGTGCAAAAAGTGGCAGAAAGACCATTTTTAGGGTTTTTTTGACCCTTTAGGCAACCCAGAACTTGATGAAATACTTAGGTAATCCATAAGCATGCATAATTTTTGATGAAAAATCCAGAAATGCAAAGTTTTCCTCCTGAAGAGCTGCCAATTATAAGCACACGCCAAGTGGCGCTACGCGTCGGGCAGGAAAATCTGTTTTTAGGCACAAAAATTCAAAATTGACAAAATTTTTCCCAAATTTCTTGAAATTTGGGCTGAATGTCCCTCATCAAGCACTATGCTGGGCCAAAGAAGCTTCAGCCAAAATTTGGATCCTATCATGCCTTTTGCGACGCTTTAGTGCCCTTCTTAGCCTTGCCTTCGGGATTTTGATCCTTGCTTTGCAAACATGATTGCACGCCCAATAATGGTTCTTCATGTGTCTGAGCATGTTCTTCTCCTTGTTTTCCTTCTCCAACAACTTCTCAAGATGAATGTTGACCCTCTCAAGCCAAGTCTCTCTATCAGCCTCAATCTCCCGCTCAATGGGTGTCATCTTTGTTGGGCTTCTTCGGGCAGCCTGCTGATTCTCACGGATGTTTTGCAACTCCATGATCGTCTGCTGATCCTCCAACTATTTATTCCACTGCTCCAGATATTTTATGATCCATTGAGCTCTCTACAACTTGTCGGTAAATGTGTCGATCTCAACCTTCTGCTCCTGAATGATCTCTCTCAATTTTGAGCTTGGAGAGCCCAATCCTCATCAATCAATATGAAATCAGTATACTGGCCTCTTGAAGGGCCCTCATCCTGCATAGGCCTCTTTCCTCTGTCCTGTACCTGTACCTGTGCTGCTGATGATGGCAACGAGACCCCTTCCACCCCGAGTGGAGATAGTACTCGTCGGGCTGTTGCAAATAATACTCTCGTGCCTCTCTGATAAGTGACATACACTGGCACACTGATAGGCTCTTGTCTCGTGACCTTCAGGCTGATGTGAAGGTTCACCTGCATCATGAACAATCTCCAGAGGAGCCTGAGGAACCGTAATGAAATCACTGGAAATGAAATCCTCCCATGAAATTCCCTGCAATCCAAGCTGATGTACAACAATAATCTTGATGAGTGCATAGTGATTAATACTGTTGTACTGCTGCTCGGGAGTCTTCTTCTGCACAAGAGTGGTCATTTGATCGATGTTGTGGCATATGACATACGGTATGTTCATCATCCTCACTCTCGTGAAATGCATCAATAACCTGATGTGGTATGCATAGAGGCGTGAGAACCGGCCCTCACAACTAAAGTATCTGATAATGAGTCTCATCAAAGGCTCATAGGATTCCTTCAGAAACTGGAATGGGAATACCCTGATGAGTTGTCTCACATAGCTAGGCCTGATGTATGGTTCATAATGCACTCTTTCCACCTGCTGTCTCTTGTTCCACTCTTCACCTACATTCGGTATTCCTGTTGCTTGAGAAATGGCTTCCGGTATCAAGGTGAAATTTACACCAGCAAGAGTTACCTGACCATCATGCAAATGTAAAACAAACAAACGAGCCAACTCCTGATGATGCTGAATCCGAGCAATCATCTCACAGTACTGATAGCATGACTGCTCTCGAAAACATGCCATGGCAAGTGGGCAGGCCTGCAACTGAGTCAATGAGGTGGGCTCTTCTCTCACATGTTTTCCACCTTTACGAGGCCTTCTCGGTGCATGTAGCTCAGTGGTAGAATCATTGTCTTGTTCATATGATGAATCAGTGTCCGTTTCCATAATGTCCATGCAAGGTGTATGTTTGGCTTGTTGAAAATGAGAATGAAAATTTGGTTGTTTTTTGTTTCAATGCCAAATATGTGCCAAAGGGAAAGGACTGTGGGAGAAATAGGACAGTGGAAAAATGTGGTTCAATCAAGTGAAATTTGAAGTGTGAGGACAGTCACTTGACTGTTTGGGGAACTTGGGATTTTGGGAATTTTTTACAAATGAAATGGGAAGGGCAAAATGATGGGAAATGATTTGGGATATAAGGGAATAGGAGAGGGATTATAATGATAATATGACAGTGAGGGGAGGAGTAAGCAATATGGGAAATGGAGTATGAGTCACAAAACTGATTTAAAACACCAATTCAAACCCTAAGGAGCATTTTTTAACAAAATTATAGGGTTTATGTTTTCAACATTCAAACTCTTATATTCTTCCCTTCAAACCACACCAAACACCGTTTAATAGCAATTGCAAGGGCTCACAAAATTACTTGAATCATAAGAGGCGTATTCGTTTTGCCATTGGAGAGGGAGATGGCAACAAAATTTTGTTTCGGGCCAAAGCGCCGCGCGCATAACCCAGTGCGCCTTGCCTGGTTAATGCGTCGCGCAAGTTCAAATGTACACGGTGGTGAGCGGCCTTGTGCACCGTGACCTTCTCCCAACGCGCCGCGACTGTAACCTCACTAACACTTCTGGCCTTCAAACCCTGTTTTCGTTCTTCCAAAATTTAACTCGGCTTCTTTGATGTCTCTTGGTGCAAATGAACTGTTTGAATATGAAAATATCTTATATACACAAAGGACTTTGACTTTTGTTTTGAAATAACCCACTTGCTAATGTTTGAAATTTGGCACTTTGCAATTTTTAATATAAACTCTGTTTTTCTTGTTTCCTCTTTGATTTTTTGGCTGAATGATGAATCTTTTGTCGATTTTTTGTAGGGATAGCTGACATGAGATCTTGGCAAAGGTGACTAGGGCTGAGCCTGAAGAACTTGACAACTAAAATTTTTGAAAAATTACATGGCATTTATTACAAAAGACAAAATGGACGATTTTTCTTCAAAACAGAGTTTTGAAGAAGAATCATGATCAAGCAATATGACGATGAAATTTTTGCAGTGAAACTTTATTCGAAGCTTCCTCATGTGCCTCCTGGTATTATTGGACACTTTGAAGACTAAATTAATGAAACCCTAAACCTAATGAGACTTAAAACCCTAAAATGACTCTTTGCTGACCAAAAGACCAAGCAAGACTGTAAATGACTGTAAAATTGACTTTGATGAACTTTGATGAACAATCGCCGTAAGGTACAAGACATGAGGGATATGAGTGAAAAGACCCTTCCGTCAGATGATCCATGCTCCTAATGGAATGCAGCGGACTAGACTGAATGAGACACCTAAAATGAAATGCAACAAAAGAGATTTTGATTTCTGACGGAGGGATGAAGAGACCGACTCTAACACATTGGATAGTTTCTTGAGTGTTTTGGATGGTGAAAGAGGACTGTTGTAGGATTCCTTGACTTGGTAAAATGGTATAGTGTTCCTTCTCTGTTATGTTTCCTTAGTTATCATACATATTTTCATGTTTCTTGCTTGCTGTAGGAAAGTAAAGAATAGATTTGAGACATGCCCATGGAGGCACCTCAGATTTCCTGATTCATTATAGCTTCTATGTTTGTCTTATTTCTTAGTTATGTCAAATGAATTCTTAAATGCTCTTTGATACCCTAAGAACTTGTTCTCAGTTGCATTAATGATTATTTTGTATGCTAATTAGTATGATTCACGGTACACCCTGTTTACTCCTTAGTTAACCAAAACCCCATTATTGAAACCTTTCTTTGAATGTTTGATTGTCCTAGTTGAACCAAAGAGGTATTGTATCGATATTGCCCTTTTCCTATACTCTGCAATCTTAGTTCAAAGTGCCCGATAGCTCAAAATGTGATGTCCAGGAGTTCCCTCTTCGTAGATTGAGTTATTTATTTGTCTTGTTTGTTTTTCCCCAAAGTCTGATGGCGATTTTCCTAAATTTAGAGATTCCTATCCCTTTATGTACGTCTGAATGTTTATTTTATGCATCTATCAGTTTGAAGTTACATTTATCGTGATTAATGGTTATCCCTACCACATGGATGTCTGATGTAAAACTATTTATGTTTAAAAGTCTTTGTCCTTCACAAAAACTAGTGTCCATCCCATTTCACTCCACCTAAAGATCCATTTTACCTTGACCAAATCGGCCCTTCAATATACCTTGTCCACCATTTGATACTTTCTCGACCTTTTCGACCCCATAGCCCAATTGATCTAACAATCTTTTATTCTATTTAAAACTTTGATCAGTTCCTCCCTCAAAAACCTAAAAACAAACTAAAAACCTACTTAAACAACTAGCCTAAAATCAAAAACATAAGAAGCAAACAAATATACATGCCTTGCACAAATAGAGAGAGCCCTCTCTGAGTCCAGGAAGGCTAGGTCCTTGGGCTCCAAAGTTGGTTTGATGTTTCCCTGTCACTTGGCTTGCCAATCTGCCAAATCATGGGACCCTAACATAATGGCGATCATGGTGGGACTCTGAGTGATAAACAAACTTAGAATTCCCTATAAATTCAGAGACCTTTGAGAATACTATCTTGTGGACTTATCCCACCGCTCACTAACATAACGGCGATCACGGTGGGACATTCTGAGTTAGAGACAAACTAATTATACCTTAGAACTTCATAATCCCTCAACCTAGAAGTATTATCCAAGAGTAGAATCTATTTGTCTCACCATCCTAGCAAAATGATGACCCATCTATATGACACTCTTACAAACCTTAGGGCTACATAAAGAAACTCAGAAAACCCCAAAAACATCCCTAGATTGGCTTTTTATCAGTATTGGTGGTGGACCATACACATATCTCTAAAAAAAATAAAAACATCCACCTGGCGACTCCACTAGCCTCTATTAGGCCTATTACTCCACTAGTCCTTATAAAATCTCCTGGAATGCATTGAGCAATCCCAATCATGCTGGTGGTGGACAACAAAGTTCAAATCCTCCACCTGGCGACTCCACAACCCTCATTAGACCAAAAGAATCCACTGGTGGGGAACTTTAAACTGGTTGAAAAGACACAGTGATCCTTTCTGATTAACAAAGATGGATCCAAGGATGCAAAAGAGATATGTTCAAGCGAGTAGAGACCATATCCCTACATTAGGGGAATTTTGAGGTCTAAAATGGGCCTCCTAAGAAAAATGTACAACAAAAATAAACTTTATAACAACCAATAGGATTCAAGATGATGATGTCAACCATGGGGGATGATTTGCCATTTTTTAAATAAAAGGGTAAAAATATTAAAAAATAATAAAATAATAAAACTACTTTTTCAACTCGTATTTTCAACTTATCTCCCACAATTTTTACTCAAATTTCGAGTGGGAGTACTCGTTGGATGCAAAATTTAATTCCTCATCCAAGGAGTACCCATGTTGCATACTTTCAATGAACCCTGCTACATGAAAAATGGGAAATACATAAAAAAACGTGATTACAATCATGTTTTTTATGTATTTCTCATTTTTCGTGTAGTAGGACCCATCGAAAGTATGCAACATGGGTACTCCTTGGATGAGGAATTAAATTTCGCATCCAACGAGTACTCCCACTCGAAATTTGAGTAAAAAATTTGGGAAATAAGTTGAAAATATGAGTTGAAAAAGTAGTTTTTTCATGTTTCCCTCTAAAATTTGATGATGTCATCAAATCTTATTTGATTTTTTCCACTATTATTTTATAATTTCCTTAGGAGGCCCGTTTTAGACCTCAAAATTCCCCTAATGGATTCCCACACAAAATGCCGGAAATAAATTGGATGAAAAAACTACCTATCTTTCGAGATGAAAAGGTTGATGACCCCTTGTTACACCTCATCAAATTTCATATACACATATGGAGGTTGAAGGTTGAATGGCATGAGGACTGCCTCATGAAAATTTTTATGGAAACATTAGAAGGTAGCGCAAGAAATTGGTATGAATGGTTAGAACCTAGCATCTTGTTTTCTTTGAAATATTTCCACAAGGTATTCTATAAATACTATATAGGATATTTCCCATCTCAATCATTAGCTGAAAATTGTTGTGATCAATCTCAGGATATCATACAGTACCTTATAGATAGCGATGAAAATTTGGAAAATTTGTATCCTGGAGACCTCTTAACATCCATTCATGAATTTCATTCTCAAGCTAACTATCATGACAACCTAGTTCAGTTAGTTGAGGAAGAAATCATTCAAATTAGAGAAGAAAAACCACAAGATCTCTCTGAAGGCACAAGTGATCATTTATCACCCCCACTATATGAGGCTCAAGAAGATATCCAAGCTCAGAATTAGTCTTCTCTAGAGAAGGAAAACAATTGTTTCCCAATCCAAAGAAAATATAAAATTTCTCCTCCTTTAACTACAAAACAGGCAGATCATATGTCGAGAGTAAAACCAGCCTCTGAACCTTTATATAAGGAAAATATTCCTATTTGTACCATTCCTACCTTACCTACTAAAGAAATTGATCAAAAAGAAACAATGGAACAAATTGTTGTTGAGGTTGTAATACCTCCTCAAGAAGACATTCATCCTTGTGAGTAGTCACAAAAGGAAGAGAAACATCATAATTCCATCCAGAGAAAGAGAAAGACACCACCCCTTTCAACAAAAGAAGAAAGCAATGAAATCCTAAGAATACATCCAGCATCTAAACTTTTTTGTAAATAAGATATGTATATGTGTTCTACTGCTGACTTATCTACTAATATATTTTCTCATACTAAAATTACAGTACAAATTAATGTTGATACTAGAATTTCTTCTCAAGAAGACCTGGTGCCAAAAAATGGTCCTACTCATCAGGATAATGGCTCACAAACAAAAACCATCTCACTCAATCAAGGCACACCAAGATTTCTTGAAGTAGCATAACATTACATTCTGAATTTGCCAAATCAGATAATCATAAAGAGGGAGAAGAGATTATTTCTCAAAAGAAGCCCAAATTTAGTTAAGTAAAGGAAGGATTAATCTTAAATGAGGTCTATTTCTCAAATCCTCTAGGACAGTTATTATTCGAATACCCCTTTGATGTTTCTTTAGAGACCTTTAAAGAGGGATTAAAACATGCTAAGAATAGTTTGTGGCAGAGCTTAAAGAAAATTTGGGGCGCTATTGTTCAGAAGAAGACAAAGTGGGAGTGGCCTACCAACATACCTGAGAAGTGGAACAAAGGACAATCATCTAGTCACTTGCTTGAGTGGTTACATTGGAGAAGAGAGTTCACCAAATGAATGTATATATAGGTTATAATAGAATAGATAGGCATGCAAAATAAGCTCAGCCCCATGAGCATATTTCTTTCAGTTTTTTTTGAGAAAAAACAAAAAACACAAAAATAAAAAGAAAAGCAGAAAAAGAGGGCAGATTTTAAAACAGCAGAAAAGCCCCATTTAAAAAAAAAGAGTCATGTTGAAAGTCCGCAAGTCTAAATGCCACTACTAGTGCTCAAAATATGTCTTGTTCAGTTATCTAGCCTAATCGTAATTGAACATGTTTTAAATTTATTTCTGATAAGTTAGTGAAAGAAGGGATAATGAAATTGTGTAAGCTTGAATTGTCAAAGAAAGTAGATTAGGAAAAGATACTAGCTCTACAAGCTCAAAACAGAACCAAAGAGGAAAACAGGGATGAAAAAAAACTATGTATCCTAGCCCTGATTTTTTCTAAATATTATTTTCGTGCAAAATAATGTTTGTGTGCAGCTTGTCTTTTATGCCACAAATACATGAAAAATCAGACTGTCTAATCCTGATTTGGTCATTTTTCAATTTCATGTTTTAGTTTAGTGAATCAAATCCTGTCAAACAACTTAATCTTGACATTTGATCTAGCATAGGTAGAGAAACAAAGGAGTTCATCAGTTTAATCTAAACTCCTTGCAGATATAAGTGTAGAATTAGATAGTGTCTTTTTCAAAAATATCATGTCAAAGGGTTTCTAGTCCAAATGCACCTAAAAGAAAAAAAAATGTTAGGAAATATATTTGGGTAGGTAGAGATGACTTTGATGCTAATCATGCTGTCAATTTTCAGAAATAGCATCAAGAAAGAAAGAAATTTGAGCCAATGGATAAGACACTGGTCTTCACAAGACAGAGATCTACAATTCTGGACACCTCCTAAAAAGGAGCTGCCCTCCCCAAATGGAGCCACTGTTAGTCATCAGTATCTTTCTCCTGTTGTTGATGACTATATTCCTTAGCTGAGTTTTCTAGAAGCTAATCTCAATATGTCAATTTGTCATCTAGAAAACCCCCAAACAAATTTTTGTCTTCCTAGCCTTTCCTGTCCGCCTATGATAAGAGAAATCTTCAGTTTTAAACTCATGTCTTGTTTGAGCAAAATATCCAAGTCTATAGCTATCTTAGCCTTCTTTCTCTGCTATCATTTTCCCCTTGTTTCTCATGAAACTCACTGTCCAACATTTGACAAAGTGTCTCCTCCCTATCCCTGGTCATCTGTCATTTGAAAATCTAATCATGCCAAGGAAAACACTCAAAATATGTCAATATTTCCCCTAAGTTAGATAGTGGTGTTTAGGGAGTATTTTCCTTGGAAAAAATATCCTAAGGAAAAAAGCCTCTTTCAAGTACCAATCAGCCATAGATTGTCTTCCTATTCTACAAAATAAGTCTTGATCCATCCATAGGTCGCACAGCACTAAGAGGTCATTTTATCTCAGTTCAGAAGAAGTTCAACAAAGATCCAAATCAGAAGGAGATAAGCATGTTCACTGTCTAGAAATAATATGCTTAGATTAGGCAAAAATCTCCATAAGACACCAAAGAAGCTCTCCAAGGTTCAAAGTCATATATTTTACATCTCTGCAGGGGTGTAATTGAATTATAAACAGTATGAAAATAAGAGCAAAGGGACAAGTCCAAATAGGTCTCTCATGTTGAAGAGATTGGCCATTAGTAAAGCAGATGAATAGATGTAAAACAAACAGCAGCAAGAGTACATGTTTTAAAAATCCAACAGCTGCCTAAAGAGTAGAGGTCATTCTCCAAGTTACATGAAATACAAAAATTTGAATGATGTTGATTAGTAGTGTCTAGTATCTCCTCCAAACGCAGCGCTGCATAATATTTCCAAAAGAGCATCATCATCATGTAGGAAATAAGACGACAGCTACTTCTTATGTTGCCTTGAGCCTAGGATAAGAGCACTAGTCAAAAAGCAATTTCAACATACCTCTGCAAACACAGTCAAGGGAGGTTAGTCAAAGATGTAAAGCAAGAAAATACTCTCGATATTGAAATCACATGGTTTCTAGTCTAAGGGTTCACAAGGATATTTTACAAAAGGATATATGGCTCAGACCATGCATCATAAAGAAAAATGTCAAATTTCACTTTGTTGCCTATTTGATATGATACCAAGCAGAGACATATATTGCAGAAAGATGACACAGTTTTGAAATAGACGAAATGTCATGTGTATGGTAGAACAACCTCCTTAAATATCAGATGATTGGGAACATGATAAAAACCTCCTCTAATAAAGAGTATATGGTTAGCAGAAAAATAATAGATCCTCCTTCATTTAAAAGCAGATGGTTAAGAACAGTGATGATAACCTCCTTCATGAAAAGCAGAGAATTAAGAAGATATGTTGTGGCCTCCTTCACAGAAAAGCAGAGGGCCAACATGTTCTTAAGTGACTTCAGAAACTAGTGTGAGCCACCTCCTCCAAATATGAACAGTAGGTGCATTAGCATAGTTTCAAATTATGTTTAAGTGAGTTCTCTATTTGAAAGACAAGGTTGAAATCAGTGGAGAAAATGAAATTTTATTGGTTGAAGGTCTGTGTTACATCATCAACAAAGCAGTGACATAATGGTGTTAAAGGGATTTCTATTTTTCTAGTTATAAAGGACCTCCTTCAAATTGTAATCTGAGGGTGAAACTTTGGCTAAGGACAACCTCATCTAAATTGCCAAAGAAAGTAGACCAAGTCTGATTTTAAATTGATTTCTGCATATGAATGCAAAGCAACATTCCACCTGGATGATGCATGAGAAAAGGGCTTTCTTGTTTTTGGGCAGACTCATTATGTTACGAAGGCTAACTCACTCCAAGTTATGAAGGAAAGGAAAACATCAAAAGCTACTTTTTATAGATAACTAAAAAAAAAACATAGGACACATTGTAAAAATGGATGAGAAAGGCCATAACAAAGTGTTTCAAGTTTCAAGACAACCTTCAAGGAAATAAGACATATCACAGTCATGGAGAAGACCTTTCAATGTGCATAAGAACAAACATTGTTTCTTTTATATGATCTTGGCAGGTGTCATATCAGTGGTTTAAGGGTCACCTCCTCGATGAACAAAGTAGTTGTCCACTTGTTGGTTTGAAAAGACCCTCCTTACTTCAACAATGGGTACATAGGGCTTCGAAGGCTGCAGTAATTGGTATTTTTATAAACCTGTTCAAAAATATACAAAGTCACTTTTCAAAGTTTCTTTCAAAAAGTAAAAGGGAAGTTTGTCTTTTTAAATCAAATGAAGGAAAGTTGGGATTTTCAATTATAAAAGAGCTCGACCATTGGTCATTCATCACTTTGCAAGACCCAAGTCAAGGAAAAAAGGAAGTTTGAGTGTTTTTTCAAAATATTTGCAAGCTTAAGGTTGCGCGACACGCCCGATATAAACGTGCGTGCACGCCCGTAAGGAAGACTCAATTTAATTTCTTAAGGAGCGTGGCGCCGGCCCGGCGGCTCAAGAGCTGACCCGATGTTGTCTACGTGGCGCGTTCTCCGTTCAACGCCCGCACATCAATCTGTTTTGAACGTGCTTCCTTACACACTGCACCAACACTCAAAAGGCCTCAAATTCGTTGGGGTTTCAAAGGTACGCCCTCCCTAGCTAAAGTTTGAGTTCGAGGGAGAGTCTAATAACAAATTTCAAAGATAAACAGTGGTTAAAGAAGGGGTTAAATATGCCAATTTGAAAGGTCTTTTTTTGCTTTAAAGGAGCAAAGAATGTGTGCAGTCTCCACAAACACAAAACAGAGTTTGTAGAGGGTCTCATAACCAGTTTGAAGGAGTATTTTAAAACAGTGTTTTTCATGAGCACCTTTTGCTTGAAATAGCCACAAAAAATCATTGATTTCAAAGGAACAATGTTTGCCAAAGAAGGTAGTAATTGGAAGGATAAATGTTACCAGTTTTAAAGGAGTTGTGTTAACCTTTCAAAAACAGAGATTGAAGGTGAAGAAATTGTGTGTCAAAATCAAAAGACATTTGCCTCCAAAATCCACAAACAGACCTTGTCAAAGACATCATTCCTCAAACACAAATACTGAAAAGGTGAAATTGTTTTCATTCGACAACTAATATTGTTTTGCTAAAATCAAAGGAAAACAATGATCATTAAGGGGAGACAAAGAAAGGGAAGGTTAAAGACTTATAGCTCAAAGGGGCTTAAGGTCAGCTTTATGTTTTAGGGATAGAGAAACAATAATCATCAAAGAAGAACAATTTATTCAAAGAGAGAACACAATGTTTTTCTAAGGGTATAGTCTTTGTTCCAAATTAGTCCCTTAAAACAGTGATATCAAAAGCCACAGTGATTTCAAAGGAATCTCTTTCTTGCTTCAAATAACCATAGAAAATAGTGAATTGAGGGAGAGGAGTTCATATTGTCAAAATCAAAGAGAGCTGGTTTCATTTAAAAAAACTTGTTGTCTAACTAATGACAAACTTAGTTTTTCAAAGAGTAAAAAGTGTTTTGATTAAGAGCCTTTTAAAAAAAAAAAACACCTAAACAAGTTTTCCTTGGTGAGTTAGTAAAGGATATCAGAAGAAAAATTCCTCCTAAGCAAGATAGCAGGAGTGGTTATCACAAAAGGTATGAGCCTTTTTCAACTCGGGAAGTGAATGCATCTCCTTCAGTGCTCTTTAAATTTTATGAAGTAGGATTCTTGGAATTTTTCCAAAAGGTTCAAGAAGTGAAAATTCATCTTCCTTTGACACATTTGTTTGCTTTAAAGCTACAAAGGAAGCATGTTCATCTATCAGGTTTAGATTTCAAGCTCTCTCCTAGGGTTGTCTCCAAAGCTACCAAAATTCCATATATCAGAGAAAAATGGTTCAAGCAAACATACCTAGATTTGAATCACTACAAACCCTTCTTAAAACCAGAACATCGGGATGCTTGCCTAGCTATTTTTCCTTTTTCCTACTTGTTGACCAACTATGCTCCTCTCATGAAAATCATCATGAAGTATTTCACATGCGAAAGGAGGTTTTCCTGGGTTTATGCTTACCATATCAGGCTTCTTTTGCACTTCACAAGAACTCAATTGCTAAACCTACCTTTTTTCCTCTATAGAAGCATTGACAAGATGGCCTCTACTGTCCAAAAGAAGCCCTCCTCTCAACAACAAGCTTGTCTATTTCATCATTCCCTTATCAAGATCATCATCCTCCATCATGTTGAGAAAAAGGGAGTTTCTTGGGACTCTTTCATTTCACATCCCGATTTCACCACTGCTTCTTCATCTCATGCACCTTCCTCACCATCCAATCATCATGTTTCTCCTTCTTCTAGTAAATCCACTCCTAAGAAACAAAAATCTCGTATGATTAAAAGTGAAGAAGGGCAAAGTGAGAAGGGGAAAAACAGTGATCAAGAAGGAAATGAGATGGGAAGAGCTTGAACAAATTAATGTAGAGCACAACAGTCAGAGGTACTTGATAGGCCTACACAAATAGCGAGCATGATGGTAATGAGGCACAAACAAATAGGCTGCACAAGAGTTCAATGGGGCTTCATGAAGAAAGAGACAGAAATGAACAAGGAAGCCTTCAAGAAGGCATACAAAGTGGCAGTCAGAAAACTTATGAGGAAGGTCAAGACAGTCCTCAAAGAGACACTTATGATAAAAAACGAGAAAGCCCTCCAGCCAGCAAAGATGATGACAATCAAACACCAAACAATGAGCATTCCAAAGAGGGAAACATAGAGAAAAAGGGCCAAATCAGTGACCATGAGCATATAAATGATAAATACAAACAAGGCAATCTTCAGAAGGAGGAAAACAGTGACAAAGATGATGATGGAAGTAGCAAGGTTAAAGACCAAGTAGAGCATGTTCTAGCTGCCTCTCTTAGGCAAGGGGCCATGACTCTTCCTCCGAAAGTGGCGAAGCCTAGAAACACTAGATTAGAAAAGAAAAATACCACTCCAACAATAACTCCCAATGTTACTAGAGCACTCTGAAGCAAATTCAAGTTGCCAAAGCAACCTATCATTGAAGTTCCAAGAAGGACAAGGGCCAAGAAACCTATCCAAAGTAAAGGGAAGGAAAGATAGGAGAGTAGTCATAAAAAGGAAAGGGAGTTTGACATCATCCAGATAGACAGTGATGATGGGGATAATGAGGCTAAAATTCTTGAAACTCTTTTATTGAATAGAGAGGCACAAATTCATGACCTAAGAGCTGATCTAGAGAGGTCAAAGGACCTCATACATGTTCTACAGACACAAAACAAACAAATGAATGTTCAAATGACAGTTTATGAGGCCCGAGTTTTCAAGTACCAAAGGGAAGCCTCCAAAGCACAAGTCAAGATGGAAGAGCTTATGGGAAAATTAAATGACACTGAAGAAGAAGAACAGCCAAAGAGGAAGAGGCCTAGGACTATGGGTCTCAAGAGAGCTTTGGAGAAAAAGAAAGAAGAAGAGATAGCCCTTGTCCGATCTTATCCTCTTACTTCTTTACTCGCCCAAGAAATAAAGAATGACCGAGAATCATGGCTTGAAAGGGAAAATAAAAACTTAGAGGATAAGTTAAAAAGAGCTAACAGAGACTTAAGCCTGCAAAATAAAATGACCAAGCACTACAAAAAGCTAAATCAGTTTGCCCGAAAGAAATTGAAGGTTACACAAGAAAAGTTCAAGGCGGACCGAAAGAGGCACCCGGTAGAAAAAGTGGGGAAAGGCACATCAAAGCTTGAAATTTTTTCCTCCACTTCTCTACATGTTTCTAAAAACCCATGAAGAACTTGCTCGCCAAAATTGGGCATATTTTGACAAGTTTTTGTTTTTTGACATTTTTGGGCTTATTTGCAGAAAATCATGGGCATCGCCATTTTTTTTTGGAGCATCCTCAGAGGTTGAAAGTTGCATCACTGGATGAATTAAATTTAGGGGCATCTACTAAGAAAATTTCAGATCAATTTAAGATGTTTTGGTCCCCCAAAGAGGCGAAAAATGGTCACTTTTTCGACACTCTACCTCACATATCAGCAAGGGCTAATTTCTGGGTTTTTCCACTCAGGTACATTTTTCACAGACTTCCAGTGACCTGTTTTGGGAAAAAAAGTATTTTTAGAAACTAGACATCCAGGGCTTTCCAACGAGACATCATGGGCCTAGTTTTGACATCGGGAGGTCCTTAAAAAGTTGCCCACAAGACAGGGAATTTTCTACTGCTATATTTTTGAAGCATTTTGGTGAAAAATGCAGTTTTCTGAAGTGGTTTTTCCAAATGTGCGTTTAGCCTTTTTTGGCCATTGTCAGTTGGGAAAAGTCCATTTAATTTCCTTTTTAGCATTTTTAAGATATTTTTATAGATATTTTGTGCCTTGGGCTTTGCAAAGCCTCAAGGACAAAATCAGATATTTGTATTAGGCCAATGGGCTTGCTAGTTGCTCTAGGAGGTTTTCCTTCTCTTTGGCCTATTTATTCCAAGAGATTTCATTGTAGAGGAGGCTGAAATTGATGATATAGAGCAATATATGGTTATACAAGCTTGGAAGAAATACTTTGTCTCATGCATTGGATAGTTTCTTGAATGTTTTGGATGGTGAAAGAGGACTGCTGTAGGATTCCTTGACTTGGTAAAATGGTATAGTGTTCCTTATTTGTTATGTTTACTTAGTTATCATACATATTTTCATGTTCTCTTGCTTGTAGTAGGACAGTAAATAATAGATTTGAGACATGCCCATGGAGGCACCTCATATTTCCTAATTCATTACGACTTCTATGTTTGTCTTCTTTCTTACTTATGTCAAATGAATTCTTAAATGCTCTTTGATACCCTAAGAAATTGTTATTAGTTGCATTAATGTTTATTATGTATGCTAGTTAGTATGATTCATGGTACGCCCTGTTTACTCCTTAGTTAAACAAAACCCCATTACTGAAACCTTTCTCTGAATGTTTGATTGTCCTAGTTGAACCAAAGAGGTCTTGTATCGATCTTGCCCTTTGCCTATACTCTACAATCTTAGTTCAAAGTGCCTGATAGCTCAAAATATGATGTCTAGGAGTTCCCTCTTCGTAGCTTGAGTTATTTTTTTGTCTTGATTGTTTTTGTCCAAAGTCTGATGGCGATTTTCCTAAAGTTAGAGAGTCTTATACCTCTATGTATCGCTTGAATTTTTATTTTATGCATTTATTAGTTTGAAGTTAAATTTATCGTGATTAATGGTTAGCCCTACCACATGGACGTCTACTGTAAAACTATTTATGCTTAAAAGTCTTTG
Source organism: Pinus albicaulis (assembly GCA_034641835.2). Taxonomy (NCBI): domain Eukaryota; kingdom Viridiplantae; phylum Streptophyta; class Pinopsida; order Pinales; family Pinaceae; genus Pinus; species Pinus albicaulis. The sequence continues at coordinate 185,778 of JAXQQM020086832.1, forward strand.
TCCTTCACAAAACCTAGTGTCCATCCCATTTCACTCCACCTAAAGATCCATTTTACCTTGACCAAATCGGCCCTTCAATATACCTTTCCCACCATCTGAGGCTTTCTCAACCTCTTCGACCCCATAGCCCAGTTGATCTAATAATATTTTTATATATTTAAAACTTTGATTAGTTCCTCCCTCAAAAACCCTAAAACAAACTAAAAACCTACTTAACAACTAGCCTAAAATAAAAAACATAAGATGCAAACAAATATACATCCCTTGCACAAATAGAGAGAGCCCTCTCTGAGTCCAGGAAGGCTAGGTCCTTGGGCTCCAAAGTTGGTTTGATGTTACCCTGTCACTTGGCTTTCCAATCAGACAAATCATGGGACCCTAACATAATGGCGATCACAGTGGGACTCTGAGAATAAACAAACTTAGACTTCCCTAAATATTTCAGTAGCCTTCAGAATCCTATCTGATTGACTTATCCCACAGCTCACTAACATAATGGCGATAACGGCGGGACCTTCTAAGTTAGTGACAAACTAATTATACCTTAGAACTTCAAAAATCTCTCAACCTAGAAGTATTATCAAAGACTAGAATTTAGTTGTCTCACCATCCTAGAAAAATGATGACCCAACTATAGGACACTCTTACAAACCTTAGGGCTACATGAAACTCAGAAAACCCCAAAATACATCCCTAGATTGGCTTTTTATCAGTATTGGTGGTGGACCATACACATATCTCTAAAAAAAACTAAAAAAATCCACCTGGTGATTCCACTAACCTGCAGTGGGCCTATTACTCCACTAGTCCTTATAAAATCTCCTGGGAATGCATTGAGCAATCCCAATCATGCTGATGGTGGACAACACAGTTCAAATCTTCCACCTGGCGACTCCACAACCTTCATTAGACCAAAATACTCCACTGGCAGAGAACTTTAGACTGGTTGAAAAGACACCGTGATCCTTTCTGATTAACAAATATGGATCCAAGGATACAAAGGAGACATGCTTCGATGAGTTGGTTTTCATGCACTTCACAAGAACTCAATTGCTAAACCTACATTTTTTCCTCCATAGAAGCATTGACAAGATGGCCTCTACTGTCCAAAAGAAGCCCTCCTCTCAACAACAAGCTTGTCTATTTCATCATTCCCTTATCAAGATCATCACCCTCCATCAACTTGAGAAAAAGGGAGTTTCTTGGGACTCTTTCATTTCACATCCCGATTTCGCCACTACTTCTTCATCTCATGCGCCTCCCTCACCATCCACTCATCATGTTTCTCCTTCTTCTAGTAAATCCACTCCTAAGAAACAAAAATCTCCTATGATTGAAAGTGAAGAAGGAAAAATGAAGAATCTAAGCATGATATTGAGAATCAAGAAGGCAATGATGAAGAGCTTCGAATAAATTAATGCAAGAAAGCACATCGGGCCATAAAGAGGAAATTGTTAAAACTTGACACAGCAGTGAGCATAATGGTAATGAGGAAAAAAATAGTGAAGGTACGGAGCCCAACAGTCATGAAGAAAGCAGGGACATAAATGAACAAGGCAACCCTCAAGGAGACATACAAGGTGACAGCCAAAGCACTTATGAGAAGGGTCAAGACAGTCCTCAAAGGGACACTTATGATGAAAAACAAGAAAGCCCTCCAGCCGGCAAGGATGATGACAATCAAACCCCAAACAGTGAGCATTCCAAAGAGGGCAGCATAGAGCAAAAGGGCCAAATCAGTGACCATGAGCATATAAGTGATAAAGACAAACAAGGAAATATTCAAAAGGAGGAAAACAGTGACAAAGATGACGATGGAAGAAGCAAAGTTAAAGACCAAGTAGAGCATATGCTAGCTGCCTCTCCTAGGCAAGGGGCCATGACTCTTCCTCCGAAAGTGAAAAATCCTAGAAGCACTAGATCAAAAAAGAAAAATACCACTCCAGCAGTAACTCTCAATGTTACTAGGGCACTCCAAAGCAAAGGCAAGTTTCCCAAGCAACCTATCATAGAAGTGCCAAGAAGGACAAGGGCCAAGAAACCTATCCAAGGCAAAGGGAAGGAAAAAGAGGAGAGTAGTCACGAAAAGGAAAGGGAGTTTGACATCATCTAGATAGACGATGATGATGGGGATAATGAAGCTAAAATTATTGAAACTCTTTTACTGAACAGAGAGGCACAAATTCATGACCTAAGAGCTGATCTAGAGAGGTCAAAGGACCCGTTCGTACCACAGTCCATATCCAGATGTGCCCCTGAGATACCTCAGGACATGCTTGCCTGCCTTCCAAAAGAGCTTGGTAGGCTTAACCATAGCTTGTGAAAGCTGGTTAACAGCATAGCATATGTCCGGTCGTGTATTGACCAAATACATGAGTGAACCAACCAACAGTCGATAAGCAATGGCATCCACTACCTCTGCCGATGTAGCATCCTCTTTCCTCCAACCACCAGGAAGAGGAGTGTCGATAGGCTTGCAGCCTTGCATGTTGAACTTCTCCAGTATCTCCCGGGCATACTTGCCTTGAGACACAAACAGTCCATCCTTCCGCTGCCAAATTTCCAATCCCAGGAAATAATGAAGGAGGCCCAAGTCCTTCATCTCAAACTCCTTTGCAAGATCTGCCTTGCATGAGTGTATCAACAGTTCATCACCCGTTAGTATCAAATCATCTACATAAAGCACAATGATCAACAACTTACCCTCCACCACAATCTGGTATAGGTTCGGATCTGCCTCACTCTTGGTGAAACCAAGTCCGGTGAAATAATTGTCTATCCGTGTGTACCAAGCACAAGGTGCTTGTTTCAGCCCATACAACGCTCTTTTGAGCTTGCACACATGCGACTCGCTACTGAATATTTCGAATCCTTCAGGTTGCTCAATGTACACCTCCTCCTCAATGACTTCGTTGAGGAACGCAGTCTTCACATCCATCTGATGAATGTGCCAAACCATTTGTGTCGAGAGAGGAAGGATGCAGGTCCGTCTCTAGGTATACCTTTGTGGACAGGTGCAAAGGTTTCCTCATAGTCGATCCCCTCGATCTGTGAGAAGCCCTGGGAAAAAAATCTTGCCTTATACTTCTCAATGCTTCCATCAACAGCTTGCTTCACTTTGTAGATCCATCTCGAACCTACCACTGATTTCCCTTCCGACCTTGGGAAAATATCCCATGCACTGTTTCTAAAAATTGAATCATACTCTTCCACCATGGCATCTACCCATGCGGGATCCTCCACAACTTCCTCGAAAGAGGATGGCTCCGTCATGATACACTTGCTCATCAGAGCCATGTATCTATTAAATCGGTCAGGTGACTGTCTCTATCTGCGTTGTGATGTAGGTGGATCTTGCATTCTCACAACAGATCAAGATTCAATGTCAGCCTTTTCCGGAAAAGTGCCTCGCTCTGATGTTTGGCACTGCATGAGTGGTTTCTTCCACTCCATGAACCTCCTCTTGTGGCTGATCCACATCCCGAGGCTCATCTTTAGGAACAAGTAGCTCCTCATCTGCATGCAAGTGTAGCTCCCTCTCAAGTGACAACTTCATGGCTTTCTCCTCATGAAATTTGATATCCCGTTGCACAACAGTCATTCGACTGTCTGGAAAATACACACGATAATTGTGGGGTGTTTCTATGTACCCCACAAATATCCCAACCTCTGCGGTCGGCTCCAGCTTCTTCCTGGCATCCTTCGTCACATGAATGTAAACAGGTGAGCCAAAAATCTTCAAATGAGAAATATCAGGCTTCTTACCAGAAAACGCCTCTTCGGGTGTACTCATGCGAAGTACTCTATGAGGACAACGGTTTTGCACATAAGTCGCAATGTTGCTTGCCTCAGCCCAAAAGTGTATGGGAAGGCCCTGATCATGCAACATCGCCCGTGCAGCACCCACGATCGTTCTATTCTTTCATCTCCGCAACCCCATTCTCGTTGTGGGTTGGTGAGGCACTATGAATTCTCTTTGAATTCCTTCGCGCTGAAAATTCTCGTGAATTCGCCGCAGTTTAATTCACCACCATTATCAATCCTTAGAGCTTTCACTTTTCCCGACTCTTTCTCAACCAGCGCCTTGAACTCATGCATCCTTTGAGCATGTCTCTGGCTCTTCTTCTGCATGAAGAAGATCTAGCACTTACGAGAAAAGTCATCAACAAATATCACATAATACCTGTGCTTTGCTGTCGAAGCTACTGAGAAAGTTCCACACACGTCTGTGTGAATTCTCTCAAGGATCATCGTGGCGTGAATATCCTTCTCATGAAAGGTGGGTTTCACAAATTTTCCCAAAGTACATCCCTTACACTGATCTGACTGCGCAAGTGTACCCTTGGGAAGCCCGGTAGAAATTTGCTGCAAAATTTTCAAAGTGCCATGGTGAAGATGGCCCAATCTCCTGTGCCACAATTCGCCCTCATCTCGGCTCACCACTCCTTCTGTTTTGTCTGCCATTGCTGCGCAGCCATCTACCTGCAACTGATAAAGGTTCTTAACTCGAACCCCTATCCTCCGGGTTTCACCAGTTGCCTTACTGCGCAGGAAAGCCTTTCCCTCGCTAAAGACAAAATCATATCCCTTGTCTTCCAACATCGCCACAGAGATCAGATTCTTCTTCAATCCTAGAACATGCATGAAATCCTTCAATATGAAAGGTTTACCAAACTCCCTCTCAAAGTAAATGGTCTCGATACCAATCCCATTGTATCTACCATCATCGCCCATCTCGATGTGCACTCCAAGATCCTTTTCATCCAGATCACTAAACAAATCTTTGTCTCTGGTCAAGAAATACGCACCACTATCATGAAACCACACTGATCCCATCACACTTGAAACCAAGCATGCGATCAATGAAAAATCCAACTCAAACTGCGAGACTAAGGCCTTTCCAACTGCAGATCCAGCAGCCTGCTTATTTTTCTTCTTCTGTGGACAATTAGTGGCGTAATGTCCATGTTGGTGACAGTGAAAGCACTTCACCTTGGACAAGTCCTACTTCTTGCCTTTCACATCGGATTGAGAAGGATTTTTCTTTCCCTTCCCTTTCCTTGCTTTGGCAGCCAAAGAGCAATTTTCTTCATCTTCACTCTTCGATGAAGATCCATCCCTGGTACCCCGCCTTATCTCCTCCTGCACAAGATCCGACCAAAGTCGCTCCCATCCTGGCAGTTTCTCCCATCCATTGACAGAGTCTTCGTAGCTATGCCAACTCTTTGGAAGCCCAAGGAGAGCCAAGCTCACCAAGTCTTCTTCATCAATAGTAACCACCACACTTCCCAGCTCATCCTTGTAGTGGACAAACTTCGTGAGGTATTTTGGTATACTATCGCCTTTCTCCATTTTTATTTTTCTGAGCTTGTCTTTAAGCGCCAACTTCCTTCCGGTCACTTTTGGAAAAGTTTGTCAAAGCTTTCCACATTAACAATGGAGTAGCTTTACCATGAAGTTTGGACACTATGTGGTCCTTCACACCTTCCAACAAAATCCTTCGACACTTTGCTGTCTTCTTTTGCCATGTGTCAAGTGCGGCTACATCGCTAGAAGCAGGTTTTGGAACTTCTGCATCTATGAACTCCTTCAACCCATTATCATCCAACACCGCCTCCATCCTATCCTTCCACGCAATATAATTTGAGCTGCCATAAAGGGCATACTCCAATTGCAATCCGTTGAAAGACATTTCAATGAATGCTCAACTTTGACACCAAGAAAACACTGCATAAATTCGAATTCCACTCAAATATCAAAACTCAACCGTCTAATAATTGCAATCGCTCCAATTGCTCCAATGATCAACCGTTCTGATACCATGTAGAAATTATATAACTTATGTGTTATATATCCAAGATTCTCTCATCACACATTATTTAACTTCATGCACAATACAAAATCTATTCCACTACTGATCATCACATGCACTTGCGGAAATTAATCTCAATTGCAATGCACACATGAAACAATAAAAATTCACACACATTAACATGCTTGTTTATAAGAAAGCCTTAAGCTAAAAACCCCAACTATCTATATATAATATATGTCATAGAGATCATGTAACAATCCTCATACAAAGCTGATCATATCAAGCTCTCAGTACAATACAATCACTACACACTAATCAGGCCCGATCTTGCAAATCCATGCACCAATATTTGCCACCTGCTAGCCTGCCTCTACTGCGCAATCCCTGCTGAAGAATGGCTTTGAATGAACTCGAATTTCTCCAGCGTTTCTCACGCAATCCTCATTGGCATCTCCATTGAGTTTTGGATGCAATCAATGCATCACTATAGTCACAACTGATAGTCACACTTGCTCTTTCACCTATCTCTCCACCGGTCTCCACTGAAACTGCCATGCACTTTAGTTAACTGATGTATTCTTCAGTTGATTAATGAGTTATTATTTGTGAATTAATTAACTAATTAATTCACTCCACTCTCACTAGTGTATCAATCAGTTAGACTAGATACAACTAGCTCAACTGAGTCTAACCGAGTTAAACTAAATACAACTCCACCAAACTCTGTCACATGAGTTCTAACTGAAGTCTCCATGCAATAGCTCCACTTAACCTTCAAGAATAGTGTAATTCCTTTTGTCAACTTCTGTGCCACATCTGTGCACTTAACTGAAGTGTTCCAAGAGAATAAGATAATGTTTATAGTCCAAATATTATTAAGAGCTAATAATATTCGACATATCTATTTTTAGACTGGAAATCTAAAAATAGATTCCGCCCAATATGTCTAAAAATAGAAGTCCATCTATTTTTCCAACTTGACCAACCATCCATAAATAGCATCCTGCAATTCATAGAATATGATCGACATAGTCTAAAAATAGGCTTTGCGCCAAAAATAGCCTGCGGGCCGACTTAGTGAAGGCGACTCTTTTCACTAAGCTCATCATCTTGTTGAATCTCAAAAGTAGGTGTGTCTCAAACAAAGAAGGAATAGATATAGTTTATTAAAGTTCAAGGTAAGATCATAATTGTTGTGGCTCTCTAGGCTAGTGGTCGTGGCTCTCTGGTGTTCGCTCTCAGGTGGAAGCATTAAAAAATAGTAATTGGAAAATATCAAGTAGCCGAAATGGACCCTAAGTTTAAACAAGAGAATCATATAGTACCTCAGGTCTGAGAGAAGTTACACAAGAGAATCATAAAGTACCTGAGGTTTGAGAGAAGTTACTCAGAGATTAGAGAAGTTACCCAGAGATTATAATTAGGATTTATTACAGATTAGGATTAGGATCTATTTCTAAGAGAAGTTATGCAGAGGTTGGGATTTATCACCGATAAGAGTGTACGATTATACATCAGTATTTCTAAGCATTTAAAGACAACTAAGACTACAACTGAAATAGAAAAAAGTTTAATCTGGAAAAAATTGATATGTGCACCAATACTGCAATGTACTTATTGTACATAAGGAGGACTAAGTTGTCTTGAGCAAGAATATTTTGGCATAAGCTATCTTTTCAAAAGCACTCAAGTCATGGAAGAGGATAACTTTGAGACCATCTCCAAAATAAAATATGGAAGAGGTATGAAATAAACATAATTTTTAAAAAGTAATTTTTAGACACTTAGTCGAGTCTTCAAATTCAAAATTATACAAAAATCTTTTACAATTAGTTAAGTCTTCAAATTCAAAAAAAAAAAAAAAATGTAATGCACAAATGTTTCAAAATTACCAAATTACCTAAAGATTGATTTGTTCTCACCAATGGGATCAGTCCCTTTAGATACATAAAAAATCAAAAAATACAATTTCCTCCTTGTTTGAGGAAAACTTCCATTTCCCTCACCCTACCCCAAGTCTTAAGGGTTGAGTGTTCGATCATGTTTTCGATTGGAGGAATGAATAAATTTTGAATTCCTTAATTAGGTGAGCTTTTTATGTTCTTTGTTTGAAGAACCCAACTAGAACAACTATTTTTTATCTTCATTCTAGGTGAGACGATCGAAAGTTATTGAGGTGATAGCAATAGTAAGAAGGAAAGCAAAAGCAAGAAGTCTTCAAAAAACTTTTGTGTAATAAAGCTTCTCAGTCGCATTTCATTGGTACATAAGGAAAATTCTCGCTTAATTGTTCATCGATCTTCTCTTCTGGAAGGCCTAGGTTGTCCCTCCACGAATTGTGATTTATGTTTTTGTATTAAAGTGTTAGCTTGTAGCATCAAGATGGAAATTACCATCGGCGGGGGTACTCTAGATGATAGAGGGAGAGCTTATTACTTAGGTTATGATAGAGGGAAGCTACTTCTGAACATATTCAAGGTCTTCTAGCTGACCATCAAGCAACTTCCAGGATATATATCACATCGACGTTTACATAATCAACACACACAACAAAACTCCTGCATCGTGAACCAATGCATTGTGACTCTGCAAACTGATAATATAAATGTATAATAAACTAGAAATGGAATGCAAATGAGTATGATATGAAACTGAACCATAGATATGCTATAAGGTACCTGCCTATTTGCAGTACCTTTGTAATGCAAGTTTGATATCTAATTAGCTTGTTGTGATGCATGATGCAAATCTGATAAACAACGATTCAATAATTAAACTCAGAGGCTCAGATAAACAATGATTCAGTAATCCAATAATCAAGATGAAGCTCAGATAGTTCATGAAGTGAGACCTGATAGCTCATGAAGCAAAAGCCTTATCACTAATCAATGTAATCAGTGTAGATAGTGCTTCAGTTTATGAAGCAAAAGACTATCAAAAGATAGTGCTTCAGTAGATAGTGTAGATAGTGCTTCAGTTTACTAAAATATGTAGGGTGCCATCAACATAAACGGTTACGTAGATCTAGTAGACTATCAAACCTTTAATATATTTACTTCAAAAATTACATTTCAAAGCCTTCCATTTCCAGGCAGATTTTCCAAGTGACAGGTTCCAAAATTTACCAAAATTTATTTAGGAGGAGGACGATTATATATGTAGCATCCTCCGTAACATAAATCACTACATTTTGCATGCAGATGACTATGGTTTGTCGACATCGACTTTATTGACGTGGTGCGAGGGTTTTCCTTGCAATCACGGAGAAAAGTTGACAGGATATACAGGCGATTTGTTAGGGTAGAAGAGCCCATAGTGACGTTCTGTGTCATCTTGACTTGACTTGTCCTCGTTGAAAAGGGCGAAGATATAGGTCTCGATGCTTGTGCCCGGCCTCTTGGGCGTCCCTGCATTCGATAATACATGGCTGATGAGATTGTTGTTATAAGTCTGAGCATTCTCAATGGTGGCCACATTAATGTTGCCATCAGAAGGCCATCCGCTTTCAGTAACGATAAGTGGGATGTTGGGATATCCCAAGTCTTCCATGGCAGAGATAATAGTATCAACAATGGCATCGAACAAGTTGGTGTAGCCCTCTACCACCGGAGACGTGGACTTAAAAAGAGCGTATTCCAGCTTAATGTTTTTCCAGTTCTTGACGAAGCTGAAAAAAGGATAGACGTTAGCCATGAAAGGAGCCTCGTTATCTGACAAAAATTTGAGCACAGACCCCATGGTCTCCTTCACCTCGTCCGTGAATACTCCCTTAGAAGGCGGGTAGGAGTTGCCTATAACATATTCTGAAGCGTGGGTGGTGGAGACCTTGATCTTATTTTGGAGATTGGCCATGTTAAGTGCGGTTTGAATATTCTCCATGGCACCAACAAGATACGGGACGTTCTCCTTGCTCTTGAAAACCTCGTTGCCCACTGCAATGTATTTGATATTGGTAGCGGGATAAAAGGGGACAATGTTGTCCTCAACCCAACCGTTTGCTAAGTCCTGGCTCGAGGATATTTCCTGCAATCTGTTGGTTTCGATTCCCACGATTACATCGATCCCAGAATTCTCAAAAGCTTTCAGTACATCTGGGCTCCCTTGGAAAATCCTATATTTTCCAATGTTGTTCTGCTTCAACAAGGTTACCACCTCGTCTGCATGTGGCAGATTGTTTCCCACCATGCCGTTGTTGACTCCTATTTGATCAGCGTCTGCACAATGAATCGCATTAATGTTTGTGGGAAAAAGGACCGTTTTCAGCAAGCAAAATTGATGTAAAAAGTTAAAAACACATTAATTTGTTTGTGAGACAACGACTTTTTTTTAATGATATATCCCTTTGCAGAGAGCAAAATCGAAGTCAAAAGTATCAAACACATCAATTTATTTGTTTGACACAATGGCCATTGTTGCAACCATTTGACTAATCAAATACAATTTCTAAATATTAAACTTCTAATAACAATGAGAATATATCCAGTCTTAAAAAAGGAAAAAAAAATGTATGAAGACTACGAGGGGAAAAATGTTGGGTACTTACCTGCAAGAATTGAACACAAGACAATACACCCAATCAGCATGATCTTCATGGCTGCCATTTTTCTAGGAGAGAATGAGCTACATGAAATATCTACGTGCATACGTTCAATTTATAAGTAGTTCCATAGTGCCGTGCCAAGTGAATGCCCTGCCGTATGGGACGGGCTACACGGTGCGAGCATGGGTCTGTTGAATTGACTTAACGCAGTTTCCTCGAAGTGTATATAGCTACTAAGTGCCAATTTGTTATTCTAGGTATTAAGGCAAATAATCATGTTACATAGAATCAAACCCAAGTGTGTTGGAAGGCAAACTTGACTTTCTGCCTTTCACCCACACTCACTTGACTTTCTGTAGAATTTCAACTAGCACAAGACTCGTATTCCTTCTCAAAGCAAAATTTTAAACAATTTATATAATTTTTATTCTTCCTCCACGCAGATTTTCAAAAAATTCTTTGTTTTCCTCAACTTTTAGGCTGTCACAATCAATGTCTTTCCTTGTTAACAAAGTCTTTTCAAACATTTTTTAGGCCGATCCCATTCAAAGTCTTTGCTTATTAACAAAGTCTTTCAACTTTATCAGTTGTCATCAATCAAATTCTTTGTTTATTAACAAAGTGTTTCCATTTTTGAGTTGGGATTGAATTCTTGAACTTCAACCCAGGTTTGATCACCGCGTTTGATGGCGACCAGTCTTTCGGTCCTGTTTGTCGAATCAGCCGTACGGCTGACCAATTATAATTTATTTTCTCATCAAGCAGAGAGATATTTAGATATATATATATATATATATATATATATAATACTTAAAGTAAATATATATTATACTTAAATATATATTATATAAAGAAATTGATAAAAAAATAAAATTATAATTAAAATATTTTAAAAAGTTATTATTTTATATCCAACTAAATTTTAATTCATTTTATATATTATAAAAAATAATATAAATAATGAAAAATCATAAAGAGTCTTTCTCTTTATATATATTGAGAGGATCAAATTTGTGCATTTTAAAAGAATTTTTCACCTCACAAGATTTCATCTTTCAACATTTTTTAAATTCATTACTAAAATGATTCTATACTCATTATAAATAATTATAGCTATATAAAATAAACTAGGATATTTAGATCTATCTAAAGAAACTATGATTTGAACAATTAAAAAAATATGATGTGAAGTTTGGTATCAATAGAGGGACGCATGCTATAAAGGGAGAGAGAGAAAGGATGAGAGAGAGGACTTGAGAGAGAGGAATAGAGTGATAGGGGAATATAGAGGATTGTAGGGGAAGAAACAGAGAGAGACTGAGTGATGGGGGAAGAGAGAGGTAGGTAGGAGAGAAAGGGAGAGAGGGGAAGGAAAAGAGAGGGGACTTGAGAGAGAGGAGAGAGGGAGGGATAGAGAGATGGAGTTGGAGGGGGATAGAGGGAGGGATAGAGAGATGGAGCTGGATGGGGAGAGAGGGAGGGAAGAAGAAAGACATAGAGAGTGAAAAGTGAAGAGAGAGAGGGAGTGACAAGGGAGAGATGGAGAGAGTGTGTGTATGTTTGGGGTGAGATAAATAGACAAAGAAGAAGAGATGGAGAGAATGGGGGAGAGAAGGAGAGAGAGAGGAATATAGTGACAAAGTTAAAAGAGAGAGAGAGAGAGAGAGAGGGAGAGAGGTGGGAGAGAAAGGAATAGAGAGAGTGGATAGAGGTAGGAAAAGAGAGATGGAAATGGAGGGGGAGAGAGAGGGTGGTAAGAAGAAAGACATAGAGAGTGAAATTTGGAGAGAGAGAGATGGAGTGATAAGGAAGACAGAGGGAGAGCGAGAGAGGATAACAGGAGGGAAGAGAGATATAAGCAGGGGAGAGGGAGGGAGAGGAGAAGGTAGTTATAGATATATAGATTGGAGAAAGAGAGTGTATGTTTTAGGGTTGATATAGAGATACAAAGGGATATAGAGATATAGAGGGAAGGTGAAGAGAAAGAAAGACAGATGGAGACAGGGAGGGAGGGAAAAAGAGATTCATAAATATGGAGTGAGAGAGTGTGTATTTTTGGGGGAGAGATAAAGAGACAAAGAAGGAGAGATGGGGGGACATATAGATATATATTGAGGGGGGAGAGAGAGAAGAAGATTTCTAACAATAGATGCATTGATTTCGATGTAGATGGTGATTTTTTATCCTATTTGATTGCTTGCACTAGATGCATTGATTTTAGTGTACACTTTGATTTCTAATGAAATTTGATTACTTGCACTAGATGCATTGTTTTCAATGTAGATGATTTATAATTCTATTTGATTTCTTGCACTAAATGCATTGATTTCAGTGTAGATGGTGATTTCTAATCCTATTTCATTGCTTGCAATAGATGCATTAATTTCAATGTAGATGTTGATTTATAATTATATTTGATTGCTTACACTATATGCATTGATTTCAATATAAATGATTTCTAATCCTATTTGATTGCTTTCACTAAATGCATTAATTTTAGTGTAGATGGTGATTTATAATCCTATTTGATTGCTTGCACTAGATGCATTGATTTTAGTGTATACGTTAGTTTCTAATCATATTTTCTTACTTTCACTAGATGCATTGATTTGAGTGTAGATGTTGATTTCTAATCCTATTTGATTATTTTCATTAGATGCATTGATTTCTGTGTAGATGATGTTTTCTAATCTTATTTGATTTCTTCCATTAGAGGCATTGATTTCTGTGTAGATGTTGTTTTATAATATTATTTGATTTCTTGCATTAGATACATTGATTTCAATGTATATGTTGGTTTTTGATTTGATGTAATTGGATGTATTATGGTACATTAATTTTAAAGTCATTGGATTAATAGTGTGCATTGATTTTAGTGTAAGAACAAAAAATTATTGACAACGTAGAACGATTTTTGTGTTATAGTAATTAAACCTAATAATATTGGAGAGAAAGAGATACAAGGTATAATATTTACTGCAAAAACTTAAGCTAAATATTTAAATGGTTAATGATTTATGATTTCTTCTATCTTTTTCATATAATCGATATGAAAATATGACAAAACTAACAAGGGTGACAATAAGAATACTAGAAGAAAATAATTGTATATTGGTCACAATGAAGGCTATTTGTAATTGAATGCATTCTTATTATTCACATTTTCTACCATTCAATATTATAACATTGTCACTTTGCAGTCACAAATTTTATTCCATCATTAAAGTTGTTTTACAATATTTATCATCTCAACAAACTAAGGTAACTAAGGAAATTTATAATTAATAATACTCAAAAAATATCAAACATATTTAGCATATTTAAAATGTTTATATTAATATTATATGTATTTACATATTATTGATAAAATTAATCATATATTCCTCATATTATCTATATATTTTCCTTGGGCGCACACGACTAAAACCAGCCTAGTTCCATCTTAACTACGGAGCTATCAAGCACCGAGAGGGATCAAATCTCTCGAGGTGCAAACCTTTCCTCAAGTTTTGCACTCAAAAAAGAGGTTTTCACCTTGAGATATTTGATCCCTCTCGGCGCTTGATAGATCCGTAGTTAAGATGGATCGAGGATGGTGGATTAATGCATATTAACATTTCTCAACCAATTAATTTATACATAGTTCTATTACCATTAAATATAATAACATAAGAAAACTATGATAATAAAATTTAATGAGAAAATAAGTAATTCCTAAAAATATGTATATAAGAAGTTTACCATCCGTTATGGTTCAATTGACGACTCTTGTTCAAATTCTAAAGGTTAGATGGGGAACAAAGTGCACATATTTATGGTAATGTATGGTAAGGCATTGAGTACACAAAGGAAATTTTAAATTTGTTTAAAAAGGGTTGAGGGTGAAATTAAATTGTATAATTTTTTATGGTTTGATTATGCTTCACACTATTGTGGTAAAAATATCTTGTTATTAGACAAATCATTCCTCTATTTAACATTTGGGTTAGTCTCAACCTAAACACAACATATCATTGAAAAAAAAAAACTAGAGAAAAAATATAAAACTAACTTCATTTGTCTGAAAAATCATGTAATTATTGAATTTTTTGCTACCTTATTATTGTTACGATTATAATTAAAATAAGCATTCATTTAATCATTCACATTTTTTTCACAACCACTAGGTGTATTTCAATGGGTAATGGCCATGTTATGAAGGATTATGTAAATTATGAGATTTAAGGTTTAAACCCTACAAATTACCTATGTATTTGGAAGACAAAATGTAGAAACCTAAAGGTTTTAGTGGTAATGGGCAGAAGAAACCCCATGTCATGGAGTACTAAACAACCCTAGTTGTTAATTCCTCTAGATATAAGAAAATAATTAAAAATGAAATCATTTTTTTTCACAATAAATCATTATGAGACTGAGTATTGTCATGGAGTACTAAACAACCCTAGTTGTTGATTCATCTAGATATAAAAACATAAATAAAAAATGAAATGATTTATTTTACATAATAAATCATTATGAGACTGAGTATTCAACTACCAATATATCTAATTAATAGTAGAAACATAATATTATCAATAGTTGTAACAACCCCTAGTTGATTTTCCATGTAAAACAAATAAGACCAAGGTAATAGGACATGTATTCCAAGCTTAATAGTGAAAAAAACATCCTAGTGGGTGACACTTTTAGTTTATTTGTGGCTATGGAAATTGGCAAAGGCATTGGCAATGGAAAAGAGGAATTAATTGGCATTTTATTTATGAAAAAAAGGAAAATATGAGAAAAGGAAGGTGACGATACACATATTTGCATGAGAAGGAAATTGAAGGAAAAATGAAGGAAACTGAAAATAAAAGAGGCCTCAATGATAAAAAAGGTTTCCCATAATCAATTGTTAATTTTTTTCATTTCAGATTTGTTCTCTCATATTCATGCACACTTAGAGTAATCTTGGGGCATGTGTGGAGCACTTTAGCATTCACTTGGATTGGAGAAAAAAGGAAAAGCAAAGCAGGAAAGCGCAAGGGAATAATTGGATCAACAACTAGAGCTAGACTACTTGGTAGGTAATAGGTTGCATGTGTTATTTCTTTACTATTTTCTGGATGCATGGTATATGCATGTGATTTTTTGGTTATGTGTAGTCACTGGCATGGAGATTTTCCTAGATTGATAATTTTTTTAACCTTGCCTTGTCATTTTCTGTATAGCCATGTTGTTGTGAGTTTTTCCACTTGATTGTTTTTTCATTGGTGCCCATAATTCCTTATCGATGTGTGTTGGAAAAAAATGCTCTGGAAGCCCTGGAACAATTCAGGTTGAGTTACTATTCCTAGAGCCTAGGTTGTGACAAACTCTCTCAAGCCCTTCGTGGGTTGAGTTACTAGTCCCTAGAGTCGAGTTAGACAAATTATCTGGAACCCTGGAATGTTGTGGGTTGGTTACTAGTTCTTGGAGCACTAAATGACTTGGGTAGAGGTTGATTTGGTTGGTGTTAGTGATGTATGACCATGGAGGTGGAATCAATGTGGTTGAGGGTTGAGGAGGTTTGGCCTCTGGAAGCCCTGGTTTGCTTTTGTTTTTGTTTATTCTATGAGATCCCACATTCATGCTTAGAATATGGCATGGAGGTGATTGGCTGAAAGAGATATTTGGTTTAGCCCAATCTATGGTTGGGTAGTATGTGGAAGTCCCTAACTTAGCTAGTATTTTCATATGTCAATATGATACATTTCCTTAATTTGATCTATGATTATTTGTAGTGATTGTGTTGGAGATATTGTGGATGAGTTCCCATGGTTTCTATGCTGGTTATTTTCTGGTTATGTGTTGGTTATATGATGTGTATTATCTATTGCTCTTGTCATGAGTTTTTTAGTTACTGATTGTTTAATGAATGTATAGACTAATAATTGTTGTTGCAGATATGTGGAGAGGGAATAGGTTCTTTTTTGTGATTCTCAGATGAATTTCATACTATTATTATCATATACGCCTTCATGACCTATAGCTTACATATTTACCACGTGTTTGTTGAAATGTTTGTTATGGACTAGGCATGTCCTAGGTCAGTTATTTTTCAAGTTTTGTACGAAAATATTTTTCATTATGTTATTCATCATTCTAAGAAGTTACAGGAAGTTCTAGCCAGTGGTCTAGATGTTGGCCTATAAAGGTGGCTCAGATCTCGGGAGCACACCCTATCAACTAGAGATTTTGGGCTATAACTACATCGAGTAAAAGTTGTGCATGCTATTGGAGGCCTATAAAGTCACCCTAGCCTTATCAGGCATGCGATTAGAGGCCTATAACCACACCTTGGCCTTGTTAGGCATGAGGTTGTGGGATTAGGCAAGTGAAAAAGATCTAAGAGTTAGGGTTTTGTCACTTGGTGTTAGACGTCATTTTGTCGTATTAGGAAAATGACCATCAGTCTGGATCTTTCGCTATCCATCAAATTCTTCCAAATCATCCCTCTGCAAGGTTAGAAACTAAACAATTCCAAATAAAAATAAATTTATGGATTACAAGAACCAGAAACCTAATTTTGATTTCCTGCGCAGTTCCCTAACCAGTTTTTACGCATACACAGAAGTGACCATTAAATTCAGTGCAGAAGTGTACTTTTCCTTACACTATGGCCTGCGAACATGAGTCAATGAAAGTAAAAAATAAAAATTAAAGTCTAAAATATTTTTTAATAGCTTCGAGTTGATTCTTACTCAATCCTAACCCCTCTCATCATGGAGCTATTTCCATCTCTTTTTGGATCCCTTATCCCACCATTTCTGGATCTCATCCCTTAGGAAGAAAATCCCAAACCTCCTCCTCTTGTACTATAAATCAAACACAGGCTAGAGGATTGGAGAGGACCACTAAAGGTAGGCTTATGCTGCATAAATAGGGATAAAAGGCTTTTCATCCAAGGAGAAGGTTGGAGATCATGGGAAGAGGTGTGTAAAGTTAGGAAAATGAGGTTGTTAGTTTGTTCGCATCCATATTCAATAAAAATAAATTGTTCTTTCCTAATCAAGTCTATTATGATATTGTTTGTGAGATTCCTTGGTTACTCACATAGTTTATGATTGGTTATTGATTCAATTTATGATGTATGCTAAGTCAAGAACTTCATTTATATTTAACTCTTTATGCTATATGATAGTATCCTTTGTCTGTTTATGTTTATGCAAATATCCTTCGGAACATTATGGAGAAGCTGCGGAAATCATTGGAAAGGCCTCTAAAGCATCGAGGAGAAGTCAGTTGTCGAACGTACTAATAGGACTTCAATGGGCACTTCGTTAAATTGGTAAGTGATTACCCACATATTATTTGTTTAAATTAGTCATAAGATAAGGAAAGGTAGCAGTTATTTTCTTGTTTGTTACTAGATTTTGTTTGAGATCTAGGAAGATCCATCTTGTGTGCAAGAAGTATTATTTCACCTTACAAACTAGTGACTCCACTACGGAACGTCTTGTTCTCCATCATCTCCTTTTTTTGAATTTTGATCATTTTTTCATAGTCCTCTATGAGCCTCTGAAAAATATTGAAATTTTGGATTTTGTGATTTGTTGGCTTATTTTTATTTATTTTTTAAGTTTCCCGAGGTGTGCACCTTATCTTTAGGCATGGAGTGTATTTCTTTGCACTTTTGCATGTGCACATACCTGAATTTTTTGAAAATTTGAGTTTTCCCTTCTCTGAGTCTAAGGAATTTTGTTTTGTATGCTTGATTAAACTTGTTTACACATTCAGAAATTATCTGTCAGTTTAGTTGACTGTTGTGAAAGATTCCTCTTGAAATTTTCTTCTTTTCATGAATTAGGGTAAAAGCTTAATCTTGTGTGTTGTAGTTATATCAAAAGAAATATTAATTGGTATTGGTTTTTTGTATTCCTGCCTTAATTCTTTCAAATAGATCATATATTGTGTTTATTTTAATCCTTTGTGAAATATTTTTTCATTAAAGCATTGATTTTTAAGAATGAGTATTTTTTATGAAAGAGCTTCTATTGTGCACTTGAAACGAAAAGCTATTCTTCTTTCAATAATAAAGTTTTTCAAAATTTTACTCTTGTTAACATTAAATTCATAGAATTCATTGGGAGAAATTCATTTTAAAATTTTGATTGGTTTCCTTGTGCATTTTGGAATTTTTTTAGTGATTGTATGTTAAAGGAAAGTTTCATGATTTTTGAGTTATTGGAAGAATTGAAATTTTAAAGGTTAATTTCTACAATTGGGTCATTTGAAACTGAATATTTGCATTCATGAAAAGGGATATAGTGTGAAATTAAAATTTTTTGCATTTTGTTTGAAATTTTGAAAAGACTCTCTCCTTACTTTAGTTAGAAATTCATGGAAAAGAAAATATTACAATTTAATATTTGATTACATTGAGGTTTGCAGTCAAGTCATAACACCATTATTTTCACATAAATTTATCCTTTGATTAAATAATAGCTTTAAAAAACAGTGCTAATAAGATAAATTTAGAAATTCTTATTATTTTAGGGCTCTTTTCCAGCTACATTAGATTAGGTTTTAGGGCTTTGGAATAGGGAACTAAGTTAAATTTCCGAAGCTACAAACAAACATTTGAATCTTGTGATAGGGAGTAAATCCATTTACTACAATTTGGCTCTGGGAAGCCCCCCTTACAAAGGTGTTAAGAAGGAGATCATGTTGAACTTAGTTGATTGATCCACCCCACTTCATTGGTTGTGGTAGAGTGATTTACATGTATTAAAAACAGTTTTGAAAGGTTATCAGTGGAGTCACTTGGAAGTAAACCTTATATTAACTATGTTTGGGAACTTTCAATGGGATTGAGCTTTGTTACTCTTCCCTTGTGAGTGTGTTTGATCTGCAACTGTCCTCCCAGGTTAATGTTATGAAACCAGCTCCAAAAATAGAAGAAAAGAGAGATCAACACCTTAGAAATAAGTCTCTTCGAGGGGGAAACCTGCTTTACATTACGTAAATGAAGAATTCTTGGATGATACAAATGATAAAACATCATTTATATATATATAGGATTCTATGGGGTCACAATAGAATCCCATCCGACCTAACAGTAATAATGTAAGGGCAGAATAATAATAAAATTGGGGTTATAGGGGTACAACAATAACAATAAGGGGGCTACACTAACAATAATAAGCTACTATACTAGTAATATAGTGACCTAACATGCCCCTCTCCTTCAAAAACGTGTTGTCATCAATGCTTCAGTAGCTATGGATGCTTATGTATAAAATTCTCATCCTCCCATGTGGAATCTTCAATGGGTAAGTTCTTCCATTTGATGAGATACTCTAAAATTGATTGATTTCGTAGCTGTCGATTTCTTATTTCCGTGATTGCTTCAGGTTCCAATATGATTTTTCCTTTCTCATCAAGTTCTGGAAATATTATTTGAACTGGAATTTTTAACCATGTAACCTTCTTTAACCATGAAACATGGAAAACTGGATGCACTCGAGAAGAATGAGGAAGCTCCAATTTGTATGCCATAGTACCAATCTTTTGCAACACCTTGTAAGGACCATTGTACTTTGGCAATAATTTATTATCCTTCTTAGCTTGCTTGAGGGACATTTGTTTGTATATTTTTAGCCATAAAAACACCCAGTCTCCTACATCAAAAATTCTCTCTCTACAATGTTGATGTGCATGTTGTTTCATTCGATTTTGTGCCAAATTTAGGTTATCCTTTAAAAGTTGGAGAACATTTTTTTTGATGCTCGATGTGATATTCCACTTCTTGAACCTTATAATTTCCTCTTAAAGATGATGTGATGGACGATGGATGATATCCATAAAGTGCTATAAATGCGGTCATTTTTGCTGGAGTATGGAAGGAAGTGTTATACCACCATTCAACCAAAGGTAACCACTTGACCCATTGTGTTTTTTTATCAGATACAAAACAACGAATATATCCTTCCAAACATGTTTTCACTATCTCATTTTTTCCATCATATTGAGGATGATAAGATGAGCTATGAGCTACTTGAATACCCAAATAAGAAAATAATTCCGTCTAAAAATGGGATCTTTGTCGCTTACAATAATATTTGGGTTTCCATGTAGCTTTCAAATTATTTCCATAAATGCAGTAGCAACTGTACTTGCTTTAAATGGATGAGATAATGCACAAAAGTGTGCATACTTGGTAAGTTTATCAACTACCACCATGATGACACTCTTTCCTTCAGACTTAGGTAAACCTGTGATAAAATCCATTGAAATCTCCTCCCAACGTTGAATTGGAATGGATAAAGGTTGTAGAAGGCTCGGGGTCTTAATTGTCTCAACTTTGTTTTTTTGGAAAACCAAACATTTCTGCACAAAATTTTGAGTATCAGATTTAAAGCCATCCCAAAAAATTCTTTCTTCACCCTATGGTAAGTATTTTAAAATCTTAAGTGTCCTCCTAAGGGATAAGTTTGCAATTCCAAAAGAATATTTTGTTTTAGTTGGGAATTCTTACAAATATATAAGCGACCTTTGTACCATAAGGAATCATTGTTCCAACCAAATATATCATATGTACTATGATCATGCTACAACTTTTGAATGAGTGTCCACACTTCTTCGTTCTTCTTCCATTCATCCCTTGCTTCGGTTATCCAATATAATTGGATAATATAAATGGAACAAAGCAATGATTTCACCTATTCATCCTTTCTTGAGAGTGCATTTGCAACAACATTTAGCTTCCCTTTCTTGTATATGATTTCAAAGTCATAACCCAACATCTTTGTAACCCATTTTGCCTACTCTTCTAAAGATAGTATTTGTTCCAAAAGTATTTAATACTATCATGATCAGTTTTTACCTTGAAGTGTCTTCCCATTAGGTAAGGTCACCATTTCTTTAGTGCATGTTGTATTGCCAAAATTTCCTTCTCATAAATATATTTCTGTAAATACTTTCCTTTGATTAGACGACATTCAAAAGAAATGGGTCTTCCTTCTTGCATTAAAACATCACCAATTACATTTCCTAAGGCTTCACATTCCACAGTAAAGGTTTTTGTGAAGTATGGCATAGCTAAGACCAGTGCTAAGCACATTTCCTCTTTAATATGTTCAAAGGCCTTAGTTTCTTCAGGAGCCCGTGAAAATGCATATTTATTCAATAATGTTCTTAGAGGTGCTGCTATTCTCCCATAATTCTTAACAAAATTGTGATAATACCCTGTTACCCCGATAAATCCTTGCAACTGCTTTATGTTTGTGGGGACTTTCCATTCCTTAATGGATTTAATTTTGTTAGGGTCTACCTTATCACCCTCGTGAGATACAATATGACCTAGATATTCCACCTGTTGTACTCGAAAGGAACATTTGGAGGTTTTTGCATATAATTTTTTCTCCTCCAATAGTTGGAGCACCCTCTCAACATGTTGAACATGATCCTTCGAAGACCTGTTGTATTTTAGTATATCACAAAAAAATACTAACACAAATTTTCTAAGGAAGGGTTTGAAAGTGGAATTCGCCAACCCTTGAAATGTAAAAGGTGCATTGGTAAGGCCAAAAGGCATGACCAAAAATTCATAATGACCCTCATGAGTTTGAAATGTTGTTTTCGGAATATCTTGAGTCTTCATTCTAATTTGATGATATCCTTAACGAAGATCCAACTTGGTAAAATAAATTTCTCCATGCAAATCATCCAATAATTCATCAATCATAGGAGTGGGAAATTTTTCTTTAATAGTGAGCTTATTGAGCTCTCTATATTCTGGACTCATGTACCATGATCAATCCTTCTTGTCCACCAATACTACTAGAGCAGAGAAATAACTTTGACTAGGTTGAATAATACTAGCCTCTAACATTTTTGCAATCATACGTTCAATTTCACTCTTTTGGACATAAGGATATCTATAAGGCCTAATGTTTTGATGAACACTTCCTGGAATCAAATGAATAGCATGGTCATGGTCACAAATAGGTGGGAGTCCTTTGGGAGTTACAATTACCTTGGAATGATTGTCCAAGACTTTTTGGAGATCTAGAGAAATATATGATTTTGATGTTGGAACTTCTAGTGAGCATAATTGTGAAATTATGCCTCGTTGTTCTTTCTTCAAAAGATTTGTCATGACATTAGAGCTTATTATCTTTCACGACCTCCCTACGATACCCCATAATTCAACTTCCTTTCCTTCCAAAAAAAATTTCAAGAAAAGTTCTTGAAAATTAAAAGCTATTTTCCCCAAATATTGTAACCATTGTACTCCTAGTACAACATCAACACCTCCCATTGGAATGGAAATCATTGGAATATTCAATACATACTCCCCCATGGTTAGCTTGATATTATGGAATTTTCCAAAGCAATTTATATTTCCTCCATTTGCAACCATCACTTGATATTCTCGTGCTAGGTATATGAAGAAATTCAATTCCCTAGCTACCTTACAATGAATAAAATTATTGGTTCTACCAGAATCAATCAAGATTATTACCTTTTTCTTCTTGATATGTCCTTCTATCTTGAGATTTTGAGGAGTGGTAATTCCTGCCAATGCATTACACGATATGGTCATACTCATTTCTTCTTTTTATAGGGTTGGTTCCTAGTGTATATCCTCTTCTTTTGAAGCTTATTTTTCATTTTCTTCCTCCACTTCACAGTCTATGTAAAATAATTTCTTCTCAGCACTCTTATGACCTTGAGTGTATTTTCTATCACAACTGTAGCAAAGCCCTTTTACTCTTTCTTCTTCCAATTGTTGTGGTGTCAACCTTGTAGGTTGCGAAATTCTACGAGTAGCAACACTTCCATATTTATAGATTTGAGTGGTAGGTTTCCTTGTTGCCATAATTTTACATTCAATTTTTCTTTCCAACCTGAATGCCTTCTCCATTTAATCAATTTCCCAAAAGGGAACCTCATGTTGGAATGTTACCATTTAATGTACCTATGAAGACATCAATCCTGTGTTCCTCTGGAATATCAGTTACCCTTATATTCAATTTTTGGAAGTCCTCAATGTGCTCCACCACCGAACCCTTCTATTTGAGAATTATCAATTAGCTAAAGAAGGTGTTTCTCTTTGTATCCTCATAATGTGCTATCATTTTCTCCATAACAATTGACCAAGTGACCATTTTTCACAAGAGCAAAGCCATCAATACCATACAAATGTATTTTTTTCTAAATGGAAAGTTTCAATGCATACCTTTTGTGTGCTTTGCACATTATTGAGATCAAAATATTGCTCCAACTGTAGTATCCATGTTACGGGATCCTTTACATAAAACTTCATCATATCCATCTTTGGAATATGGTGCTTCTTCCATCCAACATTAGAGTTTATGAAATCACGGTTAACATTTATTTTGTTCTCATCATGAGGTTCGTGTACTACCTTTTTACCATTAGGAATCATTTCTTGTATCAAATTTGTCAAACCTTCCTTTAAACCTTCCATGTCTACTTTTAAATCATTCTTCATGTCTTCCATGTTAGCTTCCTGTCATCCATCTTAGCTTCCATGATATCCATATTAATTTCCATGTCTTTCTTAAAACCATCCATCTTAGCTTCCACGCCTTTCTTCAAACCATCCATATTAGCTTCCGCACCTTTCTTCAAAACTTCCATTTCACGTTTTGTTTCTCTTTGTGAGAATGAAATTTGGTGCGCTTGCTCTTGTAGTTTTGATATATTATGTTGCACTTCTTCCTCTTCATGAGTCATAGTAGAGTATTTTGAGGATTTAATGGGTGTTGAATTCTTTTTAAGGGGAATTTTATAACCCAATACTTATATATATTCTTCAATATGCCCTAGGAAACAATTCAAACTGATTTTTCAAACAAGACTTATGCAATTTAAAAAAAAAAAAAAATCCACACATTTTTCTTGCTTTTGAGGAGCTCGATATTGAAACTAAATTATCTCTGTGATTTTGGATCTTCAATATCTAAATTTCAGTCTTGTAGTATCCCTCTTAATCATCATTCGAGTGTCATGGGCCTGACCTAATTTGGATTCTTCAAGTCAAAGTTATGCCCAATCTCCCACAAAGATGTAATTATGGACTGGTTTAGTATATCGAACTTGGATGGCGTGCCACATGTCACTATTTCCTCCTTTGGATCTGAAATTGATACACAGGAAACTACAGTTCGTGTACTTGTGGCCAATTTTTACAGAATTCCAATCCGATGCTCAAAGAGAGATTTATGACAATTTTCCCACGGTCACCTCTTTGATATGAAATTTTAGAGCCTGAAAAAACCCTAACTTCCAAAACTCATATTTCTGAACATATTGCAAGCCAAGATTTGAAATTATTACACGGCGTTCCTTAGGCTTTTGGCTTCTCATGGTACAAGTTTTAGCTCCTGAATTTTCGTATAAAAAAAATTATAGCGAAAATGCCACGATGACCTATTTATAGCAGCAAAACCCTAGAATCCAAAGCTCTGATACCAAATTTTATGAAACCAGCTTCAAAAATAGAAGAAAGGAGATATCAACACCTTAGAAATAAGCCACTTTGAGGGGGAAACCTACTTTACATTACATAAATGAAAAATTATTGGATGATACAAATGACAAAACCTCCTTTCTATATATAGGAGTCCATGGGGTCACAATATAATCCCAACCGACCTAAAAATAATAATTTAAGGTCACAATAATAACAATATGGGGGTTACAGGAGTACAAAAATAACAATAATGGGGCTACACTAGCAACAATAAGGGACTACACTAGTAATATAGGGACCTAACTGTTAAATTGTATTAGGTGGTAACCTTAGAGACCATAATATTAGGGCTATTACTCAAGGTGACGGCAAAGGGGGATTCTTTGTTGTACCTAGAACAAACATTGGCTAGACCCACTTATACATTTTTGGAGGGTATTCTTCACTCGAGATGGAATAAGTGAAGATTACTTGCACCAGATTGTGTACATTAAGCAGGTTGTCAATGTAATTGGTTCAACCCACTCGATCTTTAACCACTTTTCACATTGATCTCTGTGATGTTGGGTTTCATAACCAACTAGTGATTTCACTGTGAAAGGCTTGTTTACATGGTTTGATTCCCTAGATTTAATATTGCATGTTATTTTATCGTTTTTAATTTTTAGACACATCAGGTGTGGATTATGAATATTATTTAGATTTTTAATGAGACTTCATCGTGGTTTATTCACCGAGGCATTCACATAGAATGCAGGGTTTATCCCCTGAATATAAACCTAGGAAATTAGAATAAATTAAAACTAAGAATTGAAAATCAATAGGAACTGGAACCTCAGAACAACCTAAAACATCTACAATTATAGAATCTAAGATTATCGAAATTGAAATGATTCAAACCTAAGAAGTGGGATCAGGCTTAGTTCAATCTAGTCCAGAAGTTACCGAAGTTATTCAAAGACAATCTGATACCAAAGAAGTTTTAGACAAAGAAATAACTAAACTAGAAGTTGAAAAACCTAAGTATGATATTTCCCAACCTAAACTGCCTTCAATTTTTATGGCTTCTACTCTTGAACCATCTTCATCTCAAAGGAAGCACATAATTACATCTAGATTACCTCCTGGTTTAATTAGTATGGAAGATATTACTGGGAACGAGGAGGAAAAATCATTATGTACTCCTGTTACTATTGGTGAACCAAAAATTTTTCCAAGAGTTCCTGTTTATCCTTTCAGACTATATCCTTGGTATTCTACTCCCTTAGAATTTTTAGGACAAGGTGTTCCATGTTATTGCACTCCTTTTTAATTTTCACCAAGACGAAACATGTCAGAAATTCCTCCTCAGAGTCAACCCACTGATACCTCTATGTTTACCAGCTCTCTGGAGCCATTATTGTATGGTGATCCTTCAGGTCCTACTGGGTACCATTCATTTACTGGAAAAAATTTAGGAGCCTCTCCTTCCCCTCAAGTTTTTACTTGGTAATCGAGTTAATTTACCACAATTTCTCAAAGCATGACATCCATGCCTGAAGCACCTTTGGCATTAGACCAATATTTTCATATGGTATATGGTAACTTATTAAATCTCAAAGTAACCCCAACTAGTGTTTATTATATGCCTGGGGGGAAACCATCTTATCCTCCACCTCGAGGAAAGCCTATTGTCGAATAATATCCAATGCCTCGAGGACAACCTTTTATTGGAACTTATGGTTAGATAACTCAGGTCGGTCAAAGTCAATCTGTTGCGCCTCAACCCTTTATTGGTGCTCCTTACCCTAGGGTGAATACTATTTGGAACCCTTGTCTTTCCAATATATCTAATTACTAGTATAAAAATAATATTATCAATAATTGTAACAACCCCTAGTTGATTTTCCATGTAAAAAAAATAAGACCAAGGTCATAGGAAATGTATTCCAAGCTTAATAGTGAAAAACACATCCTAGTGGGTGACACTTTCAGTTTATTTGTGGCTATGGAAATTGGAAAAGGCATTGGAAATGGCAAAGAGGAATTAATTGGCATTTTGTTTATGAAAAAAAGGAAAATACAAGAAAAGGAAGGTGACGATACACAGATTTGCATGAGAAGGAAATTGAAGGAAAAATGAAGGAAACTGAGAATAAAAGAGGCCTCAATGATAAAAAGGTTTCCCACAATCAATTGCTAAATTTTGATACACCGGATGAATTCCTGTCGCCCAACCCAATTGAGCTAGCGTAGCAATAAATCTACATGGTTTGGGTGGCAAATCCTAATTCATCATCTCTGATCATTTGGGTCGAACGTTCATTGTATTTTGGTACTCCATATGATCCTTTTTCATCCACTTTATTGACTTATGAGAGCATTGTGGAATCCATGATGCCAGAAGGAGAACCATGGGAAGATCATCATCATCA
The DNA here is from genome assembly GCA_034641835.2 of Pinus albicaulis. NCBI lineage: Eukaryota > Viridiplantae > Streptophyta > Pinopsida > Pinales > Pinaceae > Pinus > Pinus albicaulis. The sequence goes on from JAXQQM020086832.1 coordinate 213,011, forward strand.
TTCCCATCTTCAGGATTACGAAGAAGATAATATCATTGAACTATATCACCCTTCGATCAATACATTCTTTTCGAATTCTTTTCCAATTAATGCTATTGAATTCAAGTGAAATTTATCAAATATTGAAGAAACCATTTCTATCAATATTTTGACCAAACCTGGCATTGTTGAAAACATTAATGTTGGCATGTCTTGTTCTCCATCAAAAATCAAAACTTATCACTCTCTCTTTCATGAATTCCAAGATATATCTGCTTGGTCTTATGAGTAAATGACAAGCATAGATACTAGTATTGTTGAACACACCATTAAAAGGTACCCTGATGTCAGACCGATACGTCAACACCTTCGACCTATTCATCCAAAGAAGGTTGTTTCCATTAAAGAAGAAGTTCAAAAACATTTGCATGCTGGTTTCATTTACCATGTTTCGCTTACTGATTGGGTTTCCAACATTGTTCCTATCATGAAGAAAGAAGTGACAATCAGAGTGTGTGTTGATTATCGGGATGTCAATCTTGTTTGTCCAAAAGACAAATATCCTACTTCCTTTATTGACCATATTATTAACGATTGTGTCGGATGTGAAAATTTTTTATTCATGGATGGATTCTCCGGTTATAATCAAATAAATATCCGCCCAGCGAACCAATATAAGAAAACATTCATATGTCCCTCGAGTACATTCATTTATCGTAAACTCCCATTTGGTTTAAAGAATGCTTGGGAAACATTTTAGAGAGCAATGAATTATGCTTTTAATGACATCAAGCACATTGTTCAACCTTATCTAGACGACTTACCCGCACATTCACGAAATCGGACTGATCACCCGACTCATTTGAGAGCTATATTTTTATGATGTTGACACTACAAAATATGCCTCAATCCACACAAATGTTTGTGTTTTGTTGGTTTTGGTCACTTTCTAGGATTCATCATCTCAAAAGAAGGAATTAGAATCCACCCACTAAAGGTCCAAGCCATTCTTGATTTCCCTGTGCCATCAAATTTACTTCAGTTATGGAAACTTCAAGGAAAGGCTAACTTCCTAAGGGGGTTCATAGCCCACTATGCCAAAATTGCTAAAGGATTTACTCGACTCTTGAGAATGGGATTCCCTTCCATTGGGATAAGATTGCGCAAGCTTCTTTTGACGTTGTCAAGGATACACTGGTCCGGGCATCATTAATGTATCCCCCCAATTATCAGAGTGATTATTTCTTATATATTGTCACGGTAGATACGACCATTGCTATGGTATTGGTCCAAGAAGAAGATGGGATAGAACATCCGATATAATATTTGAGTTGTAATCTCAATGATATGGAAGTGAAGCATTCATACGTCAAAAATCTCGCCTTGGTGATCCAAGAGGATCGTACAGGTCCAAGTACAAGTGGCTTAAGTGCAAAGGTTCAAAAATCAAAATGTTCAGATTGCTCTTGAACTAGGTTAAGATTGAATATCTTGGCATCATGATCACAAGAATGTGAAAGGTTCATTAAACCAAGCTCGTATGTGAAAGTTAGAAGCAGTCAAAGTTTTGGGTTGACTTGGATGACTTGGTAGGTTAAAGAAGGTGCAATTTCAACATTTTCCAGCCACCAAATTCTGGCCAGCTCCAGCCAAATTCCAGGAAAAATTGTGGCCTAGCTTAAAATACTCCTACGACCTGTTTTCGGATATTTGAAAAAAATATGATTTTTTAATATTAAAATAAAAAAAAAAAAATTAAAAAGGGGGTGGTGGGCCACCACCCCCACCACCCCACCCACACATTACAACCATAATAAAAAAAAAGAAATTGAAGGGGTCGATGGGCCATAACCCCCGCCGGACTCCACACCTTACCAACTGCATGATACACGGTGGGGTGGTCGACAGTCAACCCCGCCACCCCAAATCGTAACCCAACACTTTTATATATGTGTCCACATAGGTGATTAGGGGTGGGCCACCCGATGCAGGTTCGGCCCCCCTAAAACTTAAATATATTATATTCAAACAAAAAAACACACCCCATTTTAAAAAATTATCTAATGCTATGTTAGGAGGGGCGGGATTTGACCTCCTCAACCAATTCCATTTTTGAAACCAACTATGTCAACTGGATTTTTTCAAACTCTACCCAACTTTGTATTATTTAAACTCATTTTTTCACAAGTGTGCCTAGGCCAAGGAAAAGCGGAGTGTGTAGGCAGTTTGAGATAGTAATGTTTTATTGCATGCAGGTGCGAAACCATGAGCCCGCAGTACAGGGAGTAGAACCATGATTGAGCCCAACTTTCAGGAGGGCGAAATTTTTCTAGTGTTCAAATGGGACAAAATTTATATCGATTTTGCACCTCTCGGCACTCCGAATCCAATTGTGTTGTCCATTTCTTCATTAGAGGTCTCCAATTTTCGGGAACTTTCAGCTATGGAGATATAAGGATGTAATTTTGCATTAATTCTTGTACTTTCATTTTATTTTCCACTTAATAAAAGAGGGCCTCCCCACTGATTGAGCAAGGCCCGGAGATGTAGCCCCTCCTGGATGAACTTCGATATCAATTCCTTGTCTTCTTTGCATTATTTTGTGTGCTTCTCTCTTCTTATGTTTATGCCTTTTTAAGTTTCATGGTTAAGATGCAATTTTACATGTTATTCTTTAATACATCTCAAAAAAAAATATTTTGGATCAAGTGGTATCAAAGCAGTTCTTTGTAGATGTGAATTTCATGTTTGTATACTAACTAGAAACAAGCTACGAAGAGGCAAAGGGAAACTAAATTCTTTTGATCCTGAAGCGGGACATGCACATCGAAGAAGAAACATGGATGACGATGTTAGAAATGAGGAGGAGCTAAATTTCCACAAAAAAATCTACACCATGGCAGTTCAAGTCGAGAAGCTGTTCTCAAGGCTTGAGAATCTAGAAAGTGAAAGGGAAAAGGCTTTAGAAAGACAAGGTTCAGCACATGGATATGACAGAGGGGATCCACCTTCTTCTCCTTCCGCGAGTGGAAGTTCCTCTTCTTCTTCTCACCATCATCATAGGAATTCAGGAAATGCATCTAAGAAAACCTTCTTTAAATTCTATGTCAAATTTGATCATCCCATGTATCATGGCGAAAGTAATATAGAAAAGCTTAACAACTGGATTACACAGATTGAAGTCTATTGCAAGATTCAACAGATCGAGGAGGACAAGGCAAAGATCCAGTTGGCCTCTTCTCAACTGAACGACGCTGCTCTTGTCTAGTGGGAGAGAAAGTTGCAAGGCAGCCAAAATGTGCGTAAACTTCTCTCCTCATGGTCAAATTTTGTTTCTACATTGAGAAACCAATTTTACCCTTTGGGTTATAAGAAAAAATCATTAATGGAATGGAAACACCTAAGGCAAAGCAGAGTTCAAAATGTACAAGATTTCACTAAAGAATTTAAAAAACAAGCATTGAATTTGGGCATTCCATTAGATTCACCAGAGATGGTAACCAAGTATATTGGTTCTCTGCCTAATTACATAAGACATTCATTATTATTGTTTGAACATCCTACCATCGATGAGGCCAGTGTGAAGGCCATGCAAATAGAAAGCAGGGGAAGGCATGAACAAAGTGACCACCCAAAAAGGACTATAGCATCCAAAATAAGGGGAGAAAAGCCCTCTTGTACACATTGTGAGAAAGAGGGACATGAAGAATAAAATTTATGGAAGTTGCACCCAAAGTTGAGACATGAAAGGAATGACAAAAAGGGGAAGCAGAAGACCGCCACCACTGTACAACAAAACCGAGATTCTGAATCAGAGGAATATGAGAAGGTCACGGCTGCAGGATTTGTACGAGGTAAACCAATTGACAAGGGTATGATTGCAGTGATGAAATGAAGCTTGCAGTCTTTGGGATCACCGTAGAAGGAACCATAGATTTGGGTTCTAATTTAGGCGATGAAACAAAAATTTCAACATATATTGTACCAAAGATGAAAAAAACACTTACTGTGGTAGAGTTCCAAGAACTTGAAGAGATTAACAAAAGCATCCAAGAAGAAAATATTGAGCTAAGAAGGCTCCTATAGGAAGCAAAGGAAGAAAAACAAAGGTTAATATGCCAGTTGCAAGCTGAGGATGAGGCCTTGGAAAATTTGTGACGTAACCAACCCAAGGTAAAAAGAGACCCTTCAATTTCATGTACTTTTCATGATGATGAATTCGCTGCTTTTGAAAAACATACAACAGGGATCATATCCAAATTGCTAAAGAAGATGGGGTATCAGTGAAAAGGCCTTAGAATCAATGGCCAAGGCATCATAAAGCCCATTGAAATCAAGGAATTTCCACGCCATGCAGGACTCAGATACACCAGGAAGGAAGTGGGAGAAAGCTCCAATATAGCTAGTGACCAGCCAATGACAGAGGATGAATTCACTTCCCCACAATCCAGCAATAGTGAGGGTTCCATGAACACTTATCAAAGGAACAACAAGGTGGAGCACTCCAAGACGGCCCGAAAATTTTGGAGGAAAAATAATGGTTGTAGTCACTGCAACGAAGTGGGACACCAACAAGCCACATGTCCAATGATGCATGCCCCGAAATCATTGATAGACGAGCCAAAAGGTGAAAATGTTCAACAATTGAGTCCACCACATTCATGGTGGTCTTATTTATTAATTTAGATTTTTTAAAGGTAGTAGCTTGTTATGGCCACAATATTAAATCATACGTTGCAAGGAAATTTAAACGTGTTGGTGTGTTTCCCATCACTTCGAAACGCAACGATGATGTTTTGGAATTTTCTTATAAGTAGTTGAGGTGTTGGTTGTTTTTATGTAATACTTGACCAATTAGTGTGTGATATAAACTCTTGACAAGTGAGGGGTTGTTGAGTCATGTGTGGTGTGTGTGCATGGTTTCAAATGATGTACCAAATTTGTGTGCATGATATTGAAAGAGTGTGTTGAACAAACAAACAGTATGTTGACTGTGTTAATGCTTTTGGTGGTCCAAAAGCTCCTCAGTGGCTAGGAATGATCTAGGAGGATTGTATAGGTCCATGTACAAGTGGCTTAAGTACAAAGGCTCAAAAATCAAAGTGTTCATATTGCTCTCGAACCAGGTTTAGGTTGAAGATCTCACCATCCTGATCGCAACGGTGTGAACGGTTCATCAAATAGAGCTTGTATGCGAAATTTAGAAGCAGTCAAATTTTTGGGTTGACTTGGATGACTGGGCAAGTTAAAGAAGGCGCAATTTAACCTTTTTCTAGCCACTGTATTCCGACCAGCTCCAGCCAAATTCTGGGAAAAAATATGGCCTAACTAAAAGGACTCTTACGACCTATTTCGGATATTTGAAAAAAAATATGGTTTGTTAATATTAAAGTCAAAAAAATATTAAAAAAAGGGGGGTGGTAGGCCACCACCCCTGCCACCCTACCCACACGTTACAACCATAATATATATATATATATATATATATATATATATATATATATATATATATATATATATATATATATATATATATATATATATATATATATATATATATATATATATATATATATATATATATATATATATATATATATATATATATATATATATATATATATATATATATATATATATATATATATATATATATATATATATATATATTTAAAGGGGTCGGTGGGCCATAACCCCCGCCAGGCCCCACGCCTTAGCAACCGCACGACACATAGTGGGGTAGTTGGCGGTCAACCCCGCCACCCCAAACCATAACCCAACACTTTTATATATGTGTCAACAGAGGTGGTTGGGGGTCGGCTGCCTAATGCAGGTTCCCCCCCCACCCCCCCTAAAAATTAAATACATTTTTTTCAAATAAAAAAATGTGCCCCCTTTTAAAAAAAGATCTCGTGCTATGTTGGGAGGGGCGGGATTTGACCCCCCAACCCCTCCTCAACCAATTCCATTTTGAAACCAACTGTGCCAATGACCTTTTTGTAAACACTTCTCCCCTTTGTAATATTTAAACTCATCTTTTCACAAGTGTGTGAAGGACAAGGTAAATCAGAGCACACACGCAGTTTCAGACAGTAATTTTTTATTGTAGGCAAGTGCAGAACCATGAACCAACAGTAGAGGGAGCGGAACCATGATTGAGCCCAAATTTTAGGAGGGAAAAATTTTTCTAGTGTCCAAATGGGACAAAATTTATATCGATTTTTCACCTCTCAATGCCACGAATCCAATGGTGTTGTCCTTTTCTTCATCAGATGTCTCCAATTTTTGGGAACTTTCAACTATCGAGGTATAAGGGTGTAATTTTTCATTAATGCTTGTACTTTCATTTTATTTTCCACTTAATAAAAGAGGGCATCCCCACTGATTGACCAAGGCCCGGAGATGTATTCCCTCCTCGACAAACTCTGATATCAATTCCTTGTCTTCTTTGCATGATTTTATGTGCTTCTCTCTTCTTATGTTTATGCCTTTTAAGTTTCATGGTTAAGATGCACTTTTACATGTAATTCTTTAATACATCTCAAACAAAATATTTTGGATCACTTGGAAGCCGTTCAAGTTGTCCAAATATTTTGACATTATATCCTATTCCATAAGACCATTTTCCTTTCGGATTGCAACCCCATGACATACATCATGTCGTGTCAATTGCTAGGGGGGAATATTCAAAATGGATCGTCATTTTACAATAATTTCATTTGGAATTCATCAAATCCAAGTCAAAGAAGTATTTAGTTTTGGCTAAGCATGTCTACAACCTTCCCTCTGATAGTACTGATGCTACATCAGAGCCATCAATTCCAAAGGATTATTTGTTTCTGATCGGATCATCTGATCCTTGGTATGGGGATTTTATCATTTATCTCCAAACCCAGACTTTCCAGACTGATACCTCTCGCTCTCAACAACGACATATTCGATACTAAGGCAACAATTATCTAATCGTTGGCGATACACTTTATTGTCATGGTGTCGATACGTTTTTAAGGATTTTCCTCACTCATGAGGAGGTCGAGAAAGATCTAAATGATTAGCATGCTAGGGCTTGTGGTGGACAATTTTCAGTATACCCTACCACGCAAAATATTCTCTGTGTCGGTTACTTTTGGCCTACAATATTTTGCGATTGCATCCTAGCGGTCATAATTTATCATGCATGCCAGAATTTTGATTGTAAAATCCACAAACCTCTAGCGTCGATGCATCATGTTATCACTGTGGTAACATTTGCAAAATGGGGCATTGACTTCATGACCTGCAACCCTCGTTCGTCTGGGGGGCATGGTTATATTATTGTCGCAGTAGACTACTTTACCAAGTGGACCGAAGTGATGCCTACATTCAATAACACAGGCAAAACAACTGCATTGTTCGTTTTCAATCATTTCATCTCACGTTTTGTTGTTCCACAAGCTATAGCCACAAATCATGGTAAACTTTTTCACAATCACGTGATGAATGATTTTACTACCAGATTAGGACTATCACATGATAGTTTTACTCCTAATTATCCACAATACAATGGACAAGTTGAAGCTATTAACACGATTCTTAAATGAATTCTTTAATGAATGATAGGATATCATAAACAAAATTTGAATTTAGTCATGTAATCAGCTTTGTGGGCATATCGAACCTCGGTGAGAAACAAAACTGAATTTACCCCCTTTTAATTGGTGTATGGCCTGGAATCTATCTTGCCTATACAATGTGAAATATCGTCGCTAAAACTAACTATTGACTTGTTACCTGACACCCCTACTAAAGAAGCGTGTCTTTTTAGCCTCATCCATCTAGATGAAATGCGTCATGAAGCTGCAATGGCCAACGAAGCTCATAAGAGATGAATTAAGGGGAAATACAACCAACATGTCTAGCCTCACATCTTCTCTGAGCGTGACCTAGTCTTACTTTATGATCAAGAAGCTAATTTGATAGGTACAAGAAAATTTGATCCACTATGACATGGCCCCTACATTGTCAAAAGAGTTCTGGCTAAGGGTACCTACAAGTCAGTAGATTATGATGGAATTCCATTAGCGCAACCTTGAAATGGGTTGTATCTTAAACATTACTATGCTTAGTTGAGCGTAGTAAACATTTTTATTATATTGTATATATGCTTTTGATTTTCATTTACTGTCTTAGTTTGTTTTTCTAGATTTTTTTGGAGTTATTAATCCGCTTTAAATTTCATCACAGATTATAGAATATTACACTACAAGGAAAATACCCTCTAGTGGAGGTTATAAAGGAGGTTTTTAGTGTTATAAAATTGGCCAAAATTGTCAAAAAAACATATGCTACCACATCCGTTTCGGTAATCAAGGTTTTCATGCTAGCCTTTAAGGGGAAATTGAACAACACAACTAAAAATGAATCACCGGAGGATATTACAGATGTTTTTTCATCGGTGCTCTTATCAGTTTTTAACGCACCGGTGTGTATCGGTAGACAACGCACCGGGGCGATCAAACAAGAATGCACCAGGCCGTTAAGGAAAATAATAGCACCGGGCCTAGTGTTGGTGATACAACACACAGGGCCATTCTAATTGGTCTTGGGATTTGAGCGGTGCCCATAGGTCGTATAAACACGCCGGTGCATATTCTTATATAAATGCCTCGGTGCGTCGTATCACACAAATGCACCGAGGTTTACAATTGGTATCGGTATTCATGCGGTACAAATATGTCATACAAATGCACCAGCGCTTATTGACACATAAACACCCTGGTGCATACTATCACACAAATGCACCGAGATTTTTAATTGGTATCGGTATTCATGCAGTGCTTATTGGTCATCCAAATGCACCTATTGAGGTTAGCCTCCAACACCACTCCAAATGAGCTAAGGAGCAATTCATTTTCATTTACATGTTCTATTGTTTTTCTTTTCTTAGAACAACATTCCTTTTATGAGTTGTTGGTCCCTGTAGAACATTAAATAGAGGTGAATTAATAGAATTTTTCACACATGTTATCTAATAATTTTAATTATATTATTAATGAAAACTAAAAAGAGAAACTCATATTGGATCGATAGTATTTTTCATTCAGTACCTGATTCATTCTTTTGCAATTTTTCCATCAAGCTTATACGTTCTTCTGGTCCTAGATCAGAAATAATCTTATTGAGCTTCGTCATTTTGTGGCTCTGCATGATACACATTAAACAATGCATATTATTTAAACTTACATGTAGTTCAAAAATAATTTTTTTGTAAAAAAATTACGAAGAACTTGCCTTTTTTACTTTTCTTGATGTGTTATCAGTATTTTTATTACTTGATCTCTTGTTAGTCATTTCTTTAACAATATCAAACCTGTATCATATCATTCAATAATATATTTTTAAATAATTTTTCAACTTCTGAATTTAAAAAAAAAAATCTCAAAAAACCGGTGCGCCATTCATGGTTAACACACCGGCTTCGGTGCATTCATGACTTTCCCACACACCAAAAAAATAGTATAATACACCATACAATGCTCTATGTCAACAAGAAGCCCCGGTGCGTTACATGCCAATGACCGCACTGGTTAACCATCATAAAAATAATAAAAATCGTCTAGTGTTAGTTTTTTTAGCATAAGTCGGTGTTATATTTTACATATGGCGCACCGTTAACAAAATTTTATTTTTTCACATTACTTATCCAGTGCTCTTGTAAAAAATAGAGCACCGGTGCACTACCTTACATAGGGCGCACCGTAAAAAATCTATTTTTTTTTAAATCATTCCAAGGCCAACATTGATTAGGATACGACTATGCTAATCGTCCCGTCGGTTGCATGTCTTAGGTTTATATTTAGCAATATAAACCCTATAAATCTAAATTGAAAATTCCTAATTCTGAATTACAGAAAGAAGAAGAAGAAAGGGGAGAAACAAAAAGAAAGTAAGGTTTGTATTTTTTGAAAGTTTTTTTTTTTTTCGAAATTGAACGTTTCCGGTGCGTCATAATGAAATAGCGCATCGGCTGCATATTTTTAAAATTTTTTATGACAGTACATTCACGGTGCGCTGTGATAATCGACCGCCCCGGTGCACTCTGTCAGACAGGGCGCACCGATTTTTTTATTATTATTTATGCAAGGGTTGACATGGATTGAGATCTGACTATGCAGATTCTCCCATTAGTTGCATGTCTTAGGCTTATATTTAGAAATACAAACCCTATAAATATAAATTGAAAAACCTTAATTCTGAAATCACAGCAAGTGGGAGAAGAAAGGGCAGAAACAAAAATAATGTAGGGTATGTTTGTAAAATGGTTTTTTTCTAAAACAGCACGTTGTGCGGTGCGCCATAATGTAATAGTGCACCGGTGCCATATGTTACATATGGCGCACTGATAAAAAAATATTTTATTTTTTTATTTTTTATCAGTGTACTTTAGCGGTGCACTTGTATAACAAAGCGCACCGGTGCGCAACGTTACGCAAGGCGCACCGGTGCAAAAAAAACTATATTTTTTTAAGATTGACGCAAGGGCCAACATGGATTGGGATCCGACTATGCAATTCGTCCCGTGGGTTGGATTTCTTATGAGTACAGAAACCCTATAAATCTAAATTGAAAAAAAAGAGGGAGAAAAAATGGAAGAAACAAAAAGAATCTAGGGTTTTTTTTGTAAAAAATGATTTCTTTTTCTATTTTTTTTCTTCTGAAAACTGCATAAAAGGTAAAAAACTGCAGAAACAAAAAGTAAAAAAACAGTAAAATTTGATTTTGTATTTTACTTCATAAAAAACTATAGAAAAAATAAAATAAAACAATAGACTTTGATTTCTTATTTCACTGCATAAAAGAAACTGCAGAAACAATTACAAAAAAACAATATACTTTACTCACGTCGTTTAAAATTCTATGGTACAGGGTTTGAATTACCAAAGGTTTGGAATTCGGATTGTCTGAATACTTCTGTTCAAACGTATTTCCCTGCTCCACAGTGCTCTCGTGCTCTGTTTTCTCCAGGTATATATCCTGCAAATCTCTGGCTGAAATGTTTTGCAGAAATAGTGAAATAATGAAAAGTGTTTAGTATTTAAAGAAATGTTTTATGAAATTAGATTTTCAAAAATATTTTTCCGCCCAATTTTCAATTTACCGCTTTTTTTTCACTTAAAGAAAATAGTGTTGCTCTTTTTTTTATTGCGGTTATTCGTTTACTAGTGCATCTTTTAATTCAACCGCACTGGTGCTACTTGTTACAAAAACGAACCGGTGCGCAAAATAAAGCACTAGCCGGTGCGGTTATCTAAACAGTACACACCAGAATTACATTTAGGTTTGTGCACCAAAGTTTATTGTTGTTTTGCTCAATGCAGGGAGAAAATATCATATATTATATGAAATAGGCAATTCTTCAAAATCTAGTTTGTTCCATAATATTTCTCAAAGTCCATCGCGGAGTTCTCCCTATCCATGTGGAGATGTAATATTTACTTCAGATTTGTTTTATTTTTTCACTATCTAATTGAATTTATGTATGTTTTTTATCCATGTAGTCAATCATGCACAACTTAATTAAATTTATAATGTATAAAAATTTGTAGGTTCATGCAGATTCATCATCGAGTTCAGATGCACAAAATTATATTCAAAGTACTGCTCCAAAACATCGAAAGTTCTTATCAGGAGCTGCATACCGCAAGACGCATTTGGTAGATGAAAATGGACAGCCGCTTCACCCTGCCAATTGTAACAATATTGCATCTTCTAGCCACAATCTTGGGACAATGATGGTAATTATAATTATAATTGTTTGGTATATATATTGATTAATATGTAATTATTTCAACGTCAAACCAATTTATAATCATGCAATATTTTCAACGTGGTTACTAATTGATATCATAATATTTTGTACTAATCATGTTCAATTTTTTTTTTTAATTATTAGGATTCTAGTGATGATGAACGACCTACCTACCATCTTTCGTTGCACCCCACGACAATGTCAAATCGAGAGAAGACTAAATTAAGAGAAAAAATCGGAGAGGAACGATACCAAGAATGGTTGAATCAACCACCGATTCAATTCCCGCTACATCCAAATTCACCAATTAGGAATGACTACAGCAATAGTAGTTCTTCACAAGCTGGCAATGGAGACAATCAAATAGAGGTTGGTATGGATGATTACTTAAGGGATACGACTGCCATGGAGACAATGTTGTTAGATGCATTCCAAAATGATGATCAGCTAGGGGATGATGCTCATATCGCTGACACCTTTTTCGAAAGCCTTAAATTTGCTTCCACCACCCCTCTCTTTGGACCTAGCGGTCAGTCAAAGTCTACCCAGTTGGGGACAACAATGTTACTATACAACTTGAAAGCAAAGTTTGGCTTGTCGAATGCATGTTTCTTGGAACTTTTGAGGTAAGTTACCATAAAGTACTCCCCTTATATAAATTTGAAATATAATCAGTACACTGCAATGAACATTACAAATGTTAAATTTTATGAACGTTAATAATTATATCGACATTAATGTACATTTATTAATATAGTTTTCCATGATCACCAACTACAGGTTATTCAAAGATAAGGTTCTTCTGAGTGATAATGTCTTGCCCGGTAGCTGCGAAGAGGCAAAAAAATTGTTGAAAATGTTGGGTGTTGAGTACATATCATATCATGCATGTCCAAATGATTGTATTCTATATAGAGGAGAATATGCAAACAAAGAGATGTGTCCGAAATGTGGGCATGACAGGCATGATAAATCAAAAAAGAAGGGTAAATCACGTACTGGTCCTCCTTTTAAGATATTGAGGCACATGCCTATAATCCCAAGGATTCAAAGGCTCTTTCGTTGCAAAGAATTAGCTATGTTGCAAGGATGGCATGCCTCACACAGAAGTGAGTTGGGAGTTATGTGAATACCAACTGATTCAATAGCCATGAAGCATATAGAGGATACATGGCCCAAAAAATTCAAGAATGAAGTACGAAGTCTACGACTCAGCATAGCCATGGATGGCGTCAACCCATATTCCCTCCAGAACACCAACTATTCTATTTGGCCTGTAGTAGTGATCAATAACAATATCCCCCCATGGTTGTCTGTGAAGAATGAACATCTTATGTTGGCTCTCATAGTCCCTAGTAGAAGACAAGTGAAGAATATGGATGTCTACTTACAACCACTGGTAGATGAATTGAAGGAATTATGGGATGGGATAAATGTATACGATGTATCAAGACCCATCACAAGCAAAGAGGAGGTTTACCTCTGTTTTGTGATAAATTTGCTTCATGTTCGACATTAGCTCATCATCCAGGAAGTTTACATAGAAACATTTTCCAATGCCTTGAGGCTTACTAAATCATCAGCAAGTTTATCACTTCTGGACCTTCGACCGAAATATTTTGTTTGGCTTTCGACATCAAATCATCTACTCACGCCTTCGAAATTGTGTTGCGGTACCTTGAGAGACATTAACATCAATGGTGGTTTTCTCATGTCAGTTAACAGCTCACATCATTAGCTGATAATCAGACGATGTCTTCCCATGTTCAACTTCAGATCATATTTTCACATGGCTAGACTTGTACCTGAACGATCAAGTGAACGAGATAAGAAGACCCTAGATCTGTTTTATCCATCCGGACTGCGATTACAGGATTATTGTACACATCATCTGTACAATGGCTTAGATCTTCATCCAAACATGGGCCTATATCTATAGGCATATCTATATCGGGTAACATTCCAATGTAGACGATTTTCTGAACTATGTACATGTTATGATAGTTTATGTGCTAAGCATGGGTATGCCTCCCTCAACAATTCATGATCAAGATGAAAATATCATGATGTAATGTATTGCAAGTTGATGCAGGCCACCATCTACTTCAGATCCTACTCATAACATCGTAAAGCATCTCATCCAAATATTACTATTATTTTGACTTCATGCTTTAGGGGGTAGTTGTTATAGTTCAATTTGGGCATCATCCCCAAAGACCTGGTCAAACTAGGCATTATCCCCCAGGAAAAATGAATAGGGTCTATCATCCCCTTATATTTCATTTGCTACATGCCCTAAGTGAAGACATTCCATTCATGGCTTCAATTGTGAGATTTTCAAGGTTTGAAGTACATATTATATGACCCACTGACTCACCAATGCTCCTCTGCAAGGTAAAAGCTATGTTTCAGTACCAATACCTCCATGCAAGGGTTCACTACAATGCACTTCCCGACACTCAAGGGTGCATTGGTCACCAGGGAGCGAAATCATCATTGTTTCGGGAATCTCCACCTGGCCAATGCCTCCTAGAAGAGTCCATAGGTTTCATACTTCGTATCCAAGTGTCCATCCGCCACCTCTGAACTTGGAAACATGTCTTTCATATTATTAGAAATCCATTCAATGAGAAACTACCATTAGTTTCCCTATAAATTGAGCACTCATCTAAGTGCTAAGGATGAAGAATTTTGTGCAAAGTTATGATGTTGGATTCACATTTGATAAGATATTGGAAGTACTGATATGCTACTGAGATGATGCTGGATGTGATGGGGCTAGAATGAAGTTGGAGCACGTTGACAAAAAGCAATCCATTGGTTGTAATATTCTCCTCCTACTCTATTAATAAAAATATATGTTCATTTTCTCAATAGATATGTCTATATCTTGTGAAATGTATTATTGATGATGTATTTATTCTCATATATAAATGGTTTGATTTGATTAAGATAAGTAGATACTTGTATATTGTATGTGGTTTGTTGTTCTCTTTATTTGTTTGCAGACTTCTTTCCCTTTCTGCATCACACGTAGGTTTCTTTCCCTTTCTGCATATCTATTTGTCTTAGAGAAAATAGTTGTTGTATTTCTTATGTTGTTTTGAGTGAAGGAACACCACACTCAGGGTATTTAGTTTATCTGTAGATTAAAATTATGTATAACAAAGTCAAATCTACGGAATAGGCCCAATTTCTCATAAATTTAAAAATATTTAAAAGTTTAAATTAACAAATTGAAAGAATGGAGAGGGTCCACTAGGCAAGTTGCATGAAAATGAAAAAAATAGACGTGAATTAAATGGTACCAGTTAATATAAAAGTGTTATACATGCCTCATGCCTCTATTTTGGTGTTTGGTGTTTGGTATTTTCGTTCATATTCCATCTACCGAAAACACAACTAGCTAGTACAAAGAAAACAATCATTACACAACATTATGCGATGGAACAACACCTAGGTAAGCTAATCGGTAAACTGAATCTTCACCTGGATAATTTGCACTGGGATCTGCTCGATTTGTTATGGGGGACTAATAAATTGGTGGATTTTATGGAACCGAGGGGAGAGAAGCCGGGACCGGTATTTTTTTAACTCTGACTATTGCCTTTGTTTATCTTTCTTCCTATCATGCTATTGGTGAAATGGCGTTGTCCAATGACCCATAACCTACGGTTGAAGATCCAGTTGCTTAGCCACCACCTCACAAGGTATCACTTCTTCTTCGAGAGCCATACCCAATTTACTAAGTTGATTGAGTTTATCAAGAGTGAGATCCAAAGGTGGTAGCCCTGTTTTATTCAGTGCCATCTTGTCCAGTGTACCTTCCTATTCCATTTCCCACTACATCCCTTCTAGGTTTAGAGCCATAGCCTCGCCTGTTGTACCTTCCTGTTTTTTTCATAGGAGATCTAGATCCACTCCTTTCCCTCGACCCCCTAAATAAAATAACTCAAGAAATACATTCCTCAAAGGATGAGAAATAAATCCCTGGGGAACTAAAACTTGGTCAACATAGGTTTCAATACTCATTCAAGAGCTCAAAGCAAAGGAAGTAGACCCCATAGCAAAGGCATAACCAATTTTAGATTGAGATAAAGACTGATTTTTTTTAGTTTTAGTGCATTCAACTATTTTCTTGGTAGCTAAATCGAAGCCTTGTCCATCCATGAGCTAAGGAAATGTTATTCTCATGCTTCTCCCTGTAACTGTTTCTGAAGAGAGTACATCAAAGAGTACATAACTTTGAGATACATTTTGGGGTTGGCACATGGTTAAATGATAAATATAACATTAACCCTTACAGAGTTTACATCATCTATCTGGTGAAATTTTTGTTTTTCTTTAAGTGACTTTCAACAGTTTATATACATTGTTGTGACGAAAGAGGAGTATCAAACGATTTTGGTTGCCAGGTTTTTGAAATCCCTCTCCTTGTGTCTACAATTACATTGTTATAGCTGGTATTTTCTGAAGTGATACATGGATGATATCATTTTGCAGGTGTGTCTCAAACAAAGAAGGAATATATATAGTTTATTAAAGTTCAAGGTAAGCTCATAGTTGTTGTGGCTCTCTAGGCTAGTGGTCGTGGCTCTCTGGTGTTCGCTCTCAGATGGAAGGATTAAAAATAGTAATTCGGAAAATATCAAGTAGCCGAAATGGACCCTAAAGTTTAAACAAGAGAATCATATAGTACCCGAGGTCTGAGAGAAGTTACACAAGAGAATCATAAAGTACCTAAGGTTTTAGAAAAGTTACTCGTAGCTTAGAGAAGTTACTCGTAGATTATAATTAGGATTTATTGCGTATTAGGATTAGGATCTATTTCTAAGAGAAGTTATGCAGAGGTTTGGATTTATCACCGAGAAGAGTGTACGATTATACTTCGCATTTCTAAGCATCTAAAGACAACTAAGACTACAACTGAAATAGAAAAAATTTTAATCTTGAAAAATTGGATATGTACGCCAATATTGCAATGTACTTATTGTACATAAGGAGGAATAAGTTGTTCCAGCAAGTATATTTTGGTAAGCTATAATTTCAAAAGCACTCAAGTCATGGAAGAGAGGATAACTTTTGAGACCATCTCCAAAATAAATATGGAAGAGGTATGAAATAAACATAATTTTTAAAAGTAATTTTTGCATAATTTAGCCGAGTCTTCAAATTAAAAATTATACAGAAATATTTTACATTTAGTTAAGTCTTCAAATTCAAAAAAAAAAAAAATGTAATGCACAAATGTTTCAAAATTAACAAATTACTTGAAGGTTCAATTTTTCTCACCAATGGGATCAGTCCCTTTAGATACGTAAAAAATCAAAAAATACAACCGCCTCCTTGTTGGAGGAAAACTTCCATTTCCCTCACCCTACCCCAAGTCTTAAGGGTTGAGTGTTCGATCATGTTTTCGATTGGAGGAATGAATAAATTTTGAATTCCTTACTTAGGTGAGATTTTTATGTTCTTTGTTTGAAAAACCCAACTAGAACAAGTATTTTTTATCTTCGTTCTAGGTGAGACGGTCGAAAGTTATTGAGGTGATAGCAATAGTAAGAAGGAAAGCAAAAGCAAGAAGTCTTCAAAAAACTTTTGTGTAATAAAGCTTCTCAGTCGCATTTCATTGGTACATAAGGAAAATTCTTGCTTAATTGTTCATCGATCTTCTATTCTGGAAGGCCTAGGTTGTCCCTCCACGAATTGTGATTTATGTTTTTGTATTAAAGTGTTAGCTTCTAGCATCAAGATGGAAATTACCATCGACGGGGGTACTATAGATGATAGAGGGAGAGCTTATTACTTAGGTTATGATAGAGGGAAGCTACTTCTGAACATATTCAAGGTCTTCTAGCTAACCATCAAGTAACTTCCAGGATATATATCACATCGACGTTTACATAATCAACTGACACAACAAAACTCTTGCATCGTCAACCAACGCATTGTGACTCTGCGAACTGATAATATAAATGTATAACAAACTAGAAATCGAATGCAAATGAGTATGATATGAAACTGAACCATAGATATGCTATAAGGTACCTGCCTATTTGTAGTACCTTTGTAATGCAAGTTTGATATCTAATTAGCTTGTTGTGATGCATGATGCAAATCCGATAAACAACGATTCAATAATTAAACTCAGAGGCTCAGATAAACAATGATTCAATAAACAATGATTCAATAATCCAATAATCAATATGAAGCTCAGATAGTTCATGAAGTGAGACCTGATAGCTCATGAAGCAAAAGCCTTATCACTAATCAATGTAATCAGTGTAGATAGTGCTTCAGTTTATGAAGAAAAAGACTATCAATAGATAGTGCTTCAGTAGATAGTGTAGATAGTGCTTCAGTTTACTAAAATATGTAGGGTGCCATCAACATAAACGGTTACGTAGATTTAGTAGGCTATCAAACCTTTAATATATTTCGCCGATAGGCATATCCCCCTATTGGAAATAACATATTTTGTGATTATGCTAATTAATCTTTTTGATCTGATGGTCTAGATTGAAAGATGCCGATATATTCTGGTCG
Source organism: Pinus albicaulis (assembly GCA_034641835.2). NCBI lineage: Eukaryota > Viridiplantae > Streptophyta > Pinopsida > Pinales > Pinaceae > Pinus > Pinus albicaulis. The sequence goes on from JAXQQM020086832.1 coordinate 231,324, forward strand.
TCGCCGCTCAATCAATGGATCAAATCTACCCCACTAAATTCCTTGCATATCTAAATCACATGTTTAAACCGTACTTAAATTAATTTTTTACAAATCTTGATTAAAAATTTACTGTGCCATTTATTAATTGCCACCTATCAAGATTAACATTTGGAATGAAACTGAAACATTAACCCTTGTCCAAGTGTGTGAAACGGTTATGCAAGGTGTCTGAAGGCGCCCGCGGACAGGGACACGTCGTGAGAGGAAACGTTGTGGGCGCCCTGGTGGTTTCAAATCGGGTAACGTGGGAGATAACTCCCGAAGAAGATGAACGTGGCAGAAGCGTGCGCATATGCTGAGCGTGCAGTGAAACGATTTATTGATGCGTGTGAGACCGCCATTAAAAACGGTGAAGATCCGGAAATGATTGTGAAGCTTCCTTGTGAAACACCCTCGTCTGGCTCTTCACGTTCCCGAATTCGACAGTTAATAATTCGAATAATTCGAACTCTGACAATTAGTAACAATGGTTGTCGCATCTATCAGGAACTGATGTGTGTTGTTTAAGCGCACAGGCCACTAGGGCTTCCCTGGCTTCCAACTCCTCTGAGAAGAGAATAGCCTCCACATTTTCCATGGCCTCTACATGTCCTGGCTTGGCTTCTACTTTCTATGCATGAGTATGCGCTGAACATTGTCCTGCAAGGTATGTGGTTAATAATTCGAATCCTAATAATTATTTGTTTTTCCAGAAGTCCTTCCTAATAACAGTCTCTTAGATTCAATTTATCTTAACGTCGTTCTTTAAACCTGTTAGGTTTTGGAGTTCGGAATTTTTTTTTTTTGGCCATACCTGTTTTCATTGGTTTTAGCGGTATTTTTTGTTGTTGTAATGGAACGACGATCATATCTTTTATATATCCTTCCTGTGTATGTAAGTTTATATAGGGATTAATGCTTTTGGAATAATAGTGTATTTATGACGATTCATGTTTTTTGAAATAATATTTATATTTAAAATTTTAAAATATATATTTAATAATTTTAATAATGATGAGTTTTGAACTAGGTGTTTTTAGAATAATATTATATTTTTCGTGATTAATGTATTTGGGACAGAGATGAGACTCTCTAGGGTAGCTGAGAGAAAATACTTAGGGTTTTATTTGAATAGAAATATTAGCTGAGAGAATACTCAAGGTTTTATTCGAATAGAGATATTAGATGGATGTGTATTGCGCAATGCAGTAGAGTAGTTGTTAGTAAAACGCGTACAGCTCGTAGCGCATGAAACAATCAGTGAGTTGAACCCGAGCACCGATGGCATTGTTGCAAATTCCCCAGATGAGGCCGCCGAGGGTAATAAGGCAGGCCGTGCAATCAGACGGGGGAGCCTTATTGCAGGTTTCTTCCCCATAGGCAGTTGGAGAGCCTGCACTCGACGCCTTGTAGTAGTAACCGTTGTCGTTACCGTCCAAGGTCATCTGTTGCTCCAGATCTATGAGCAGCTTTCTGACAGTGTCAAAGAAGGGATTTCCGCTTGGGATTTTGCCCAAGTTACACACATACGACACTAAGGTTGTATCCTGCGCGCTCGCCACTGCGAGTAGTAACATTAGTGCCAAAGAAAACCCAAAAGACTCGATAGCCATGGCTGCCAAAAACAAAATAATCTCACCTTTGATAAACCCAAACCCTTCAAATGGCAGACGTTACGCCATGCTTATGAATCTGCTGGGGGTGCCTCCATTTTATAGGCTTTGCGGCACATGGTTGCATGTGTGGGATAACCTCTGTCACATGAAGGATGTTGTTGGAGAATGTCACGCGCTGTGATTGGAGAGAAAAAACAAAAGCTACATTTTGGTCGACCGTCATGACGGAAGGGAGATATGTTACATTCTACGACTATTATCTTTATTTTTGTCAAACATGCCAAGTTACACATAAAATTATATAATTTGTTTATCATATGCCTTGTTATATTCAAAATTTTTAAATATGCACTTTAATAATTTCAGTAATTTAATGGTGAGTTTTGAGCAAAGGTGAAGTATGCAAGAATTATACCATTAGAGGTCAGTATTCAACAATATAACAATCCATTAGTCACATAAAATATTGAAAATAAGATATTTATATGAATTTCAAGATATTTATATGAAAATTTGTAGGGGAGAGAACTACAAATGTTCTTTTAATTTTTTATTTAATTTGTCTATGTTGATGGATGTGTTTTATAAGTTTTATTTTATTTAATTTATCTAGATTGAGGAAGAGGTTATGTGTTTAAATAAAAAATATGTGAATTTGTGCATTTTTTAAATTTTAGTAAGTAAATTGCCACAAGGAGACCATTTTTTTTTTCACAAATAATTTGGTTACACATAATAAAATCTCGAACATCAATTTCATCTTTAAAATAACTATAATTAAATTATTTATATTTTTATTATGTTTATAATTATTAATATAAAATTTGTATTTATATTTGATATTTAAAATAATTATAATGAAAATATTTATATTTCTATTATATTTTTAATTATGAATATAAAATTTAAATTTAAATAAAAAAAATTATATTAATATTTTTTGATAATATAAAAAAATCAAATTCAAAAATTTAAAAATTTAACAACTAAAGTTTTATTTTCATCTAACATCACAATTCCCTACATCAACTCAACTTAGAACTTTGTAGTTTAGGATTACACTATAATAATTTAATAAAATTTAATTTTTCATTTATATTTGATATGTGTTATTATAATGATAATGTCACTCTCAATTGTATATAGGAGAAAAAATGCATGTTGCAAACATCTCATGCTTAGTATATTATGTTATTAACAAATTGACACTCAAAAACATAAAGAGAAGGGACTCATCATCAATTTAACCATGAAATATGTCTTTTTTCAAGGTTAACCATTGATTAATAATTTTTCTAATATATACTCAAATTAATCACTAATTTTTAAATATGATTACCATTAAAATCTATATCTAGCTAACAAGTACTCTTTTTATTATTATTTTTAAGAAAAACTTCAATGTGGATAAAATAATGACAAATATATAACTCTAACATTTTATCCTCTTATGAGACAAGTAAGGCATGAAACTAAAAGTTTTTATAGCTAAACATGGCTCAATATTTCATCCTCTTAAAAATCTTCTTATTAATATTAATATTATTATTGTTAAAAAAAAATATTAACATTAATATTGATAAATAAAAATAATAATATTTATTTTGTAATAACTAACAATATATTTATTAATAAAAATAGATTTAAAGTTTTATTCACTGTAACAATATCATTAAAAGTATTAATGATATTATCATTAATGATGTTAATATAAATACTATTAAGATTACTTTTAAATTATTTATATTTTTATTATGTTTATAATTATTAATATAAAATTTGTATTTATATTTGATATTTAAAATAATTATAATGAAAATATTTATATTTCTATTATATTTTTAATTATGAATATAAAATTTGAATTTGAATTAAAAACATTATATTAATATTTTTTGATAATATAAAAAAATTAAATTCAAAAATTTAAAAATTTAACAACTAAAGTTTTATTTTCATCTAACATCACAATTCTCTGCATCAACTCAACTTAGAACTTTGTAGTTTAGGATTACACTATAGTATAATAAAATTTAGTTTTCATTTATAAATAAATTCGTGTTTGATATGTGTTATTATAATGATAATGTCACTCTCAATTGTATATAGGAGAAAAAATGCATGTTGCAAACATCTCATGTGGATAAAATAATGACAAATATATAACTCTAACATTTTATCCTCTTATGAGACAAGTAAGGCATGAAACTAAATGTTTTTATAGCTAAGCATGGCTCAATATTCCATCCTCTTAAAAATCCTCTTATTTATATTAATATTGTTAAAAAAAAATATTAACATTAATATTGATAAATAAGAATAATAATATTTATTTTGTAATAATTAACAATATAATTATTAATAAAAATAGATTTAAACTTTTATTCACTCTAACAATATGATTAAAAGTATTAATGATATTATCATTAATGATGTTAATATAAATACTGTTAAGATTACTTTTAATACATACACAATTTTGCTTATCATAGGCATCCATGGGTAACCCTCTTAAACCATAATAATCCATGGTGAGCCTTAATTATAATTAATAATTATAATAATTAATTACAGTTATAATTGTTGAAATGGTTAAACTAATTATAATTAAAATAATATCTAAAATAATATATAAACAAATATAATAATATCTAAATAAGTATAATAATGGTTTAAGTAATATTAAACCCTTGCGTTTATTAGTTCTTTTGGTTTGTAATATGAATAATCGATCAATGTCATCCATGATCAAATGTCACATTCTGACAAACATTGTCTCAATATGAAAATCACCCATGGCCAACCACGGTCATAGCCGATCCAACATCGCATTGTGACAACAATTGTCTGAATGTTTAATCAATTCCCTTGGGTTCACCAATTACTTTGGTTTATAATTTGTTGGGTAATGGTTTTCCCTTGGGTTGACCAATTCCTTTTGGTTTATAATATTAAACCGTTGGGCTTCTTAGCTCATTTGGTTTATAATATGAATAATCGATCAATGTCATCCATGATCAAATGTCACATTCTCACAAATATTGTCTCAATGTGAAAATCACCCATGGAAAACCATGGCCATAGTTGGTCCAACGTCGCATTGTGACAACAATTGCCTCAATGTTTAAAGAAATTCCCTTGGGTTCACATATTCCTTTGGTTTATAACATTAAACCCTTGGGTTTATTAGTTCTTTTCATTTATAATATGAATAATCGATCAATGTCATCCATGATCAAATGTCACATTCTGAAAAACATTGTCTCAATATGAAAAATCACCCATGGCCAACCATGGTCATAGTTGGTCCAACGTCGCATTGTGACAACAATTGTCTGAATGGGGTTCACCAATTCCTTTGGTTTATAATATTAAACCCTTGGGTTTATTAGTTCATTTGGTTTATAATATGAATAATCGATCAATGTCATCCATGATCAAATGTCGCATTCTGACAAATATTGTCTCAATATGAAAATCACTCATGGTCAACCATGGTCATAGTTGGTCCAACGTCGCATTCTGACAAAAATTGTCTCAATGTTTATAGAAATTCCCTTGGGTTCACCAATTGCTTTGGTTTATAATATTAAACCCTTGGGTTTATTAGTTCTATTGGTTTAGAATATGAATAATCGATCAATGTCATCCATGATCAAATGTCACATTCTGACAAATATTGTCTCAATATGAAAATGACCCATGGCCAACCATGGTCATAGTTGGTCCAACATTGCATTGTGACAACAATTGTCTAAATGTTTAAATCAATTCCCTCAGGTTCACCAATTCCTTTGGTTTATAATATGAATAATCGATGAATGTCATCCATGATCAAATGTCGCATTCTGACAAATATTATCTCAATATGAAAATCACCCATGGTCAACCATGGTCATAGTTGGTCCAACGTCGCATTGTGACAACAATTGTCTCAATGTTTAAAGAAATTCCCTTGGGTTCACCAATTCCTTTGGTTTATAATGTTAAACCCTTGGTGTTTTTAGTTTTTTTGGTTTATAATATGAATAATCGATCAATGTCATCCATGATCAAATGTCACATTTTGAAAAATATTGTATCAATATGAAAATCACCCATGGCCAACCATGGTCATAGTTGGTCCAACGTCGCATTGTGACAACAATTGTCTCAATGTTTAAATCAATTCCCTTCGGTTCACCAATTCCTTTTGGTTTATAATTTGTTGGGTAATGGTTGTCCCTTGGGTTCACCAATTCCTTTGGTTTATAATATTAAACCCTTGGGTTTATTAGTTCTTTTGGTTTATAATATGAATAATCGATCAATGTCATCCATGATAAAATGTCGCATTCTGACAAATATTGTCTCAATATGAAAATCACCCATGGCCAACCATGGTCATAGTTGATCAAACGTCGCATTGTGACAACAATTGTCTCAATGTTTAAATCAATGCCCTTGGGTTCACCAATTCCTTTGGTTTATAATTTTAAACACTTGGGTTGATTAGTTCTTTTGGTTTATAATATGAATAATCGATCAATGTCATCCATGATCAGATGTCACGTGCTAACAAATATTGTCTCAATATGAAAATCACCTATGGCCAACCATGGTCATAGTTGGTTGAACGTCGCATTGTGACAACAATTTTCTCAATGTTTAAATAAATTCCCTTGGGTTCACCGATTCCTTTGGTTTATAATTTGTTGGGTGATGGTTTTCCCTTGCGTTCACCAATTCCTTTGGTTTATAATATTAAACCCTTGCGTTTATTACTTATTTTGGTTTATAATATGAATAATTGATCAATGTCATTCATGATCAAATGTCACATTCTCAGAAACATTTTCTCAATATGAAAATCACCCATGGCCAGCCATGGTCATAGTTGGTCCTACGTTGCATTGTGACAACAATTTTCTCAATGTTTAAATCAATTCCCTTGGGTTCACCAATTCCTTTGGTTTATAATTTGATGGGTAATGGTTTTCCCTTGGGTTCACCAATTCCTTTGGTTTATAATATTAAACCCTTTCATTTATTACTTCTTTTGGTTTATAATATGAATAATCAATCAATGTCATCCATGATCAAATGTCACATTCTGACAAACATTGTCTCAATATGAAAATCACCCATGGCCGACCATGGTCATAGTTGGTCCAACGTCGCATTATGACAACAATTGTCTCAATGTTTAAATCAATTCGCTTGGGTTCACCAATTCCTTTGGTTTATAATTTGTTAGGTAATGGTTTTCCCTTGGGTTCATCAATTCCTTTGGTTTATAATATTAAAACCTTGGGTTTATTAGTTCTTTTGGTTTGTAATATGAACAATCGATCAATGTCATCCATGATCAAATGTCACATTATGACAAATCTTGTCTCATTATGAAAATCATCCATGGCCAGCCATGGTCATAGTTGGTCCAACGTCGCATTCTAACAACAATTGTCTCAATGTTTAAATCAATTCCCTTGGGTTCACCAATTCCTTACCATGGTCATAGTTGATCCAACGTCGCATTGTGACAACAATTGTCTCAATGTTCAAATCAATTCCCTTGGGTTCACCAATTCCTTTGGTTTATAATATTAAACCCTTGGGTTTATTAGTCTTTTTGGTTTATAATATGAATAATTGATCAATGTCATCCATGGTCAAATGTCACATTCTGACAAACATTGTATCAATATGAAAATCACCCATGGCCAACCATGGTCATACTTGGTCCAACGTCGCATTGTGACAACAATTGTCTCAACATTTAAATCAATTCCCTTGGGTTCACCAATTCCTTTGGTTTATAATTTTTTGGGTAATGATTTTCCCTTGGGTTCACCACTTGCTTTGGTTTATAATATTAAACCTTTGGGTTTATTAGTTTTTTTGGTTTATAATATGAATAATCGATCAATGTCATCCATGATCAAATGACACATTATGAGAAACATTGTCTCAATATGAAAATCACCCATGGCCAATCATGGTCATAGTTGGTTCAACGTCGCATTGTGACAACAATTGTCTCAATGTTTAAATCAATTCCCCTGGGTTCACCAATTCCTTTTGGTTTATAATTTGTTGGGTAATGGTTGTCCCTTGGGTTCACCAATTCCTTTGGTTTATAATATTAAACCCTTGGGTTTATTAGTTCTTTTTGTTTATAATATGAATAATCAATCAATGTCATCCATGATCAAATGTGACATTCTGACAAATATTGTCTCAATATGAAAATCACCCATGGCCAACCCTGGTCATAGTTGGTCCAACGTCGCATTGTGACAACAATTCTCTCAATGTTTAAATCAATTCCCTTGGGTTCACCAATTTATTTTGGTTTATAATTTGTTGGGTGATGGTTGTCCCTTGGGTTCACCAATTCCTTTGGTTTATAATATTAAACCCTTGGGTTTATTAGTTCTTTTGGTTTATAATATGAATAATCGATCAATGTCATCCATGATCAAATGCCACATTCTGACAAATATTGTCTCAATATGAAAATCACCCATGGCCAACCTTTGTCATAGTTGGTCCAACGTCGCATTGTGACAACAATTGTCTCCATGTTTAAATCAATTCCCCTGGGTTCACCAATTCCTTTGGTTTATAATTTTTTGGGTAATGGTTTTCCCTTGGGTTCACCAATTGATTTGGTTTATAGTATTAAACTCTTGGGTTTTATTAATCTCTATTGTTTTTAATATTTCCCTTAGCCTTATTGATCCCTTAGGTTTTTAATATTTATCCCTTGGGTTCACTGACTCCTTTGGTTTATAATTTTAAACCCTTGGGTTTATTAGTTCTTTTGGTTTATAATGTTAATCACACATTCGGTTTATTACTCTCTTGAGTTTAAAATACTAATTCTCAGGGTTTGTTAATTTCTTAGATTTTTCAGTTTAAAATATTAATTCTTAGGGTTTATTAATCTTTATTGTTTATAATATTCATCCATTAGGTTTATGATATTTATCCCTTGAGTTCAATGATTCCTTTGCTTTATAACATTAAACCCTTGGGTCTATTAGTTCTTTTGGTTTATAATGTTAATAATCTCATTGGTTTATTAATATCTTATTTTTAAAATACCGATTCTTATGGATTATTAATTTATTAGGTTTTTTAGTTTAAAATATCAATTGTTACGGTTTATTAATATCCTCACTTTAAAATATTAATTGTTAGGGTTTATTGATCTCTTAGGTTTTTTGTTTTTAAATATTGTTTCATATGGTTTATTACTCTCTTGAGTTTAATATTATTAATATATTAATATATATTATAAATAAATATTCAAATATTTATTAATAATGATTATTAGTAATATTATAATATTATTATTAATATATAATATATATTATTATAATATTATTAATATATTATTAGTTCTTTTGGTTTATTAATAATATAACCATCTATGATATTAATATATAAATAAATATTAAAATATTATATATTATTTTTATTATTTTTATATTAATAAATATTATTAATATATATTATATATTTCAAGTTAATTTATAGTATGTATATAGTTAATATTATTAATATATTAATAAATATTTTTAATATATATTATTAATACTTATTATAATATTAATAATATATATAAAATATTTTTGTATATATTAATAATATTATAATATTACTAATAATCATTATAAATAAATATTCAAATATTTATTAATAATGATTATTAGTAATATTATAATATTATTAATATATTATTAGTTCTTTTGGTTTATTAATAATATAACCATCTATGATATTAATATATAAATAAATGTTAAATTATTATATATTATTAATATTATTTTTATATTAATATATATTATATATATTTCAAGTTAATTTATAGTATGTATATAGTTAATATTTTTAATATATTAATAAATATTTTTAATAAATATTATTAATACTTATTATAATATTATTAATATATATAAAATATTTTTGTGATTTTAATCATAATTAATATATTTAATATATTAATATTCTTATTAATATATAATATATATATTTCAAGTTAATATAATAAAATTATTATATATAATATTTATTTATTGATATATAAATTAATGTGATGGGTAGTGGATATAGGCCTATCTGCGTATATCAACCACATTGGTAAATGTGGTTGTAAATCTATTTTATATACGCCTATCGGCGTATATCAACCACATTAGTAAATATAACTAGGATAAAGTTAGTTACTCAAAATTACATTTCAAGGCCTTCCATTTCCAGGCAGATTTTCCAAGTGACAGGTTCCAAAATTTACCAAAATTTATTTAGGAGGAGGACGATTATATATGTAGCATCCTCCGTAACATAAATCACTACATTTTGCATGCAGATGACTATGGTTTGTCGACATCGACTTTATTGACGTGGTGCGAGGGTTTTCCTTGCAATCACGGAGAAAAGTTGACAGGATATACAGGCGATTTGTTAGGGTAGAAGAGCCCATAGTGACGTTCTGTGTCATCTTGACTTGACTTGTCCTCGTTGAAAAGGGCGAAGATATAGGTCTCGATGCTTGTGCCCGGCCTCTTGGGCGTCCCTGCATTCGATAATACATGGCTGATGAGATTGTTGTTATAAGTCTGAGCATTCTCAATGGTGGCCACATTAATGTTGCCACCAGAAGGCCATCCGCTTTCAGTAACGATAAGTGGGATGTTGGGATATCCCAAGTCTTCCATGGCAGAGATAATAGTATCAACAATGGCATCGAACAAGTTGGTGTAGCCCTCTACCACCGGAGACGTGGACTTAAAAAGAGCGTATTCCAGCTTAATGTTTTCCAAGTTGTTGACGTAGCTGAAAAAAGGATAGACGTTAGCCATGAAAGGAGCCTCGTTATCTGACAGAAATTTGAGCACAGACCCCATGGTCTCCTTCACCTCGTCTGTGAATACTCCCTTAGAAGGCGGGTAGGAGTTGCCTATAACAGATTCTGAAGCGTGGGTGGTGGAGACCTTGATCTTATTTTGGAGATTGGCCATGTTAAGTGCGGTTTGAATATTCTCCATGGCACCAACAAGATATGGGACGTTCTCCTTGCTCTTGAAAACCTCGTTGCCCACTGCAATGTATTTGATATTGGTAGCGGGATAAAAGGGGACAATGTTGTCCTCAACCCAACCGTTTGCTAAGTCCTGGCTCGAGGATATTTCCTGCAATCTGTTGGTTTCGATTCCCACGATTACATCGATCCCAGAATTCTCAAAAGCTTTCAGTACATCTGGGCTCCCTTGGAAAATCCTATATTTTCCAATGTTGTTCTGCTTCAACAAGGTTACCACCTCGTCTGCATGTGGCAGATTGTTTCCCACCATGCCGTTGTTGACTCCTATTTGATCAGCGTCTGCACAATGAATCGCATTAATGTTTGTGGGAAAAAGGACCAAACTCTAGGAGCTTGACATGAGAGAGTATTCTCGGTTGAGGAAGCTGCATGAGTCAGTTGGAGGACTGAAATATCTAAAGGATTTTCTACGAAACAAGAAGATTGGGAAGCAGTGGGCAACAATGGATGCATGTAAAGAGCTTTGCCCTCATGGAGCTGAGAGTTGAAGTTGTAGAAGCACACTTCAACTTGGATTGGTTGGATCGTTGACATCCTACGTAGACAGAATGTAGATGCAAAGAGTTGCAGCTTATACTAGTAAGAGATAAAGACAGGCTTGTATTTTACTATTATCAAAACTACTGGTGCTAAGCATATATGGTGCACTACTCGTTTTGAGAAGGTCCTAAGAATACTGTGATTCGGTGAACGTGAACCAATTCATTCAATTGAGTTCAAAATTCTTCAATTAAGTTCAAACTTCTTCTTGAAAGAGAGATATGATTTATTCCCTCTACTCTTGTAGGGCCGGTCACCACGATTTATGACTAGCTCAGAAACCATCAATACAACTAGATACCTATGGACCACCTTAGACTATTAGTCATCAGCATTTTTACCTGTTATTGATGACTAGATTCCTTAGCTGAGTTTTCTAGAAGCTAATCTTCAAACTATCAAATATGTCATCTAGAAAACACCCCAAAACAATTTTTTTCCTCCTACCCCTTCCTGTCAGCCTATGGTGAGAAAAAAACCTAGTTTTCAAGTCCTATCTGGTTTCAGAAAAATAACCTTGTCCATAGCTGTGATAGCTGAAAGTTATCGACTCTCATTTACCCTTGTTTCTCATGCTATTCGCAATCCAAAGGTTGAAAAAGTGTCTACAACCCTATCCCTGGTCATCTGTCCTTTGAAAATCAAATCATACCAAAGAAAACACTCAGAATATGTCAAGATTGCCCCTAAGTTATATAGTGGTGTTAGGGAGTCTTTTTCCTTGGCAAAAATATCCTAAGCCAAAAAGCCTCTGTCTAGTACCAATCAGCCATAGATTGTCTTCCTATTCTGCAAAATAAGTCTTGATCTATCCATAGGTCGCACACCACTAAGAGGTCATTTTGTCTCAGTTCAGAAGAAGTTCAACAAAGATCCAAATCAGAAGAAGATAAACATGTTCTCTATCTAAAAAAGAATATGCTTAGATCAGGAAAAAATCTCCATAAGACACCAAAAGAGCTCTCCAAGGTTCAAAGTCGTATGTTTTACGTCTCTGTAGGGGTGTAATTGAATGATAAACAGTATGCAAATAAGAGCAAATGGACAAGTCCAAATATGTCTCTCATGTTGAAGAGATTGGCCATCAATAAAGCAGATGAAGAGCTGTAAAACAAAGAGTATCAAGAGTACATGTTTTAAATCCAACAGCTGCCTAAAGAGTAGAGGTCATTCTCCAAGATTACATGAAATACAAAAAATTGAATGATGCTGATCAGTAGCGTCCAGTGTCTCCTCCAAAGGAAGCACTGCATAATCTTTCCAAAAGGGCATCATCATCATGTAGGACATAAGAAGACAGTTGCTTCTTATGTTGCCTTGAGCCTGGGATAAGAACACTAATCAAAGAGCAATTTCAACATGCCTCTGCAAACACAGTCAAGGGAGGTTAGTCAAATATGTCAGCAAATACTCTCCATATTCAAATCACATGGTTTCTAGTCTAAGGGTTCACAAGGATATTTTACAAAAGGATATATGGCTCAGACCATGCCTCATAAAGCAAAATGTCAAATTTCACTTTGTTGCCTATTTGATATGATACCAAGCAGAGACATAGATTGTAGAAATATGACACAGTTTTGAAATAGATGAAATGTCATGTGTATGGTAGAAAAAACTCCTTAAAGAGCAGATGATTGGGAACATGATAAAAACCTCCTCCTTCTATTAAAAAGTAGATGGTTAGAAGACATCTGGAAATCCTCCTCCAGAAGAAGAGCAGATGGTTGGGAACATAATAGAACCTCCTTCATTTAAAAGCATAGGGTTAAAGTGTGTCAAGTGATTTCAGAAATTGTGAGTCACCTCCTTCCAAGAGATGAACAAAAGATGAATCAGTAGTGTTTCAAATAGTGTTTGAGCAATTTTCCTATTGGAAATACAAGGTTAAAAATCAGTGGATCAAATAAAAGGTCAGTAGGTTGAGAACCTTTTTCACATAAAAGCCACACAGTGATATACGGGTGCTAAAGGTCCCTGTTTCTTATATTTTCAAAGGCCTTTTCCTCAAAGGGAAAATCATAAGTTATAATGTTTAGCTAGAAGCAACTTCATCTAAATAACCAGGAAGGTGAAATTGGTAAACTAAGCTTGCTTTTTTGACCTCTGCAAATGACAAGAAAAGACTGTCCACCTAGATGACTTATGATGAAGGGCTTTCTTGTTTTTGGGTAGACTCATTATGTTACCAAGGCTAACTCACTCTAAGTTATGAAGGGAAGGCAAACATCAAAAATTACTTTTTCCAGCTAACTCAAAATACAGAGGGCACCATTGTAAAATGGATGAGAAAGGCCATAACACAGTGTTTCGAGTTTCAAAACAACCTTCAAGGAAATAAGACATATCACAGTCATGGAGAAGACCTTACAATGTGCATAAGAACAAACATTCTTGTTTTATATGATCTTAAGAAGTTTCATTAGTGGTTTTTAAAGGCCACCTCTGTGATGAACAGCAGTAGGTCAAGTCTTGGTTTAAAAGGCCTCTTTATTTCAACAACAATGGGTACATAGGGTTTCGAAGGCTGCAGTGATTGGTATTTTTATAAACCTCTTCAAAAAGATAAAGAATCACTTCTCAAAGTTTCTTTCGAAGGAAAGAAAAAGGGAAGTTTGTCTTTTTAAATCAAAATGAAGGAAATTTGGGATTTTCAACTATAAAAGGCTGTTAGTTGATCAGTCATCACCAGAAGACCCAAGTCAAGGAAAAGAGAAGTTTGAGTGTTTTTAAAAACATTTGTAAGTTTAAAGTTGCAGGGCGTGCATATTACAACACGCGGGCGCACACGTAAGGAAGACTCGGTGTAATTTCTTTAGGAGCGAGGCGCGCCTATGCCTAGCGCCCAAGGTCGACCGTGAGCCATTTGCGTGGTGCATTCTCACGTTTAACACTTTGCCCATCCAACCGGGTTTGAACGTGCTCACTTGCACACTTGCACCAACACTCAAAAATCCTCAAATTCGTTGTTTCAAAGGTATTTCTTGCCTCCTAGCTAAAGTTTGAGTTCAAAGGGAGAATCTAATAACAAATATCAAAGATAAACAGTGGTTAAAGAAGGGGTTAAATATGCCAACTTGAAAGGTCTTTTTGTGCTTTAAAGTAGCAAAGAATGTGTGCAGTCTCCATAAACACAAAATCGAGTTTGTAGAGGGTCTCATAACCAGTTTGAAGGAGTATTTTAAAACAGTGTTTTTCATGAGCACCTTTTGCTTGAAATAGCCACAAAAAATCATTGATTTCAAAGGAACAATGTTTGCCAAAGAAGGTAGTAATTGGAAGGATAAATGTTACCAGTTTTAAAGGAGTTGTGTTAACCTTTCAAAAACAGAGATTGAAGGTGAAGAAATTGTGTGTCAAAATCAAAAGACATTTGCCTCCAAAATCCACAAACAGTTGTAAATTTTTGTAGATGTTCTATGCTTGGAGCAACTTTACTTTTCTCTGACAATCATACAAATAGTTGAAGTACGAGATAGAACACATGAGTGGATCTTACGGAAGACAAATCGAAACGGGGAAAAATGTGGTGGTGGTGCGGCGGTCCAACGGGATGCTTCAGCCGATAAAGTTCTCCTTGGTCGGTAGCCGGAGTGTGTCTGTGATCCTCCAGGCTCAACATAAGCAGAGTCAACCCAGTCAACTCCCAAAAGTCAAGGTTGTCGAGAGAAAAAGTCAATGCGAGGTATGACTAAAAGTCAGCGCGACGATGATTGTGGTGAACGCGACCTCGATTTCTGTGCCAAACAGTACGGCCTTCCAAAATCAAACTTCTCACCAAATTTCAGCACATTCGGACCATGCGTTGACCAAAGTCAACGCTGGTCAAACTTTCTGCAAAACCCTAACTGCAGAAATTCGTCCTTCAGCTCAGCCGTACAGATTTGTCCTTCTTCTCCTTCACACGTGTGGGCTGAACTCATCCTCCAAGGAGCTCGTACTAAATCAGATGAGAGAAGAAGATGTGAGTTGTGTTGTGATGAAATGCTCTTCAACTTTGCCTGTATTTATATCCATCATTGGGGTGTGTGACACATCTGCTGGGGGTGTGAAACCTTAAGGCCGACCTGCACATATAATTTATTATGAATAATAAATTCAAAATAAATGTTCTACTCATCGGATTAAGACATATTATATATGGATTTTACACCTCTCCGAAAGAGGAATCCAACAAAAATATTAGCCTCTTAATCTGAGCATCATAACATGGAGTTTGGACCTAGTTGTCCAGATTTAACACTCCCTCTCAACTAGGGAGAACTCCATCTATCAGTGCAATCAAACATCGTGCGTCATCCGGCCGTAACTTGCTTTGCTGGCCTCTTTATTTCAGAACAGAAGTGGGTCGATCCCACAAGACATCATCCCCAAGTACGACATAATCGATCAGAGAGAGATCAAAACCTCTGCTCAGGACTGCAAAGAGTCTCCAACCAACCCAAAGTTGGTTCATCTGACCCGAAGTCAGGCAGACGTCCCAGACCTCACTATCAGACTCACAAAGAGTCTCCAACCAACCCGAAGTTGGTTCATCTGACCCGAAGTCAGGCAGAGGTCCCAGACCTCACTAAACTTGATCCCAGATCAAGTGGTTGGACCGTGCCATCCTAGATAGAGAGTACGGCAATCTCTGATGCGTCCATTAGTCTTTGCTAATAGTCTCTAGCTTTTCCCACCTCATTGGCCAAATGAGAGGTACTTCCCATGAGCCCTGAACTCAATGGGTAGGATGCATACAGGGCACAGATAAATGAGAGGCGAACCAGCTCAATCAATAATCAAAAAGGGCGGAAAAACGTGGAGGTGCTTGTAGGTGCAGCTGTACGCCGAAGCCCAGAGGATACGAGCTCATCGTCCGCAGGACCCACATCATAGGGTCTTTCCACGACACCAAGATTCTCCCGGAAGGTTGGGAACTGACCTTCCCCCGAGGCTTAGTGAGAATATCATGGTCATGGCATCAGGTTCCTATCGATGAGGCCTAACGGGCGTCTCGGCGTACCATGTCCGGATAAAGTGGTGCACAGTATCAATATGCTTGGATCGGTCGTGGCACAGGATTCTCGGTCATACGAATCCCACTGCGATTGTCACAAAGTATCACGGTGGTATCTAGCACATGCCCGAACAGCTCACTGAAGAGCTTTCACAACCAAACTGCTTCACAACAGGCCATACTCATTGCAATGTATTCGGCCTCCGTGGTGCTCAAAGCCACCGACTTATGCTTCCTGCTTATCCATGATATCGAAGCAGAACCAAGTGTGAAGCAGCATCCATATGTGCTCTTACGATCCACCACACTATCAGCCCAGTCGGCATCAGTATATCCATGGAGTGCCACGCACCCGACAGTGTATCTCAGCCCATGGTTTATTGTGCCCCGAAGATATCTCAACAAATTCTTGGCACCAACCCACTGAAAGTGATGAGGCTCATGCATGCGGTGACTCAACGTGTTCAGCACCAAAACATATCATGGTCGGGTGATGATGCTAAGAACATCAAAGCTCCTATGAGTTGACGTACTCGTTAGGATTGGCAAGATGAGCCCCGGCAGCAGCGCCCATAACTTCTTAAAGTTGAGTTCCATCGGTGTCGACACGGACTTACAGTCCACCATTCCAAATCTTTCCAGAAGCTTCACAATGTATTTTCCTTGAGAAAGGAAAATCTCTCCAGGTCTCTGCCAGACCTCCAGGCCTAGGAAGTAGTGCATCGGTCCTAGGTCCTTCATCTCGAACTCAGCAGCGAGCTCCCTCTTACATTGATGAATGAGAGGGTCAGCACCTGTCAGGAAGAGGTGGTCCACATACAGCACTAGAATGAGAGG
The DNA here is from genome assembly GCA_034641835.2 of Pinus albicaulis. NCBI lineage: Eukaryota > Viridiplantae > Streptophyta > Pinopsida > Pinales > Pinaceae > Pinus > Pinus albicaulis. The sequence goes on from JAXQQM020086832.1 coordinate 248,428, forward strand.
CTTCCCCTGCACAACCTTGAAGTAAAGGTTCGGATCAGCATTACTTCGAGTGAAGCCCAGCTTCATCAAGTAACTATCCATCCTCTCGTACCAAGCTCTGAGTGCTTGCTTTAACCCATAGAGGGCTTTCTTCAACCTGCAGACATGAGTGTCTCGATCCTGAACTTCAAATCCCAGAGGTTGTTCCACATACACCTCTTCCTTTATTTCACCATGCAGAAAAGCGGTCTTGACATCCATTTGATGAAGACTCCATCCTTGCGTAGCAGCAAGGGCTAAGATTGATCGAATGGTGGTATATCATGCCACAGGTGCAAATATGTCATCATAGTCAATTCCTTCCTTTTGAGAGAAGCCACGGGCAACAAAACTTGCCTTGAACTTTTCAGCACTCCCATCAGATCCATGTTTGATCTTGTATAGCCATTTCGCGGTGACAACAGATTTGTCCTTCGGTCTCGGGACCACATCCCAGACATCATTCTTCATTATGGACTCATATTCTTCGTGCATAGCATCCTTCCAAACTTGATGCTTTACGGCTTCCTCAAAAGATCCAAGTTCAGTTTGTACAATAGTACTCATGGCGGCTAGATACCCTTGGTATCTACACGGCTTCTTGCTTTCTCGGAATGTCCCCCTTGGGGCAGCATGACCCTCAGCATCTTCGAGGGTGTCCCTGAGCCATGATGGTCTCTTTCCCAGTGAAGGAGATGGATCAATAGGGTCCATTGGTCCTTCAATATCAGGCATTGTCTCATCCTGCGGTTCTTCCAGATTTCCAGGCCTTTCTTCATGATTTTCTCCAGATCTTGGAAGATCTACCACTTTCTTCAGGGAAGCATCTTCGTCAAAAGTGACATCATGGCTTATCTCTACTTTCCTTTGACCAGGTACATAGACTCTATAGGCCTTAGAAGTCTCACTGTAGCCCACAAACATTCCTTTCTTCCCAGAAGCATCCAGCTTACTTCTCTTTTCTTTCGACACATGAAAATAGACAGGACATCCAAAAATTCTAAAATGTGAGACATCAGGTTTCTTACCAGAGAAAACCTCTTCGGGAGTTTTGGAGTCCAAAGCGGAATGAGGGCATCGGTTTTGAATGTACACAGCAGTATTTGCAGCTTCTCCCCACAGAAACTTTGGTAGACCCTGGTCACATAGCATGGCACGGGCAGCTTCCACAATAGTCCCATTCTTGCGTTCAGCAACACCATTCTGCTCAGGAGTATATGCAGTGGTAGTCTCCCTCTTAATGCCAGCTTCTCTGCAAAAGTCTTTGAACTCATTTGACTCATATTCGGTGCCATTGTCAGTCCTCAAAATCTTGATCTTCTTTCCGGTCATATTTTCCACCAAGGCTTTGAAGGTACGGAACCACATGAAAGCCTCATCCTTCTTCTTCAAGAAGTATATCCAGGTTTTGCGAGAGAAGTCATCGGTAAATGTCATGTAGTAAGAACATCCCCCCAGGGATGTCACGGGCAACATACCAGATATATCAGAATGGACCAGTTGCAATATATCAGATGTCTTTGTGACACTTGAGGGGAAAGGTCCCCTTGTATGTTTTCCTTCAGCACAGCCCTTACATACACCTTCATGATTATTTCCAAAGTCAGGCATCCCTGTCACCACCTTCCTTGCTTCGAGAAGGGCCTTGTAATGAAGGTGTCCAAATCTTCGGTGCCATAGTTCGGTTTGACGGATAGTATCACAAGTCATAGCTCCCAACGGACTCCCTCCAACCTGGTAGAGTGTACCAACTCTAAAACCAATCGAGATAGCTTCCTTGAAGCTCTCCTTCCACATGAGCACCTTTCCATCAGAGAAAGTTACATTGAATCCTTTGTCTTCCATGGCAGATACAAACACAAGGTTCTTCTTCAATTTAGGTACATAGAGTACATCTTGCAAACGAAGGACTTGTCCTTGAGACAAGTGGAGGGTCACAGTCCCTGTCCCTTTCACGGGATATGTGGCATTATCCCCAAGGATAATTTCTAGATTAGTATCCCTTTCAACCATGTCAGAGAGTGCTTCCTTGAATCCAGTGATGTGTCTTGAGGCACCACTATCGATTAGCCAGACATCCATAGTGTCTGGCGGAGATGTAGCAGAGAGAGCAGATACAAGAATATACTCATTTCTTTTATCAACAACATTAGACTCCTCATACCTGGTATTTCTAGACCTTTTAGAAAGTTGATTGTTTCCACCAAAGTGAGCCTTCCTCTTTCCTTTGGATTTGTCATTTCTTCGATTCCCATTCCTTCGGTTGTTGTTGTTATCGTCACCATCGGGAGAATCCTTCTTGAAGGGGCATTCTCTAGCATAGTGTCCAGGCCTATGGCAGGTGAAACATTTACCCTTCTTCTCTTGAGTCTTAGTCCTTCCTTTGACCTTAGAACCACCAGAGTTCTTCTTTCGGGAATGAGCACCATAGGCAGCATTTCTTTCATTATCAAATTCCTTCATCCTTGTTTCTTCTTGCATACATCTTGACAGAAGCTCATCAAAGTTAGGAATGGTATTATTGTTGAGAATGGTAGTTGTGAATACTTGCCATTCATATGGAAGTCCTCCAAGTGCGGTGGGAACCATCTCACGATCAGCTATTGTCTCCCCAATAGCTAGCAGATTGTTCCTTGTTTCGGTCAATTTCAGAAAGTAAGTTTGAACAGACTCATCCCGGCCCTTCTTCATATTCTTCAACTTGTTCTTGAGGAATAGCACTTGGTTCACATTGTTTACCTTGAACATCAAGATCAATTTGTCATACATCTCCTTGGATGTGCCTAGTTCAGATATATAGGCAACCAGGCTCTTATGTATGGATTCCCTGATCATCAGCTTTGCTTTGATCTCTCCCTTCTTATACTTGTTTCTAACAGTAGCGGTAGCATTGGATGGAGGTTCTTGAATCTTACCCAGCACATGATCCAAGAGATCATGGTCTTCCAATTTGAGATCTAATATCATCTTCCGGGCATGGAAGTCAGCTTGTCATTCTCCTTGAATTCAAGACTTGTGGAACCCATTTCTTCCGGTGGTGATTGCTAAAGATAGAGTTTGTCTTCACCTCAGCTCTGATACCATGTAAATTTTTGTAGATGTTCTATGCTTGGAGCAACTTTACTTTTCTCACAGCAATCATACAAATAGTTAAGTAAAATGCAGATAGAACATATGAGTGGATCTTATAGAAGACAAATCAGAAACAGGAAAAATGTGGTGGTGCGTTACGGCGGTCAACAGGATGCTTCAACCAGCAAAGTCTCCTTGGTCAGCCAACCCAGAATGTGTCACAATAGTCCTCCAATCAGCAAACGAGTCAACCCAAGTCAACTCCCAAAAAGTCAACGCTGTCCAGAAAAAGTCAACGCAGGGCAGCAAGCTAAAAGTCAACGCAGCAGCAGATTGGTCAACCCTTTGACCTCGATTTCTGTGCCAAACAGTACGGCCTTCCAAAATCGAACTTCTCACCAAATTTCAGCCCAATTGGACCATGCGTTGACCAAAGTCAACGTTGGTCAAACTTTCTGCAAAACCCTAACTGCAGAAATTCGTCCTTCAGCTCAGCGGTACAGATTTGTCCTTCTTCTCCTTCACACGTGTGGGCTGAACTCGTCCTCCAAGGAGCTCGTACTAAATCAGATGAGAGAAGAAGATATGAGTTGTGTTGTGATGAAATGCTCTCCAACTTTGCCTGTATTTATATCCATCATTGGGGTGTGTGACACATCTGCTGGGGGTGTGAAACCTTAAGGCCGACCTGCACATATAATTTATTATAAATAATAAATTCAAAATAAATGTTCTGCTCATCGGATTAAGATATATTTTATATGGATTACCTCTCCGAAAGAGGATTCCAACAAAAATATTAGCCTCTTAATCTGAGCATCATAACATGGAGTTTGGACCTAGTTGTCCAAATTTAACACTCCCTCTCAACTAGGGAGAACTCCATCCATCGGTGCAATCAAACATCGTGCGTCATCCCGCCGTAACTTGCTTTGCTGGCCTCTTTATTTCAGAACAGAAGTGGGTCAGTCACAAAGACATCATCCCCCGGCTGACAAATTCAGCCTAGAGGTCCGAAACCTCTATCAGACTCACAAAGAGTCTCCAACCAACTCGAAGTTGGTTTATCTGACCCGAAGTCAGACAGAGGTCCGAAACCTCACCATCAGACTTACAAAGAGTCTCCAACCAACCCGAAGTTGGTTCATCTGACCCGAAGTCAGGCAGAGGTCCCAGACCTCACTAAACTTGATCCCAGATCAAGTGGTTGGACCGTGCCATCCTAGATAGAGAGTACGGCAATCTATGATGCGTCCATCAGTATTTGCTACTAGTCTCTAGCTTTTCCCACCTCATTGGCCAAATGAGAGGTACTTCCCATGAGCCCTGAACTCAATGGGTAGGATGCATACGGGGTTTTTTCATTCAACGAACGGGGAATACCATCGAAGACCTCATTGCTCAAACACAAATCTTTGAAGAGGTGAAATTGTTTCATTCAACTAACATTGGTTTGCTAAACTCAAAGAGAAAAACGAGTGATCATTAAGGGGAGCAGGATTTTGTTTGAAAGACTTTTACTCTTTATCATTGACAAGGAGGCTACCCAAGCTACCTTATGTTTTAGGGAAACTGATAATCATCGAAAAGAAAGGCGATTTATTCAAACGAGAGAACACGGTGTTTTTTCCAAAGTACGATTTTATTTCCAAACCGGGTCCCTTGAAACGGTGATATCAAAAGACAAGTGATTTAAAAGGAACCTCTTTCTTGCTTCAAATAACCACAGAAAACAGTGAATTGAGGAAGAGGAGTTCATATTGTCGAAACCAAAGAGAGTTGGTTTTATTTAAACAAACTTGTTGGCTAACTAAGGACAGACTTAGTTTTCAAAGAGTAAAAGTGTTTTGATTAAGAGCATTTTTCAAAAAAAACACCTAAATTTTTTTTCCTTAGTGAGTCAGTAAAGGATATCAGAAGAAAAATGCCTCCTAAGCAAGATAGCAGGAGTGGTTATCACAAAATTTATGAGCCTTTTTCAACTCAGGAAGTGAATGCATCTCCTTCAGTGCTCTTTAACTTTCATGAGGTAGGATGCTTGGAATTTTTCCAAAAGGTTCAAGAAGTGAAAATTCATCTTCCTTCGACACATTTGTTTGCTTTAAAGCTACAAGGCAAGCATGTTCATCTAGCAGGTTTAGATTTCAAGCTCTCTCCTAGGGCTATCTCCAAAGCTACCAAAATTCCATATATCAGAGAAAAATGGTTCAAGCAAATATACCTAGATTTGAATCACTACAAACCCTTCTTAAAACCATAACATCAGGATGTTTTCCCAGCTACTTTTTCCTTTTTCCTACTTGTTGACCAGCTATGCTCCTCTCATGAAAATCATCATGAAGTATTTCACATGCGAAGGGAGGTTTTCCCAGGTTTATGCTTACCATATCAGGCTTCTTATGCACTTCACAAGAACTCAATTGCTAAACCTACCTTTTTTCCTCTATAGAAGCATTGAGAAGATGGCCTCTACTATCCAAAAGAAGCCCTCCTTTCAATAGCAAGCTTGTCTATTTCATCATTCCCTTATCAAGATCATCATCCTCCATCAACTTGAGAAAAAGGGAGTTTCTTGGGACTCTTTCATCTCCCATCCCGATTTTTCCATTGCTTCTTCATCTCATGCGCCCTCCTCACCATCCACTCATCATGTTTCTCCTTCTTCTAGTAAATCCACTCCTAAGAAACAAAAATATCCTATGATTGAAAGTGAGGAAGGGAAAAATGAAGAATCTAAGCATGACAGTGAGCATAAAGAAGAAAATGATGAAGAGCTTGAACATATTGATGCAGAGCACAGAAATCATAAAGAGGAAACTGTTGGCAGCCCACACAGCAGCAAGCATGATGGTAATAAGGCACAAAACAGTGAGGATACAGAGCACTACAGTCACGAAGAAAGCAGAGACAGAAATGAACAAGGCAGCCTTCAAGAAGGCATAAAAAATGGAAGTTAAAACACTTGTGAGGAAGGTCATGACAGTCCTCAAAGGGACACTTATGATAAAAAAAAAGAAATCTCTCCAACCAGCAAAGATGATGACAATCAAACGCCAAACAGTGAGCATTCAAAGGAGGGCAACATAGAGAAAAAGGGCCAAATCAGTGACCATGAGCATATTAGTGATAAAGACAAACAAGGCAATCTTCAAAAGGAGCAAAACAGTGACAAAGATGATGATGGAAGCAGCAAGGTTAAAGACCAAGTAGAGCATGTGCTAGCTGCCTCTCCTAGGAAAGGGGCCATGACTCTTCCTCCAAAAGTGGCGAAGCCTAGAAACACTAGATCAGCAAAGAAAAATACCACTCCGACAGTAACTCCCAATGTTAGTAGAGCACTCCGAAGCAAAGGCAAGTTTCCCAAGAAACCTATCATTGAAGTGCCAAGAAGGACAAGGGCCAAGAAACCTATCCAAGGCAAAGGGAAGGAAAAAGAGGAGAGTAGTCATGAAAAGGAAAGGGAGTTTGACATCATCCAGATAGACAATGATGATGGGGATAATGAGGCTAAAATTCTTGAAACTCTTTTACTGAACAGAGAGGCACAAATTCATGACCTAAGAGCTGATCTAGAGAGGTCAAAGGACCTCATACATGTTTTGCAGACACAAAACAAACAAATGAATGTTCAAATGGCAGTTTATGAGGCCCAGGCTTTCAAGTACCAAAGGGAAGCCTCCAAAGCACAAGTCAAGCTGGAAGAGATTATGGGAAAATTCAATGACACTGAAGAAGAAGAACAGCCAAATAGGAAGAGGCCTAGGACTATGGGTCTCAAGAGAGCTTTGGAGAAAAAGAAAGAAGAAGAGGCAAACCTTGTCCGATCTTTTCCTCTTACTTCTTTACTTGCCCAAGAAATAGATAATGACCGAGAATCATGGCTTGAAAGGGAAAATAAACACCTGGAGGATAAGTTAGAAAGAGCTAATAGAGACTTAAGCCTACAAAAGAAAATGACCGGGCACTACAAAAAGCTAAATCAGTTTGCCCGAAGGAAATTGAAGGTTACACAAGAAAAGTTCAAAGCAGCCCGAAAGAGACGCCCGGTAGAAAAAGTGGGGAAAGGCACATCAAAGCTTGAAATTTTAGCCTCCACTTCTCTATGTGTTTCTAAAAATCCATGAAGAAATTTCTCGCCAAAATTGGGCATATTTCAACAAGTTTTTGTTTTTTGACATTTTTGGGCTTATTTGCAAAAAATCACGGGCATCGCCATTTTTTTTTGGAGCATCCTCAGAGGTTGAAAGTGGTATCATTGGATGCATTAAATTTAGGAGCATCTACTCAGAAAATTTTAGATCAATTGAAGATTTTTTGGTCCCCCAAAGAGGCGAAAAATAGTCACTTTTTCGACAGTCTGCCTCACATATCAGCAAGGGATAATTTCTGGGTTTTTCCACTCAGGTCAGCTTTTCGTAGACTTTCAATAATAATTTTGGTAAAAACCAAGTATTTTCAGAAACTAGACATCCAATACTTTTCAAAGAGCCATCACAGGCCTCGTTTTGACATCGGAAGGTCCTTCAAAAGTTGACCGCAAGACAGGGAATTTTCTGCTGCTATATTTCTGAAGCATTTTGGTGAAAAATGCGCTTTAATTTTCTTTTTAGCATTTTTAAGATATTTTTATAGATATTTTGTGCCTTGGGCTTTGCAGTCTCAAGGACAAAATCGATATTTGTATTAGGCCAATGGGGTTGCTAGTTGCTCTACGAGGTTTTCCTTCTTTTTGGCCTATTTATTCAAAGAGATTTCATTGTAAATGAGGCCAATTTGATGATATAGAGAAATATATGGTTATACAAGCTTGGAATAAATACTTTGTCTCATGCATTAGATAGCTTCTTAAATGTTTTGGATGGTGAAAGAGGACTCGATGTGTGATCTCTGACTCGGTAAAATGGTATAGTGTTCCTTCTTCCGTTATAAGCCTTTAGTTATCATAAATATTTTCATGTTCTTTTCTTGTCAGAGGACAAAGAATAGATTTTAGACATGCCCATGGAGGCACCTCAAATTTCCTGATTCATTACAGCTTCTATGTTTGTCTTATTTCTTAGTTATGTCAAATGAATTCTTAAATGATCTTTGATACCCTAAGAACTTGTTCTCAGTTTCATTAATGGTTATTATGAATGTTAATTAGTATGATTCATGGTACGCCCTGTTTATTCCTTAGTTAACCAAAACCCCATTACTGAAACCTTTCTCTAAATGTTTGATTGTCCTAGTTGAACCAAAGAGGTCTTGTGTTGATCTTGCCCTTTGCCTATACTCTGCAATCTTAGTTCAAAATTCCCGATAGCTCAAAATATGATGTCTAGGAGTTCCCTCTTCGTAGATTGAGTTATTTTTTTATCTTGTTTGTTTTTCCCCAAAGTCTGATGACAATTTTTCTAAAGTTAGAGAGTCCTATACCTCTATGTATCGCCTGAATGTTTATTTTATGCATCTATCAGTTTGAAGTTACATTTATCATGATTAATGGTTATGCCTTACCACATGGATGTCTACTGTAAAACTATCTATGTTTAAACTCTTTGTCCTTCACAAAACCTAGTGTCCATCCCATTTCACTCCACCAAAGAATCCATTTTTACCTCAACCAAATCGGCCCTTCAATATACTTTGTCCACCATTTGAGAGTTTCTCGACCTTTTCGACCCCATAGCCCAGTTGATCTAACAATAGTTTTATCTATTTAGTATTTTATCAGTTCCTCCCTCAAAAACCTAAAAAAAAACTAAAAACCTACTTAACAACTAGCCTAAAATCAAAAACATAAGAAGCAAACAAATCTACATCCCTTGCATAATAGAGAGAGCCCTCTCTGAGTCCTGGAAGGCTAGGTCCTCGGGCTCCAAAGATGGTTTGATGTTACCCTGTCATTTGGCTTGCCAATCTGCCAAATCATGAGACCCTAACATAATGGCGATCACGTTGGGACTCTGAGTGATAAACAAACTTAGATTCCCTACACCTTTAGAGATCTTTGAGAATACTATCTTGTGGACTTATCCCACTGCTCACTAACATAATGGCGATCACAGTGGGACCTTCTGAGTTAGTGAAAAACTAAGTATACCTTATAACTTCAGAATCCATCAACCTAGAAGTATTATCCAAGCGTAGAATCTAGTTGTCTCACCATCCTAGAAAAATGATGACCCAACTTTACAAAACTCTTGCAAACCTCAGGGCTACACATAGAAAACTCAGAAAACCCCAAAAAAAATCCCTAGATTGGCTTTTTATCAGTATTGGTGGTGGACCATACACATATCTCTAAAAACAACTAAAAACATCCACCTGGCGACTCCACTAGCCTCTAGTAGGCCTATTACTCCACTATTCATTATAAAATCTCCTGGGAATGCATTAAGAAATCCCAATCATGTTGATGGTGGAAAATAAAGTTCAAATCTTCCACCTGGCGACTCCACAGCCCTCAATAGAACAAAAGACTCCATTGGTAGAGAACTCTAGACAGGTTGAAAAGACACAGTGACCCTTTCTGATTAACAAATATGGATCCAAGGATGCAAAAGAGATATGCTCTGATGAGTAGAGACCATATCCATGGATTCCCATGCAAAATGCCAGAAATAAATTGGATGAAAAACCTACCTATCTTTCTAGATGAAAAGGTTGATGACCCCTTGTTACACCTCATCAAATTTCATATACACATATGGAGGTTGAAGGTTGAATGGCATGGGGACTGCTTCATGAAAATGTTTATGGCAACATTATAATGTAGCGCAAGAAATTGGTGTGAATGGTTAGAACCTGGCATCTTGTTTTCTTTGAAGGATTTCCACAAGGTATTCTATAAATACTATATAGGATATTGCTCATCTCTATCATTAGCTGAAAATTGTTTTGATCAATCTCAGGATATCATATAGTACCTTATATATAGTGATGAAAATTTGGAAAATTTGTATCCTAAAGACCTCTTAACATCCATTCATGAATTTCATTCCCTAGATAACTATCATGACAACCTAGTTGAGTTAGTTGAGGAAGAAATTATTCAAGGTAGAGAAGAAAACCCACAAGATCTCTCTGAAGGCACAAGTGATCATTTATCACCCCCACTAGATGAGGCTCAAGAAGATATCCAACCTCAGAATCAGTCTTCTCTAGAGAAAGAAAAAAATTGTTTCCCAATCCAAAGAAAAAAGAAAATTCCTCCTCCTTTAACTACAAAAGAGGTAGATCAGATGTTGAGAGTAAAACCAGCCTCTGAACCTTTATATAAGGAAAATATTCCTGTTTGTACCATTCCTACCTTACCTACTAAAGAAATTGATCATAAAGAAACAATGGAACAAATTGTTGTTGAGGTTGTAATACCTCTTCAAGAAGACATTCATCCTTGTAAGCAGTCACAAAAGGAAGAGAAACATCATGGTTCCATCCAAAGGAAAAGAAAGACACCACCCCTTCTAACAAAAGAAGAAAGCAATAAAATCCTAAGCATACAGCCAGCATCCAAACTTTTTTGTAAAGAAGATATGTATGTGTTTTCTATTGCTGACTTATCTACTAATGGATTTTCTCATACTAAAAGAACAGAGAAGATTGATGTTGATACTACAATATCTTCTCAAGAAGACCTGGTGCCAAAGAATGGTCTTACTCATCAGGATAGTGGCTCACAAACGGAAATCATCTCACTAAAACAGGGCATACCAAGATTGCTTGAAGATAGCATAACATTACTTTCTGAAGCTACCAAATCAGATAATCATAAAGAGGGAGAAAATATTATTTCTCAAAAGAATCCCAAGGTTAGTCAAGTAAAGGAGGGAGTAATCCTAAATGAGGTCTATTTTTCAAATCCTCTAGGCCATTTATTATTCAAAGACCCCTTTGTTGTTTCCCTAGAGACCTTTAAAGAGGGAGTAAAACATTCCAAGAACAGTTTGTGGCAGAACTTAAAGAAAATTTGGGGCACTACTGTTCAGAAGAAGACAAAGTGGGAGTGGCCTACCAACATACCTGATAAATGGAACAAAATATAATCATCAAATCACTTTCTTGACTGGTTACATTGGAAAAGAGAATTCACCAAATGAATGTATATCATCTATAGGTTAGAATAGAATAGATAGACAGGAAAAATAAGCTTAGCCCCATGAGCATATTTCTTTTAGTTTGTTTTGAGAAAAATAGAAAACAAAAAAACAGTAGAAAAAAGAGGGCAGTTTGGAAAACGGCAATAGAGCCCCATGTTCAAAAAATAGTCATTCTGCAAGCGCGCAAGTCTAAATGCCACTACTAGTGCTCAAAAATGTCTTGTTCAGCTATCTAGCCTAATCATAACTGAACATGTTTTAAATTTATTTGTTGATAAGTTAGTGAGAGAAGAGATAGTCAAATTGTGTAAGCTTGACTTGTCAAAGAAAATAGATTAGCAAAAGATACTGGTTCCACATGCTCAAAACAAAACCAAAGAGGAAAACAGGGATGAAAAACAAACTGTGTATCCTAGCCCTGATTTTTCTTAAAATCTTACGTGGCAAAATAATATTTTCAGGTAAAATTTGTCTTTTTATGCCACAAAGACTATGAAAATCGACTGTCAATCATGTCAATTTTTAGAAATAGCATCAAGAAAGAAAGAAATTTGCACCAATGGATAAGGCACTGGTTTTCACAAGCCAAAGGTCTGCAATTTTGGACACCTCCTGAAAAGGAGCTGCCCTCCCCAAATGGAGCCACTGTTAGTCATCAGTATTTTTACCTGTTGTTGATGACTAGTTTCCTTAGCTGATTTTTCTAGAAGCTAATCTCAAACTGTCAATTTGTCATCTAGAAAACACCCCAAAACAATTTTTGTCCTCCTACCCCTTCCTGTCAACCTATGATGAGAAAAAACCCCATTTGTCAAGTCCTATATGGTTTTAGCAAAATAACCCTGTCCATAGTTGTCATAGCTGAAAGTTATCTGCTGTCATTTACCCTTGTTCCTCATGCCATTCATTATCCAAATATTGACAAAGTGTCTACAACCCTATCCCTAGTTATCTGTCATTTGAAAATCTAATCATACCAAAGAAAACATTCAGAATATGTCAAGATCGCCCCTAAGTTAGATAGTGGTGTTTAGGGAATCCTTTCCTTAGCAAAAAACATCCTCAGCCAAAAGTCTCTGTTCAGTACCAATCAACCCTGAATTAGTTCATAATCTGCAAAACAAGTCTTGATCCATCCATAGGTCGCGCACCACTAAGAGGTCATTCTGTCTCAGTCCAGAAGAAGTTCAACAAAGATCCAAATCAGAAGAAGATAAGCATGTTCACTGTCTAAAAATAATATGCTTAGATCAGGCAAAAATCTCCATAAGACACCAAAAGAGCTCTCCAAGGTTCAAAGTCATATGTTTTACATCTCTGCAGGGGTGTAATTGAATGATAAACAATATGAAAATAAGAGCAAAGGGACAAGTCCAAATAGGTCTCTCATGTTGAAGAGATTGGCCATCAGTAAAGCAAATGAAGAGTTGTAAAACAAAGAGCAACAAGAGTACATGTTTTAAATCCAACAACTGCCTAAAGAGCAAAGGTCATTCTCCAAGATTACATGAAATACAAAAAATGGAATGATGCTGATCAGTAGCGTCCAGTATCTCCTCCAAAGGCAGCGCTGCATAATCTTTCCAAAAGGGCATCATCATCATGTAGGACATAAGAAGACAACTGCTTCTTATGTTGCCTTGAGCCTGGGATAAGAACACTAGTCAAAGAGAAATTTCAACATACCTCTGCAAACACAGTCAAGCGAGGTTAGTCAAAGATGTCTAGCAAGCAAATACTCTCCATATTCAAATCACATGGTTTCTAGTCTAAGGGTTCACAAGGATATTTTACAAAAGGATATATGGCCTGTGACCATGCCTCATAAAGCACAATGTCAAATTTCACTTTGTTGCCTATTTGATATGATACCATGGAGAGACATATATTTGCGTAAAGATGACAGCTTTTGAAATAGATGAAATGTCATGTATGGTAGAAAACCTCCTAAAGAGCAAACATTATTGGGAACATGATAAAAACATCCATCATTAAAAAGTAGATGTAGTTAGAAGACATCATGGCAAATCCTCCTCCAATCCGTAGCCGATGGTTGGGAACATGATAAAAACCGCCCTTCATTTAAAAGCAGAGGGTCGTGTGTCTTAAGTGACTTTGTAAATTATAGGCTACTCCTTCCAAGAGATGAACAAAAGATGAATCATTAGTGTTTCAAATGGTGTTTGAAAATTTTTCCTATTTGGAAGTACAAGGTTAAAAATCAATGGATCAAATGAAAGGCCAGTGGGTTGGAAACCTTTTTCACATAAAAACCACACAGTGACATAAGGGTGCTAAAGGTCCCTGTTTCTTATATTTACAAAAGCCTTACTTCAAAGGAAAAATCATAATTTATAATGATTAACTAGAAGCAGCTTCATCTAAATGACCAATGAGGTGAAATTGGTAAAAAAAGCTTGCTTTTAAATCACCTCTGCAAACTGACAAGAAAAGACTGTCCACCTAGATGACTTATAATGCGCTATGTTGTTTTTAAGTGTACTCATTATGTTACCAAGGCTAACTCACTCTAAGTTATGAAGGGAAGGCAAACATCAAAAGTTACTTTTTCCATCCAACTCAAAGGCAGAGGACACCATTGCACGGATGAGAAAGGCTATAACACAATGTTTTGAGTTTCAAAATGTACTTCTTCAAGGAAATAAGAAATATCACAAATATGAAGAAGAACTTTCAATGTGCATAAGAACAAACACTCTTGATTTTATATGATCTTAAGAAGTTACAATAAGAAGTTACATTAGTGGTTTTTAAGGGTCACCTCCTTAATGAACAAAGAATGGGTCCAGTTTTTTGGTTTAAAAATACCTCCTTACTTCAACAAAAGGGTACATAGGGCACTTAAGGTCATAGTGAATTGGTATTTTTATAAACCTCTTCAAAATATACAAAGTCACTTTTCAAAGTTTCTTTCGAAAGCAAAAGGAAGTTTGTCTTTTAAATCAAAATGAAGGAAAGTTGGGATTTTCAACTATAAAAGAGCTCGACCATTGGTCATTCATCACTTTACAAGACCCAAGTCAAGGAAAAGGGGAAGTTTGAGCATTTTTTTTCAAAAATTTCAAGTTAAGGTTGTGCGGCACACCTATTAACGCGCGGCGCGCCCGTAAGGAAAAAACTCGATGAAATTTCTACTTGAGTGTGGCTCGCTCGTGGTTTCTGCGCCTGTACGGTCTTTACAAGCCATCTCGTAGGGGCGCGTTCTCTATTCAATGCCGTTAAAAACGGCCTCCACAGGAATATTATAGAAAAGCACAGTTTATAAAAGGAAAAAAGTTAGAAAGACCTTGACATAAACTCAAGTTTCCTTTTCAAAACATAAGTGCTAATGTTCAAAAAGTTTTCAAATTTTCAAAGAGGGAAGAGGATTTTGTTTTTCTTTTAACAAAACCTTATGAGTATAAAAGGCATGAAACAAACGCTCATTAGCATCATTTCCAAAGAAAGAAACGGTTTGTGAGAAATTTTAGAGAATTTTCAAGTCTAAAATTGAGCGCGGCGTGCTTGTAGGGGCCCGACCAAAGAGTCAACATGAAGGCGCGGCGCGCCTATAACCTATCACGGCATGCCTATGCCGGCGTTCAGTGGGCGCCCAAGGCCGACCCAACAGGCCTCTGCGCGACGCATTTATGCATTCATAACCCACCCGATCAACCAAGTTTGAACGTGCCCTTGCTCATTGAACCAGCGCTCAAAGGGAACCTCAAATTCGTTGTTTCAAAGGTATTTCTTACCTCCTAGATAAATTTTGAGTTTGAGGAATGGTTTAAAACAAATTTCAAAGGATAAACAGTGATAAAATGGAAGGGTTTGTGTCAATTTAGTGAAGGGCTTCTTACTGAGATTTCAAAGATAAATAGTGGTTAAAGAAGGGGTTAAATATGCCAACTTGAAAGGTCTTTTTGTGCTTTAAAGTAGCAAAGAATGTGTGCAGTCTCCATAAACACAAAACAAAGTTTGTAGAGGGTCTCATAACCAGTTTGAAGGAGTATTTTAAAATAATGTTTTTCATGAGCACCTTTTGCTTCAAATAGCCACAAAAAATCATTGATTTCAAAGGAACAATGTTTGCCAAAGAAGGTAGTAATTGGAAGGAACAATGTTACCAGTTTGAAAAGAGTTGTGTTAACCTTTCAAAAACAGAGATTGAAGGTGAAGAAACTATGTGTCAAAATCAAAAGACATTTGCCTCCAAAATACACAAACATACCTTGTCAAAGACCTCATTGCTCAAACACAAATACTGAAAAGGTGAAATTGTTTTCATTCAACTAATATTGGTTTGCTAAACTCAAAGAAAAACAGTGATCATTAAGTGGAGACAAGATTGTTTTGAAATACCTATTACTCAATGACAAGGAGACTGTCTTTTTTTTATATATAAACAATAATCCTCAAAGAAAAACAGTTTATTCAAAGAGAGAACGCAGTGTTTTTCTAAAGGTACAGTCTTTGTTCCAAATCAGTCCCTTAAAATAGTGATATCAAAAGCTATAGTGATTTCAAAGGAACCTCTTTCTTTCTTCAAATAACCACATAAAACAGTGAATTGAGGGAGAGGATTTCATATTGTCAAGGTCAAAGAGAGATGGTTTTATTTAAACAAACTTGTTGGCTAACTAAGGACAGACTTAGTTTTTCAAAGAGTAAAAAGTGTTTTGAATAAGAGCCTTTTTCAAAAAACACCTAAACAAGTTTGCCTTGGTGAGTCACTAAAGGATATCAGAAGCAAAATGCCTCCTAAGCAAGATAGTAGGAGTAGTTATCACAAAAGGTATGAGCCTTTTTCAACTTAGGAAGTGAATGCATCTCCTTCAGTGCTCTTAACTTTCATGAAGTAGGATGCTTGGAATTTTGCCAAAATTTTCAAGAAGTGAAAATTCATCTTCCTTTGACACATTTGTTTGCTTTAAAGCTACAAGGGAAGCATGTTCATCTAGGTGGTTTAGATTTTAAGCTCTCTCCTAGGGTTATCTCCAAAGCTACCAAAATTCCATATATCGAAGAAAAATGGTTCAAAACAACATACCTAGATTTGAATCACTACAAACCCTTATTAAAACCAAAACATCGGGATCCTTGCCCAACTATTTTTCCTCTTTCCTACTTGTTGACCAGATATGCTCCTCTCATGAAAATCATCGTGAATTATTTCACATGCGAAGGGAGGTTTTCCCAGTTTTATGCTTACCATTTCAGGCTTCTTATGCACTTCACAAGAACTCAATTGCTAAACCTACCTTTTTTCCTCTATAGAAGCATTGAAAAGATGGCCTCTACTATCCAAAAGAAGCCCTCCTCTCAACGGAAGGCTTGTCTATTTCATCATTCCCTTATCAATATCATCATCCTCCATCAACTTGAGAAAAAGGGAGTTTCTTGGGACTCTTTCATTTCACATCCCGATTTCGCCACTACTTCTTCATCTCATGCACCTTCCTCACCATCCACTCATCACGTTTCTCCTTCTTCTATTAAATCCACTCCTAAGAAACAAAAATCTCCTATGATTGAAAGTGAAGAAGGGAAAAGTAAGAAGGGGAAAAACAATGATCAAGAAGGACAAAGTGAAGGACAAGCTAGTGATGAGGAAGGGAAAAATGAAGAATCTAAGCATGATAGTGAACATCAAGAAGGAAATGATGAAGAGCTTGAAAAAATTAATGCAGAGCATAGTAGTCATGAGGAGGAACATGTTAGCAGCCCACACAGTAGTGAGTATGATGGTAATGAGGCACAAAACAGTGAAGGTACAGAGCCCAACAATCATGAAGAAAGCAGGGACAGAAATGAACAAGGCAGCTCTCAAGGAGACATACAAGGTGACAGCCAAAACACTTATGAGGAGGGTCAAGACAGTCCCCAAAGGGACACTTATGCCGAAAAACAAGAAATCCCTCCAGCCAGCAAGGATGATGACAATCAAACCTCAAACAGTGAGCATTACAAAGAGGGAAACATAGAGAAAAAGGGCCAAATTAGTGACCATGAGCATAGTAGTGATAAAGATGAACAAGGAAATCTTCAAAAGGAGGAAGATAATGAAAAAGATGATGATGGAAGCAACAAGGTTAAAGACCATGTGGAGCATGTGCTAGCTGCCTCTCCTGGGCAAGGGGCCATGACTCTTCCTCTGAAGGTGGCGAAGCCTAGAAACACTAGATCAGCAAAGAAAAAGACCACTCCGGTAGTAACTCCCAATGTTACTAGAGCACTCTGACGCAAAGGCAAGTTTCCCAAGAAACCTATCATTGAAGTGCCAAGGAGGAAAAGGGCCAAGAAACCTATCCAAGGCAAAGGGAAGGAAAAAGAGGAGAGTAGTCATTAAAAGGAAAGGGAGTTTGACATCATCCACATAGACAGTGATGATGGGGATAATGAAGCTAAAATTATTGAAGTTATTTTGCTAAACAGAGAGGCACAAATTCATGACCTACAAGCTGATCTAGAGAGGTCAAAGGACCTCATACATGTTCTACAGACACAAAACAGACAAATGAATGTTAAAATGGAATTTTATGAGGCCCAGGCTTTCAAGTACCAAAGGGAACCCTCCAAAGCACAAGTCAAGCGAGAAGAGCTTATGGGCGAATTCAATGACACTGAAGAAGAAGTACAACCAAAAAGGAAGAGGCCTAGGACTATGGGTCTCAAGAGAGCTTTGGAGAAACAGAAAGAAGAAGAGGCAGCCCTTGTCCGATCTTTTCCTCTTACTTCTTTACTCGCCCAAGAAATAGAAAATAATATATAAGCATGGCTTGAAAGGGCAAATAAACACTTGGAGGATAAGCTAGAAAGAACTAACAGAGACTTAAGCCTGCAAAAGAAAATGACCGGGCACTACAAAAAGCTAAATCAATTTTCCCGAAGGAAATTGAAGGTTACACAAGAAAAGCTCAAGGCGGCCCACAAGAGGCGCCCGGTAGAAAAAGTGTGGAAAGTCACATCAAAGCTTAAAATTTTGGCCTTCTCTTCTCTACATGTTTCTGAAAACCCATGAAGTACTTGCTTGCCAAAATTGGGCATATTTCGACAAGATTTTTTTTTTGACATTTTTGGGCCTATTTGCAGAAAATCATGGGCATCGCCATTTTTTTTGAAGCATCCTCAGAGGTTGAAAGTGGTATAATTGGATGCATTAAATTTAGGGGCATCTACACAGAAAATTTCAGATCAATTGAAGATATTTTGGTCCCCCAAAAAAGGCGAAAAACAGTCACTTTTTCAACACTCTGCCTCACATATCACCAAGGTCTAATTTCTGTGTTTTTTACACTCGTGCCGGGCTTTTTCTGCGTACTTAGTGATTATTTTTGGGGAACAGTATTTAAAAACGGGGACATCCGTGGCTTTCCAAAACGAGTCACGAGCCTCGTTTCGACATCGGGAGGTCCTTCAAAAGTTGCCCACAAGACAGGGAATTTTCTGCTGCTATATTTCTGAAGAATTTTGGGGAAAAATGCAGTTTTCTAAAGTGGCTTTTCCAAATGTGCATTTAGCCTTTTTTGGCCATTTTCAATTGGGAAAAGTCAATTTAATTTCCTTTTTTATCATTTTTAAGATATTTTTATAGATATTTTGTGCCTTGGGCTTTGCAAAGCCTCAAGGACAAAATTAGATATTTTTATTAGGCCAATGGGCTTGCTAGTTTCTCTAGGAGGTTTTCCTTCTCTTTGGCCTATTTATTCCAAGAGATTTCATTGTAAAAGAGGCTAAACTTGATGATATAGAGCAATATATGGTTGTACAAGCTTGGAAAAAATACTTTGTCTCATGCAATGGATAGTTTCTTGAATGCTTTGGATGGTGAAAGAGGATTGTTGTAGGATTCCTTGACTTGGTAAAATAGTATAGTGTTCCTTCTCTGTTATGTTTCCTTAGTTATCATACATATTTTCATGTTCTCTTGTTTTCTGTAGGACAGTAAAGAATTGATTTGAGACATGCCCATGGAGGCACCTCGAATTTCATGATTCATTACAGCTTCTATGTTTGTCTTCTTTCTTAGTTATGTCAAATGAATTCTTAAATGCTCTTTGATACCCTAAGAACTTGTTATCAGTTGCATTAATTGTTATTATGTATGCTAATTATTATGATTCATGGTACGCCCTGTTTACTCCTTATTTAACCAAAATCCCATTATTGAAACCTTTCTCTGAATGTTTGATTGTCCTAGTTGAACCAAAGAGGTCTTGTATCGATCTTGCCCTTTGCCTATACTCTGCAATCTTAGTTCAAAGTGCCCGATAGCTCAAAATATGATGTCTAAGAGTTCCCACTTCATAGCTTGAGTTATTTGTTTGTCTTTATTTTTTTTCGCTAAAGTTTGATGGCGATTTTCCTAAAGTTAGAGAGTCCTATACCTCTATGTATCGCTTGAATGTTTATTTTATGCATCTCTCCGTTTGAAGTTACATTTATCGTGATTAATGGTTATCCCTACCACATGGATGTCTACTGTAAAACTATTTATGTTTAAAAGTCTTTGTCCTTCACAAAACCTAGTGTCCATCCCATTTCACTCCACCTAAAGATCCATTTTACCTTGACCAAATCGGCCCTTCAATATACCTTGTCCACCATCTGAGGCTTTCTCGACCTCTTCGACCCCATAGCCCAGTTGATCTAACAATATTTTTATCTATTGAAAACTTTGATCAGTTCCTCCCTCAAAAACCTAAAAACAAACTAAAAATTTACTTAACAACTAGCATAAAATAAAAAACACAAGAAGCAAACAAATATACATCCCTTGCACAAATAGAGAGAGCCCTCTCTGAGTCTAGGAAGGCTAGGTCCTTGGGCTCCAAAGTTGGTTTGATGTTACCCTGCCACATGGCTTTCCAATCTACCAAATCACGGGACCCTAAAATAATGGAGATCACCGTGGGACTCTGAGTGATAAACAAACTTAGATTCCCTAAACCTTCAAAGACCTTTGAGAATACTATCTTGTGGACTTATCCCACCGCTCACTAACATAATGGTGATCACGGTGGGACTCTGAGTTAGTGAAAAACTAAGCATACCTTAGAACTTCATAATCCCTCAACCTAGAAGTATTATCCAAGAGTAGAATCTAGTTGTCTCACCATCCTATCAAAATGATGACCCAGCTATAGGACACTCTTACAAACCTTAGGGATACATAAAGAACTCAGAAAAACCCGAAAAACACTCCTAGATTGTATTTTTATCGGTATTGGTGGTGGACCATACACATATCTCTAAAACAACTAAAAAAATCCACCTGGAGACTACACTAACCTCCAGTAGACCTATTACTACACTAGTCCTTATAAAATCTCCTGGGAATGCATTGAGAAATCCCAATCATGCTGATGGTGGATAGCACAGTTCAAATCGTCCACCTGGAAACTCCACAACCTTTATTAGACCAAAATAATCCACTGGTAGAGAACTATAGACTGGTTGAAAAGACACAGTGACCCTTTCTGATTAACAAATATGGATCCAAGGATGCAAAAGAGATATGCTCCGATGAGTAGAGACCATATCCCTGGATTCCCACACAAAATTCCGGAAACAAATTGGATAGACAACCTACCTATCTTTCGAGATGAAAAGGTTGATGACCCCTTGTTACACCTCATAAATCTTCATACACATATATACTTAGCAGTTAGTCGAGAAAGCCTTGATCAAGTTAACTCTCACATAAATCAAGAAAAGATGGATCCAAATGATAACATAGTGGAAAAGTTGGAAAATTTGGTGTATTATTTCAGCAAACTAATGCATCTACTTGACAGGAAAAGAGTGAGACACAAAGTTAGTATTAACACTACTTATAAAAACCAACCTACACTCTTCCCTCATCAAAAACATACTCAACCATTACAAAACAAGAGTAACAAACAAAACATGCCTAATGAGAAAGTTGCAAATAAGAACATAGAGGAATACTCTAAAGAATCCATTAGCCATCTTGAAATCATAGGATCTGAAATGGAAGACAAATAAAAACCTGTAGGATCTATCCCTTTATGCTTTGATTCATTTGAGTTCATACGAGCAAATTGGCCTCCTAAGAATCTATCAGAGGAAACTCATGAATTCCATGCTAACTATCTCGAACATCACGAAGAGTTGGTTGAAGATGAAAACAATCAAGAAATGAAAGAGAACCCACAAGATTTATCTAAAGGCACAAGTAATGATTCATCATCTCTCTTAGTTAAGGCCCAAAAAGACACTCATCCTCTAAATCATCTTTCCCAAGAGAAATAATATTATTGTATTTATATCCAAAGAGAAATGAAAATGCCTCCCTTTTTTACTAAAGAACAGATAGATCAACTCATAAACATACATTCAGCCTCTGATCTTGCATACCATAAGTCAAAAAATAGATTTGTAAATCAATCCGAAGAGAAACAATATGACATTCCAATATATATGGCTGGTGACATTACTTATATTAATGATTCTCCAAGGTTTGATCAATATATTGATGATTATGATATCCAAGCAGAAGCTAACCTTGCAGAGCCATCAACAGTTGATTTAAGGGATGAAGTTCACTATCATCATATTGAAAGCATCAAGTAGCCAAAACAGGTCACCTATGGCACTGGTGAGGGAAGCCTTAAAATTTCAAAAGTAAGTGAAGGATATCTGACCCTTTGTTCCACTTCATATCAGCCCATCAGTAATAACTTTCACATAATTGGAGATCAGCAGTTTTTCAGCTTTGATGACGAGGTTGAGGAGGATGATGAAATTTTTGAGCAAGTTGTCAATGAGAAGCCTTCTCTTAAAAAAGTTGAGGAAATATTTTTGGACATGGAATCCTCCTTAACTCCAGATTTGCAGCCACCAAGTTCCATTAAGTTACAAATTGCAGATGAAGAAATAGAGGTTGATAAACACATGAGAGTTGTCACACTATCCTTTCAAGATGATTTAATGCCAAAGTGTATCCCTGTTCATCAACATGATGACCTTCACACAATTTTCAGTCCGCCTAATCAAAACACATCAGCTTGTAAACAAGACTACACTGCAATATATAATGAATCTGACAGTTTAAGTGATCATGAGCAAGGGGAAGGTTTTCTTTCCAAAGAGAGTCCCAAGCATAGCCAAGTGGAACAAAGAGTAGTCCTGAATGAAGCTTATATATCAAATCCTCTAGATCAGGTATTATTCCAAGATCCATTTGTTGTTTTCCTTGAGAAATCTGAAGGGGTAGTGGGTTCTACCATGAAGAGTGTGTTGCAAGGTGTGAGAAAAATCTTAAGCACTATTGTCTGAAAAAAAGTGAGGTGGAAGCGGCCTTTTGATTTCTTCAACATCATCAAAGAGCTGAAACAAGATCAACCATGCAATCATCTACTTGACTGGTTATATTCGAAAGAAGGGTTCACCAAATAAATGCCTATCATATATAGGTTAGAATAAAATAGATAGGCATGAAAAATAAGCTCAGCCCCATGAGCATATTTCTTTCAGTTTATTTTAAGAAAAACAGAAAACACAAAAATAACAAGAAAGTAGAAAAAGAAGGCGGTTTAGAAAACAACAGAAAAGCCCCATGCTCAAAAAAGAGTCATGCTGAAATTTTCCAAGTCTAAATTCCACTACTAGTGCTCAAAAGATGTCTTTTTCAGTTATCTAGCCTAATGATAACTGAACATGTTTTAAATTTATTGTTGATAAGTTAGTGAAATAAAGAATAGTCAAATTGTGTAAGCTCGACTTGTCAAAGAAAGTAGATTAGGAGAAGATACTAGTTCCACATGCTCAAAACAGAACCAAAGAGGAAAACAGGGATGAAAAACAAACTATGTATCCTAGCCCTGATTTTTCTAAATCTTTTTTTAATGAAAAATAATATTTGTGTACATCTTGTCTTTTATGCCACAAATACATGACAAATCAGACTATCTAATCCTGATTTGGTCATTTTTCAATTTCATGTTTTAGTTTAGTGAATCAAATCCTATCAAACAGATTAAACTTGACAGTCGATCTAGCATAGGTAGAGAAATAAAGGAGTTCATCAGTTTAATCTAAACTCCTGGTGGATATAAGTGTAGAATTAGATAGTGTCATTTTTCAAAAATATCATGTCAAAGGGTTTCTAGTTCAAATGCACCTAAAAGAAGAAAAAATGTTAGGGAATATAGCTGGGTAGGTAGAGATCACTTTGATGCAAATCATGCTGTCAATTTTCAGAAATAGCATCAAGAAAGAAAATAATTTGCACCAATGGATAAGGCACTGGTCTTCAAAAGCCAGATATCTGAAATTTTGGACACCTCCTGAAAAGGAGCTGCCCTCCCCAAATGGAGCCACTATTAGTCATCAGTATTTTTACCTGTTATTGATGACTAGTTTCCTTAGCTGAGTTTTCTAGAAGCTGATCTCCAAACTTTCAAATATGTCATCTAGAAAACACCCCAAAACAATTTTTGTCCTCCTATCCCTTCCTGTCAGCCTATGATGAGAAAAAACCACATTTTTCAAGTCCTATCTAGTTTCAGCAAAATAACCCTATCCATAAGCTGTCATAGTTGAAAGTTATTTGTTGTCATTTACCCTTGTTCCTCCGGCCATTCACGATCCGAAGGTTGAAAAAGTGTCTGCAACCCTATCCCTGGTCATCTGTCATTTGAAATTCTAATCATACCAAAGAAAACACTCAGAATATGTCAAGATTTCCCCTAAGTTATATAGTGGTGTTTAGGGAGTCTTTTCCTTGGCAAAAATATCCTGAGCCAAAAACCTCTATTTAGTACCAGTCACCCCTGAATTAGTTTCTAATCTGAAAAACAAGTCTTGATCCATCCATAGGTCACACACCACTAAAAGGTCACTTTGTCTCATGTCGGAAGAAGTTCACAAAGATCTAGATCAAGAAAATATCATGTTACTCATTATCTGATGAAGTATGCTTCGCTCATGCGCAATCTCATTGAAATACCAAATGAGCTCTCCAAGGTTCAAATTCATTGTTTTCACATCTCTGCAGGAGTGTAATTGTCATTAGGGGAATTTTGAGGTCTAAAATGGGCCTCCTAAGGAAATTATAAAATAATAGTGGAAAAAATCAAATAAGATTTGATGACATCATCAAATTTTAGAGGGAAAAATGGAAAAACTACTTTTTCAACTCATATTTTCAACTTATCTCCCAAAGTTTTTACTCAAATTTCGAGCGGGAGTACTTGTTGGATGCGAAATTTAATTCCCCATCCAAGGAGTACCCATGTTGCATACTTTCGATGGGTCCTACTACACGAAAAATGAGAAATACATAAAAAAACGTGATTACAATCACGTTTTTTATGTATTTATCATTTTTCGTGTAGTAGAGTTCATCAAAAGTATGCAACATCGATACTCCTTGGATGAGGAATTAAATTTCGCATCCAACCAGTACTCCCGCTCGAAATTTGAGTAAAAATTTTGGGAGATAAGTTGAAAATACGAGTTGAAAAAGTAGTTTTATTATTTTATTATTTTTTAATATTTTTACCCTTTTATTTAAAAAATGGTAAATCATCCCCCATGGTTGACATCATCATCTTGAATCCCATTGGTTGTTATAAAGTTTATTTTTGTTGTACATTTTTCTTAGGAGGCCCATTTTAGACCTCAAAATTCCCCTAATGAATGATGATCAATGTGCAAGAGAGCAAAAGGAAAATGTCAGAAGGGTCCTTCATGCTGAATTAGTTTGCCATCAGTAAAACAAATGAAATACAGTAAGTGAAGGGCTACCAATAGGTATGGTTTGAAAGCCAAAGTTGCCTAAAGAACAGAGAGCAGCCTCCAAGTCATATGAATGCAAAGGGCTGATGTTATGCTGACCAGCAGTGTTTCAGCATCTCCTCCAAAAAGAAATTTCAACATACCTCTACAAACACAGTCAAGGGAGGTTAGTCAAATATGTTTAGCAAGCAAATACTCTCCATATTCAAATCACATGGTTTCTAGTCTAAGGGTTCATAGGGATGTTTTACAAAGGATATATATCTCAAACCATGTCTCATAAAGCAAAATGTCAAATTTCACCTTCTTGCCTATCTGATATGATACCAAGCAGAGACATATGACTGCAGAAAGGTGATACAGTTTTGAAATAAATGAAATGTCATATCTACAGTAGAACCTCCTTCAAAAGAGTAGATGGATGGAAGCTCAGTGCTAACCTCCTTCATTAAAAGTATATGGTTAAAGGCACAGTGAGAACCTCCTCCAGAAAAAGAGCAGATGGTTGGGAACATAATAGAACCTCCTTCATTTAAAAAGCATAGGGTTAAGGTGTGTCAAGTGATTTCAGAAATTGTGAGTCACCTCCTTCCAAGAGATGAACAAAAGATGAATCAGTAGTGTTTCAAAAGGTGTTTGAGCAATTTTCCTATTTGGAAATACAAGGTTAAAAATCAGTGGATCAAATGAAAGGCCAGTAGGTTGAAAACCTTTTTCACATGAAAACCACACAGTGACATAAGGGTGCTAAAGGTCCCTGTTTCTTATATTTACAAAAGCCTTCCTTCAAAGGACGGATCATAAGTTATAATGATTAACTAGAAGCAGCTTCATCTAAATGAACAATGAGGTGAAATCGGTAAAACAAGCTTGCTTTTAAATCACCTCTACAAACTGACAAGAAAAGACTGTCCACCTAGATGACTTATGAGGAAGGGTAATTCTTTCTTTTGGAAAAATTCATTATGTTTTATCAAAGCTAAACTCCCTCCAGGTTATGAATGAAAGGAAAGCATCAAGAGCCATCTTTTCAGATCAGTCAAAAGACAGGGGGTGCATGGTAATAGAGCAAAAGCTTTCACTGTTTATAGGCCATCCTTCACAAAATGGTAGGGGATCAGCATTCCAAATATTTGCACCGTGACACAACT
This sequence comes from Pinus albicaulis, assembly GCA_034641835.2. Lineage (NCBI taxonomy): Eukaryota > Viridiplantae > Streptophyta > Pinopsida > Pinales > Pinaceae > Pinus > Pinus albicaulis. The sequence continues at coordinate 274,517 of JAXQQM020086832.1, forward strand.
CATCCAAAGGGATAAAAGACAGCTCATCCAAAGGGTTAAAAGATGTGATGAAGCCCTATTTCACTCATAGTCAAGAGGCTCCTCCATTGAATGATAAGAAACAGAGTTTTGGGAGACCCAGGCAGTTTGTCAAACATAGGCCTCCTTCACAAATAAATGAAGGGCCCACCATTGTTTGAAGATATTCCAAATGACAAGCAAAAGATAAATCATGACCCTCATCAGTAGGAAAATAAGATAGCCTCATAATGGGCCTAAAGGGGCATTAAAACAGAGGCTTCCCAAGTAGTTTTTGGGTAACTTACAGGGTTAATTTTTAAGTTAAAAACGGCCTACACAGGAATATTATGGAAAAGCACAGTTTAGAAAAGGTAAAAAGTTAGAAATACCTTCACATAAACTCAAGTTTCCTTTTCAAAACATAAGTGCTAATGTTCAAAAAGTTTTCAAATTTTGAAAGAGGGAAGAGGATTTTGTTTTTCTTTTAAAAAAACCTTATGAGTATAAAAGGCATGAAACAAATGCTCATTAGCATCATGTCCAAAGAAAGAAACGGTTTGTGAGCAATTTTAGAGAATTTTCAAGTCTAAAATTGAGCGTGGCGTGCCTGTAGGGGCCCGACCAAAGAGTCAACACGAAGGCATGGCGCGCCTGTAGCCTATTGCGGCACGTCTGTGTCGGCGTTCAGTGGGCACCCAAGGCCGACCCGACAGACCTTTGCGTGACGTTTTTATGTGTTCAGAACCCGCCCGATCAACCAATTCTGAACGTGCCCTTGCTCATTGAACCAGTGCTCAAATGGAACCTCAAATTTTTTGTTTCAAAGGTATTTCTCGCCTCCTAGCTAAATTTTTAGTTTGAGGAATGGTTTAAAACAAATTTCAAAGGATAAACAGTGATAAAATGGAAGGTTTTGTGTCAGTTTAGAGAAGGGCTTCTTACTGTGATTTCAAAGATAAACAGTGGTTAAAGAAGGGGTTAAATATGCCAACTTGAAAGGTCTTTTTGTGCTTTAAAGTAGCAAAGAATGTGTGCAGTCTCCATAAACACAAAATCGAGTTTGTAGAGGGTCTCATAACCAGTTTGAAGGAGTATTTTAAAACAGTGTTTTTCATGAGCACCTTTTGCTTGAAATAGCCACAAAAAATCATTGATTTCAAAGGAACAATGTTTGCCAAAGAAGGTAGTAATTGGAAGGATAAATGTTACCAGTTTTAAAGGAGTTGTGTTAACCTTTCAAAAACAGAGATTGAAGGTGAAGAAATTGTGTGTCAAAATCAAAAGACATTTGCCTCCAAAATCCACAAACAGACCTTGTCAAAGACATCATTCCTCAAACACAAATACTGAAAAGGTGAAATTGTTTTCATTCGACAACTAATATTGTTTTGCTAAAATCAAAGGAAAACAATGATCATTAAGGGGAGACAGGGTTGTTTTGAAAGACCTATTACTCAGTGACAAGGAGACTGTCTTTTGTTTTTAGAGAAACAATAATCATCAAAGAAGAACAATTTATTCAAAGAGAGAATGCAATGTTTTTCTAAAGGTACATTCTTTGTTCCAAATCAGTCCCTTAAAATATTGATATCAAAAGCCACAGTGATTTCAAATGAACCTCTTTCTTGCTTCAAATAACCACAGAAAACAGTGAATTGAGGGAGAGAAGTTCATATTGTCAAGGTCAAAGAGAGCTGGTTTTATTTAAACAAACTTGTTGGCTAACTAAGGACAGACTTAGTTTTTCAAAGTGTAAAAAGTGTTTTGATTAAGAGCCTTTTTCAAAAAACACCTAAACAAGTTTGCCTTGGTGATTCAGTAAAGGATATCAGAAGCAAAATGCCTCCTAAGCAAGATAGTAGACGTGGTTATCACAAAAGGTATTAGCCTTTTTCAACTCATGAAGTGAATGCATCTCCTTCAGTGCTCTTTAACTTTCATGAATTAGGATGCTTGGAATTTTGCTAAAAGGTTCAAGAAGTGAAAAATCATCTTCCTTTGACACATTTGTTTGCTTTAAAGCTACAAGGGAAGCATGTTCATCTAGCAGGTTTAGATTTAGAGATCTCTCCTAGGGCTGTCTCCAAAGCTACCAAAATTCCATATATCGGAGAAAAATGGTTCAAGCAAACATACCTAGATTTGAATCACTACAAACACTTCTTAAAACCAGAACATCGGGATACTTGCCCAGCTATTTTTCATTTTTCCTACTTGTTGCTGCATTTATGCTCCTCTCATGAAAATCATCATGAAGTATTTCACATGTGAAGGGAGGCTTTCTCGGGTTTATGCTTACCATATCAGGCTTCTTATGCACTTCACAAGAACACAATTTCTAAACCTACCTTTTTTCCTCTATAGAAGCATTGACAAGATGGCCTCTAATATCCAAAAGAAGCCCTCCTCTAAACAGCAAGCTTGTCTATTTCATCATTCCCTTATCAAGATCATCATCCTCCATCAACTTGAGAAAAAGGGAGTTTCTTGGGACTCTTTCATTTCACATCCCGATTTCGCCACTACTTCTTCATCTCATGCGCCTTCCTCACCATCCACTCATCACGTTTCTCCTTCTTCTATTAAATCCAATCCTAAGAAACAAAAATATACTATGATTGAAAGTGAAGAAGGGGCAAAACAGTGATCAAGAAGGACAAAGTGAAGGACAAGCTAGTGATGAGGAAGGGCAAAATGAAGAATCTAAGCATGACATTGAACATCAAGAAGGAAATGATGAAGAGCTTGAAAAAATTAATGCAGAGCACAACAGTCATGAGGAGGAAAATGTTGGCAGCCTACATAGCAGTGAGCATGATGGTAATGAGGCACAAAACAGTGAAGGTACAGAGCCCAACAGTCATGAAGAAATCAGGGACAAAAATGAAAAATGCGGCCCTCAAGGAGACATACAAGGTGAAAACCAAAACACTTATGAGGAGTGTCAAGATAGTCCTAAAAGGGACACTTATGATGAAAAACAAGAAATCCTTCCAGCCAGCAAAGATGATGACAATCAAACCCCAAACAGTGAGCATTCCAAAGAGGGCAGCATAGAGAAAAATGGCCAAATCAGTGACCATGAGCATAGTAGTGATAAATACGAACAAGGAAATCTTCAAAAGTAGGAAAACAGTGACAAAGATGATGATGGAAGCAACAAGGTTAAAGACCAAGTGGAGCATGTGCTAGTTGCCTCTCCTAGGCAAGGGGCCATGATTCTTCCTCCGAAGGTGGCGAAGCCTAGAAACACTAGATCAACAAAGAGAAAGATCACTCCAGTAGTAACTCCCAATGTTACTAGAGCACTCCGAAGCAAAGGCAGGTTTCCCAAGCAACCTATCATTGAAGTGCCAAGGAGGACAAGGGTCAAGAAACCTATCCAAGGCAAAGTGAAGGAAAAAGAGGAGAGTAGACATGAAAAGGAAAGGGAGTTTGACATCATCCACATAGACAGTGATGATGGGGATAATGAAGCTGAAATTCTTTAAGCTCTTTTGCTAAATAGAGAGGCACAAATTCATGACCTACAAGCTGATCTAGAGAGGTCAAAGGACCTCATACATGTTCTATAGACACAAAACAAACAAATGAATGTTCAAATGGAATTTTATGAGGCTCAGGCTTTCAAGTACCAAAGGGAAGCCTCCAAAGCACAAGTAAAGTTAAAATAGCTTATGGATGAATTCAATGACACTGAAGATTAAGAACAGCCAAAAAGGAAGAGGCCTAGTATTATGGGTCTCATGAGAGATTTGGAGAAACAGAAAGAAGAAGAAGAATCCCTTGTCCGATATTTTCCTCTTACTTCTTTACTCGCCCAAGAAATAGAAAATAATAGAGAAGCATGGCTTGAAAGGGAAAATAAATGCTTGGAGGATAAGTTAGAAAGAGCTAACAGAGACTTAAGCCTACAAAAGAAAATGATTGGGCACTACAAAAAGCTAAATCAATTTTCCCAAAGGAAATTGAAGGTTACACAAGAAAAGCTCAAGGCGGCCCGAAAGAGGCGCCCGGTAGAAAAAGTTGGGAAAGGCACATAAAATCTTGAAATTTTGGCCTCCGCTTCTCTATATGTTTCTAAAAACCCATGAAGAACTTGCTCGCCAAAATTGGGCATATTTCGACAAGATTTTGTTTTTTGACATTTTTGGGCCTATTTGCAGAAAATCATGGGCATCGCCATTTTTTGTTTGAAGCATCCTCAGAGGTTGAAAGTGGTATCATTGGATGCATTAGATTTAGGGACATCTACTTAGAAAATTTCAGATCGATTGAAGATGTTTTGGTCCCCAAAAAAGGCGGAAAACAGTCACTTTTTCAACACTCTGCCTCACATGTCAGGAAGGGCTAATTTCTGGGTTTTTCCACTCAGGTCTGCTTTTCAAAGACTTCCATTGATCCATTTGCATAAAACCAAGTATTTTCAGAAACTAGACATCCAGGGATTTCCAACAAGATATCCCAGGCCTCGTTTCAACTTCAGGAGGTCCTTTAAAAGTTTCCCACAAAACAGGGAATTTTCTGCTGCTATATTTCTGAAGCATTTTTGTGAAAAATGCAATTTTATGAAGTGGCATTTCCAAATGTGCGTTTAGCCTTTTTTGGCCATTGTCGGTCGGGAAAAGTCAATTTAATTTCATTTTTTATCATTTTTAAGATATTTTTATAGATATTTTGTGCCTTGGGCTTTGCAAAGCCTCAAGGACAAAATCAGATATTTGTATTAGGCCAATGGGCTTGCTAGTTTCTCTAGGAGGTTTTCCTTCTCTTTGGCCTATTTATTCCAAGAGATTTCATTGTAAAAGAGGCTGAACTTGATGATATAGAGCAATATATGGTTATACAAGCTTGGAAGAAATACTTTGTCTCATGCATTGGATAGTTTCTTGAATGTTTTGGATGGTGAAAGAGGACTGTTGCAAGATTCCTTGACTTGGTAAAATGGTATAGTGTTCCTTCTCTGTTATGTTTCCTTAGTTATCATACAGATTTTCATGTTCTCTTACTTTTTGTAGGACAGTAAAGAATAGATTTGAGACATGCCCATGGAGGCACCTCAGATTTCTTGATTCATTACAGCTTCTATGTTTGTCTTCTTTCTTAGTTATGTCAAATGAATTCTTAAATGCTCTTTGATACCCTAAGAACTTGTTCTCAATTGCATTAATGATTATTATGTATGCTAATTAGTACAATTCATGGTACGACCTGTTTACTCCTTAGTTAACCAAAACCCCATTATTGAAACCTTTCTCTGAATGTTTGATTGTCCTAGTTGAACGAAAGAGGTCTTGTATCGATCTTGCCCTTTGCCTATACTCTGCAATCTTAGTTCAAAGTGCCTGATAGCTCAAAATATGATGTCTAGGAGTTATCTCTTCGTAGCTTGAGTTATTTTTTTGTCTTGATTGATTTTCCCCAAAGTCTGATGGCGATTTTCCTAAAGTTAGAGAGTCCTATACCTTTATGTATCGCTTGAATGTTTATTTTATGCATCTATCAGTTTGAAGTTACATTTATCGTGATTAATGGTTAGCCCTACCACATGGATGTCTACTGTAAAACTATTTATGTTTAAAAGTCTTTGTCCTTCGCAAAAACTAGTGTCCATCCCATTTCACTCCACCTAAAGATCCGTTTTACCTTGACCAAATCAGCCCTTCAATATACCTTGTCCACCATCTGAGGATTTCTCGACGTCTTCGACCGCATAGCCCAGTTGATCTAACAATATTTTTATATATTGAAAAATTTGATCAATTCCTCCCTCAAAAACCTAAAAACAAACTAAAAATCTACTTAACAACTAGCCTAAAATCAAAAAAATAAGAAGCAAACAAAAATACATCCCTTGCACAAATAGAGAGAGCCCTCTCTAAGTCCAGGAAGGATAGGTCCTTGGGCTCCAAAGTTGGCTTGATGTTACCCTGTCACTTGGCTTGCCAATCTGCCAAATCATGGGACCCTAACAACACTTTCTCATAAGAGCCATGTATCTAGTAAATCGGTCAGGTGATTGTCTCTGTCTGCGCTATGATATAAGGACTCCTACATTCTGTGCCGCATCAAGTTGCAGTCTCTCATCTTTTGTCGTACGCTTTCTTCCTTGTTTGATGTTTGGTTCTGCATGAGTGGATTCCTCCACTCCATGAATCTCCTCCTATGGCTAATCCACATCTAGAGGCTCATCTTTGGGAACAAGAAGTTCCTTTTCTGCATGCAAGTGTAGCTCCCTCTCAAGCGACAAATTCATGGCTTTCACCTCATTGAATATTATATCTCGTCGCACCACAGTCATCCGACTGTCTGGAAAATACACATGATAATTAGGGGGTGTTTCTGTGAACCCCAAAAATATCCCAACTTCTACAGTCGGCTCCAGCTTCTTCCTGGCTTCCTTTGGCACATGAATGTAAACAGATGAGCCAAAAATCTTCAAATGAAAAATATCAGGCTTCTTACTAGTAAAATCTTCTTCAGGTGTACTCATGCCAAGTACTCTATGAGGACAGCGGTTTTGCACATAAACCGAAGTGTTGCATGCTTACACCCACAAGTGCATCGGTAGGCCCTGGTCATGCAACATTGCTCGTGCAACACCTACAATCGTTTTGTTCTTTCTCTGTGACCCCATTATGTTGTGGGTTATGAGGTGCTATGAGTTCTCTTCAAATTCCTTCTTTGCTACAAAATTCTTTGAATTCGCCCGAGATGTATTCACCACCATTATCGCTTCGTAGAGCTTTCACTTGCTTCCCCGACTCCTTCTCCACCAATGCTTTGAACTCACAGAATTTTGAGAAATTTTCACTCTTATTCTGCATAAAGAAGATCCAGCATCTACAATAATAGTCATCAACAAATATAACATAATACCTTTGCTTTGTTGTTGAAGCAACCGAGAAAGGTCCACACACGTCTGTGTGAATTCTCTCCAGGATCACCAAAGCACGGTTCTCCTTCTCATGAAAGGTGATCTTCACAAACTTACCCATATTACATCCCTTGCACTGATCTGACTACACAAGAGTACCCTTGGGAAGTCCAGTATAAATCTTCTGCAAAATCTTCAGAGTGCCATGGTGAAGATGGCCCAATCTCCTGTGCCATAATTCACTCTCATCCTGGCTCACCACTTCTTCTGCTTTTCCCACCATTGCAGCGCAACCATCTACCTCCAGCTTGTAGATATTCTTAACTTGAATCCCAATATTCTTGGTTTGACCCGTTGTTTTATGTCGGAGGAAGGCTTTTCCCTCACTAAAAACAACATCATAACCTTTGTCTTCCAGCATTGCGACTGAGACTAATTTCTTCTTCAGACCTGGAACATGCGTAACGTCCTTCAACAAGAATGGATTATCGGACTCACTCTCAAAGGTAATGGTCCCAATTCCAGTCGCACTGTACCGACCATCGTCGCCCATATCTATATGCATCTGGAGGTTCTTCTCCTCCAATTCACTAAACAACTCCTTGTCTCCTGTCATATGGAAAGACACACCACTATCAAGATACCACACCGATCCCATTGTGCTTGAAACCAAGCATGAAATCAAGGAGAAATCAAGTTCAAATTGTGAGGCTAATGCCTCTCCAGCTGCAGCTCCAGCATCCTTCTTGTTCTTCTTATTATGTGGGAAGTTAGTGGCAAAATGCCCATGTTCGTGACAGTGAAAACACGTCACTTTGGACAAATCCTACTTCTTGCCTTTAGCCTCAGATTTTGAAGGAAATTTCTTCCCCTTCCCTTTCCTTGCTTTGGCAGCCAAAGTGAAATTCTCTTCATCTTCATTCTTTGATGAAGAGCCATCCCTGGTACCCCGCCTTATCTCCTCCTACACAAGATCCGACCAAAGTCGCTCCCATCCCGACAGTTTCTCCCGTCCATTGACAGAGTCTTCGTAGCTATGCCTACTCTTCGGAAGCCCAAGGAGAGCCAAGCTCACCAAGTCTTCATCATCAACAGTAACCCCCACACTTTCCAGTTCATCCTTGTAGTGGACAAACTTCGTGGGGTATTTTGGAATACTGTCTCCCTTCTCCATTTTTATTTTTCTAAGCTTGTCTTTAAGCTCCAACTTCCTCTGGCCGCTTTTGCTTTGGAACAAATCTATCAATGCCTTCCAAATTAAGAATGGAGTGGCTTTCCCACGAAGGCTGGACACAATATGGTCCTTCACACCTTCCAACAAAATTCTTCTTGTCTTTGCTGTCTTCTTTTGCCATGCATCAAGTAATGCAGCATCACTAGATCCTGGCTTAGGAACATCGGTATCGATGAACTCCTTCAGTCCATTATCCTCTAGCACCTCCTCCATATCGTCCTTCCAGGCTATGTAATTCAAGCTGCCATCAAGGGCATACTCTAATCGCAACCCATTCAAATACATTTCAATGTATACTCAACTTCTGCACCAAGAATCTTCTGTAGCAAATTCGAATTATCCACCAGCACAAACTCACCAATTATTCACAATTACAATCTTCAAGAATTAAAAATTCTTTGATACCATGTAGAAATTAGTATACACAAAGCATGCATACATCCATATTCCCCTGATCTCACAATATTTAACTTCTTGCAAAATATAGAATCATTCCACTGTAAATCTTTTGTGGAAAATTAATTGCACACACATGTGAAGCATAAAAAAAAATAATTGCACATAACACAGTTGTTTAATGGGAAAGCCTGAAGCTGAAAACCCCAAATATCATATATTATGTATCATGGAGATCATGTAACAATCTCATACAAAGCCCAGTACATCAAGCTCTTAGTACAATCAATCGTCACACACTAATCAGGAAAAATCTGCAAATCCATGCATCGATATTTTCCCTCCTGATAGCCTGCCTCTACTACACAATCCTTGCTAAAGAATAGCTTTGAATGAATTCAAATTTCCCTTGCCTTGACTGCACAATCCTCATTGGCAACTCCAATGTGTGTGTGATGCAATCAATGCATCACTATAGTCACAACAGATAGTCCATCTTGCCCTTTCCCCTATCTCTCTACTGGGTCTCCACTAGAACTGACATGCACTGTAGTTAACTATTGTATTGTTCAGTTGATTAATGAGTTATTATTTGAAAATTAATTAACTAATTAATTCACTCCACTCTCACTAGTGTATCATTCAGTTAGACTAGATACAAATAGCTCAACTAAGTCTAACTGAGTTAAACTGAATACAACTCCATGAACTACTCTTCCAACTCTGCCATAACTTGAGTTCTAACTGAGTCCTCCATGCATGAACCAGAAGTTGCCCTTGGGAATTGCGTAATTCCCTCAGCCCACTGATTTTCCAAATTTTTTCACTAAAACTAAGTGCTCCAAGAGAATAAGTTGGTGTTTATTGTCGGATTATTATTAAGAGCTAATAATAATTGACACTTCTATTTTTAGATTGACGATCTATAAATAGACTTCGCCCAATATTCTAAAAATATAATTTCATTTATTTTTCCAACTTTATCAACCATCCACAAATAACATCCTACAACTTCTGAAATATGATCACCATGTCTAAAAATAGACTTGCGCAAAAAATAGCCTGTGGGCCCACTTAGTGAAGGCGACTCTTTTCACTAATCTCATCATCTTGTTGAATCTCAACAGTTTATAGGAGGCACTACTACAGAAATAATATCAATACATATATATGGTAATGTATGGCTCAAATTATGTGGGAAGCAAATCTCTAACCCCTGAAAAACAATATCAAATCAATCCTACAAGGATTGGCTGAAATATACAAAATGGAAAAATTGTCGGAGTAGCAGGGCTGAGTAGCAACTGCAACTCAAGAACTGGATGGAGATGGCTTAATATGATACACAAGCTGAATATACATCCTCCAATGGATCTTACAAGTGAAACGTTGATCCTAACATTGAATATCTCTCCCTACAAACAAATATTTCATTTCTTACTGAAGAGACACACTGAAAATAACGCATTCTAAGAGAGGGACTATGCTATATTTCATGGAAATGGTTGGCATGATGCCAAAGATGATGGGAATCAGCTCAAATTCTCCCTCACTAATCCTCCAAAGGAAAGAATACTTCCTCCTATGAAAAATAAGCACAGGAAGTGGTGTTCAGTAACCTCCACTGCAACACCCTGCAACACAACTCAGCTCTAAACAGAAACTACGTTGTAGCTGAAGGAGGATGCTTGGCCTCAAGCCTGAATGTGGAGAAATAATGCAAGATCCTTCAAGAGGCCTCTCTTGAAAGGAGAAGGAATTCCTAAACATGAAATCCTTGTGCTAAGCAACACTGCAACTCTGCTAAACAGCAGGAGAATGCACAAAGTCTAAATAGACAATGAAATCAATAATCAATAGCATGAATCAAAATGGTTGCCTTGCCCTCCTTTTAAACAAGTGAAAGCCCTCTCTCCATGGGTCCCACTCATTATGGTTTCATCCACCAAATAACCCTCTTCCCATTCATACTGCGCTATCTATCAAAGAGTTCTCCACCTCCTATCCTTGCGATGTTGACTTGGTCAAACTTGACCTTGTCTCCATGCAAATGTCCTCTTTCACACTTGAGGGTGTGAAATCCAGCTCCAATGATGATCCCCTTTCATATTATGAGGGATTTTATTCATTTTTTTATTATGCATGGGCCTCCTTACCAAATTATTGATCTCCTAAGTGAAATCAACAAAATTTAATATTCCAATTTGCTGCATGCAAATTTTGGAATATTACAGTCCTCCCCTCCCAAATGTTGCTTGTCCTCAAGCAACTGCATGGATAGAACTAAGAAGTTGCCTCCCAAGGAATGGAGACTGAAGAGTATTGGGAAAACATCTTCCCCCAAGTAGATCCTCCATCCTCAAGCAATCATCCATACAAAATGAGTCACCTCCCAACATGGCAACTCCGAAAATGCTCCTCCACTTAGAGCTCATGCAATGTAGGTGGGCTGAAAATATGAGCATGGTAGACATAGAAGCCTACTCCACGCTTTCCTCCTCTCCACTTATGATAAGTGTAGAGCATATTCTGATCTTGGGCTGCAAAATAATTTCCCTCAAGTGGCAAGATGAAGACTAGATCTCCAAAGATCTCCTCTCCAACGCTGTGAATCAAGCTGGCCCAAGTCATCCCATATGTGATGGATAGGAAATAATCACCATATGGCATCCCATCAATCACATGGCCTACCTCAACAAAAAGAAGAAAGTGTTTTGCTGTGGTGGCCATATCTCCTCTCATGCTCCCATTAGAACATGCATTGCAAAAAGTGTAGGAACCTTCTTCCCCAAAGGACACATCCAACACATGTGTCTCTCTCCCAATCATGCTTCTCATACAAAAAATATCAATATCAGCAAATGAAATCATGATCAGCATCAAAATGGGTAAAATTCTGAAGGTTTCATGTGGTGCAAGAAGGTACCAACAGTTTTCCCAATAGTGACAATGCAGTTTCCCAAACTGCTGCTTCAGAAAATTTCACGGCAAGTTGTTTTTTGTTACATGGATAATTATGTATGTCATGACATCTACTAATAAATAGCAAATGACTAGGTACATAAACTGAACATACATGAAATAAAACACTTGCCCAAGGCCATATAAGAGATGGTTGTCTCCATCATACAATTTGGCCCAATGTTTACCATGGAGCTCAATGAAAAGCTTGCCCTCTTGTGGAGAAATGCACTGAATAAAAATGGTAAGAGTATGTAAATATTGTTTTAGAAAATAAATAAATTCAAAAGCAATATTATCACCATGTACTAAAAGTAAGATGATGATGGTATCCATAAATAAGCCTCCCATGAAGAGGAATGAATCATATGCTGCTGGAAGATCACCCTTCTTATGCTTGGAAATCCAAGTTAACAAGATCATAATAATGTAATAGATGTTTCCATCCACTACTCCATATCTCTCATCTCCTCCTTGTCCATCAAGTGCATCAAAATTGAAGTGATCCTGGGGACACTCCATCAATAATTCCAAGCTCCAAAGTGACAGCGCTGTTGGCCTATGCAAATATGCTTCTTCCAATACATAGCTCCATCCTTTAACATGTTTATTGTCAAAGTCATCTCCCATAATGCTGCTACATACAAGAAGTCCCTCCCAAGGTGGAAGTATTTCTTGATCATATAAGGCCAAGGAGTATCCCCTCTGCACCATGATAGTGCCATCTCCTACTCCTACAACATCATGCAAAGTGTGAGAGAAAATATGTCCTTGCTCTCCCAAGAACAACCAAATAAACAAAAGATTTTATTGCCTCCTCATACTTTCATCATACAAATCATGTAATGGAAACATAATGAATGATATAAAGACCACATCAACATCATGCATCCAAAATATTTGCTGCTCAATGATGCAAGCATCCTGCCACATCTTCTCCATCCACTTACCCTTAGAAAGAGTATATGCCAAGTGATGGCCAAACTCCTTCAAGAGTAACTAGCGCGGCCAAGCCTCCTGCTGCCCGGTATCATATATTTGCAAGTGGCTCACCAGCCTCTTGCTCTTCATCCACATCCACTCATCCATTTGTGGATTTCTCCCTTCCTTCTCAATCTTGGCACCCTTCCCATGAAGACTACCATCCTCCCAAATCAGATTTCTGTCTTTGCATTTCATGGGATATTGAAATGCAATCTTCTCAATGATCAAGTTGATCCCATAGGAACCCAAATAGGTGGTAGGAAAAAACCTCCCATCATGACGTGTAGGGCTCAAGACGTGTCCAACACAAACATGAGAGATGTTATCCATCCTAAGATGTCGTCCATCATCTACCTGCTCCCCTTGAATCCATAAATATCCAAGTGTGAGAAGGGAAGAACTTCCTCAAACTGTTGAAGAAACTTGCACTCCATGTTGTGTTGAAGTGCACCTCCAATGAAATCTCTCCATGAGATATCCCTCTCATCAATAGTTCTCCAAAACCAATGAGTTCTTGGATCTGCTGAAAGTAGAAGTCTCTCTTTGAGCTAAGATGTGCTCATTGAGAAAGTGTCATCTGGAAAGGAGAAAATTTTTCTCATCTCAATATGTCTACTATCTATCATCCTTCCCTTCAAGTCTTCAAACCCCAACCTCCAATGTGATATGAAATCCAAAAATGGCTTATGAGGATGATGGTTTATTTCTTCCTTGAATGTTTCCATGTTGCACATCGCAGTGAAATCTTGCTACTTTAGGTTAGCAGTGTATGTTGATTCCTGGTCATTTAAATATGAATTTCCACAATTCTCCAAACGATTTTCTGAAATAGAAAGTGGAACTTCATTCATACCTCGATCGAACTTGGGTGCCCCTTGTATGGCTGCAATAGTTCTCTCTTCCAATGAAATGGCTGCCCCATTTGCAGATGTAGAAAGATGCTTTTTCAAGTCTGTGACAGCACTAGTACAAGTCTCCTCCCATGGTGGTGTGGGATTTTTCTCCTCTGATTTTTCTTTATCAAAGGTTCTAATCAACCTTTGAGTGAACTCTGCAAAAGTATTCACCTTTGCATGGCTCAAGTGGCTGAACCACCAAACATTTGCTTCACCCTTCAAGTGCAGTGCTGCAACTTCTATTACTTCTCTCTCTACCACTGGATGTAGTAGGAAGAATGCCTCAACATTTCTTGCCCAAGATCTTGATGTAGATGACCCATCAAATGTAGACAATAGGAATCTATTGCCTTGGATTTACTTTTTGCTGCAGGGCCTCCTCTCCTCCTTTAACTGAATGAATTGTGGGAGAGCTAGAGTCTCCTTGAAGGCTCTAGGTTGATATTTGTACTCAACAAGATATTTACTTAGAATCTGATGATCCAAGTATCTCTCATGCTTTCTTTCTTCTTCATGAGAATAGGAAGTTCATGGACCTTCCTCTTCTATTTTCTTCTCCTCTTTGGAGAGGTTCTTCTTAAGTCTGAAAGTGATGAGAGTAATCTCATCCTTATGATATTCTTCTATCTTCTTTGGTTGAAACTCACAGGCTAAGCCAATATGGATGCTTTGATACCACTGTAATATCCCAAAATAGGGAAAATCTACAACAATGAGAATATCTTAAGATATTCTAAATTTGGAGATGCAACAATGTAAAAACACATATTGGAGTAGCAGCGTTATATCAATACATAAATCATGAGAAGATCCAAATATCCATGAAATTGATCTTATAGCAGCAATTATATACAAATCCTTGAGGTAACGATCACTCAAGCTAGGCAATGCAAGCCTCAATAGAACATGTACAAGAAAATGAAGAACACTGCTACTGATAGAAAGCCCAAGGATATGATTGCGTAGTTTATAGGAGGCACTGCTACATAAATAATATAAATACATAGATATGGAAATGTATGGCTCAAATTATGTGGGGAGAAAAGCTCTAACCCCTAAAAAACAATATCAAATCAATCCTAGAAGGATTAGCTGAAATATACAAAATGGAAAAATGGCCTGAGTAGCAGGGCTGAGTAGTAGCTACAATTCAAGAACAGGATGGAGATGGTTTTATATGATACACAAGCTGAATACACCTCCTCCAATGGATCTTCCAACTGAAAGGCTGATCCTAACACTGAAGATCTCTCCCTCCAAACAAACATTGCATCCCTTACTGCAGATACACACTGAAAATAATGCATTCTAAGAGAGGGACTGCACTGTAGATCATGGAAATGGTTGGCTTGATGCCAAATATGATGGGAATCAGCTAAAATTCTCCATCACTAATCCTTCAAAGGAAAGAATACTTCCACCTCTGAAAAATAAGCATAGGAAGTGGTGTTCAGTAACCTCCACTGCAACACCCTGCAACACAACTCAACTCTAAATAGAAACTGTGTTGTAGCTGAAGGAGGATGCTTGGCCTCAAGCCTGAATGTGGAGAAATGAAGTGCAAGCTCCTTCAAGAGGCATCTCTTGAAAGGAGAAGAAATTCCTAAACAGGAAATCCTTGTGCTAATCAGCACTGCAACTCTGCTAAACAGCAGGAGAATGCACAAAGTCTAAACAGACAATGAAATCAATAATCAATAACATGAATCACAATGGCTGCCTTGCCCTCCTTTTAAACAAGTGAAAGCTCTCTCTCCATGGGTCCCACTCATTAGGTTTTCCTCCACCAAATAACCCTCTTCCCATTCATACTGCGATGTCTATCAAAGTGTTCTGCACCTCCTATCCCAGCATTGTTCACTTGGTCAAACTTGACCTTGTCTCCATGCAAATGTCCTCTTTCACACTTGAGGGTGTGAAATCCAACTCTAATGATGATCCCATTTCATACTATGAGGGATTTTATTCATATTTTTATTATGCATGGGCCTCCTTACCCAATTATTCATCTTCTAAGTGAAATCAGCAAAATTTAATATTCCAATTTGTTGCATGCAAATTTTGGAATATTACATGTTGTACTAGGAGTACAATGGTTACAATCTTTGGGGACGATAGCTTTTAATTTTCAAGAACTTTTCTTGAATTTTTTTTAGGAAGGAAAGGAAATCGAATTACGAGGTATTGCAGGGAAGCCAGGAAAGATAATAAGCTCTAATGTCATGACAAAGCTTCTGAAGAAATAACAACGGGGCATAATTGCACAATTATGCTCACTGGAAGTTCCAACATCAAAATCATCTATTTCTCTAGATCTCCAAAAATTCTTGGACAGTCATTCCAAGGTGTTTGATACTCCAAAAGAACCCCCACCTATTTGTGATCATGATCGTGCTATTCATTTGATTCCAGAAAGTGTTCCTCCAAACATCAGGCCTTATAGATATCCTTATGTCCAAAAGAGCGAAATTGAACGTATGATTGCAGAAATGTTAGCAAAGGCTGGCATTCAGCCCTGAATCAATTCTTCCTCTGCTCAAGAGTACAGCATATAGATGGACCCAGCGGTCAAACGATGACAGGAATAATAGTCAGTTTGTTAAAATGGGTCAAATTCTGATCTACCAACTGCACCAATCATGATTACCACCATTTATCCATTCATTTGATATCATCAAACAGTTAGGGATCAAGATGACTAAAAAAGAAATTAATGCTGAGGGCTGCCTATTAACACAAAATAATATTATTAATAATAAAATTAGAATGATTGGAATTATTAGTCATTGTTTAAAATTAGTTAGTATTTTTGAGAATAATGATGCAGGTCTTGGAAGGATCATGTTCAACATGTTGACAGGGTGCTCAAACTATTGCAGGAGAAACAATTATATGCAAAAACATCCAAATGTTTATTTGGAGTACAAGAGGTGGAATATCTAGGTCATATTGTATCTCATGAGGGTCTTAAGGTAGACCTTAACAAAATTAAATCCATTAAGGAATGGAAAGTCGCCACAACCATAAAGCATTTGCGCAGATTTCTTGGGTTCACAAGGTATTATCACAAGTTTGTTAAGAATTATGGGAGAATAGCAGCACCTCTAACAACAATATTGAAGAAATATGCATTTTCATGGACTCCTGAAGCAACTAAGGCCTTTGAACATCTTAAAGAGGAGAATTTCCTAGCACCAGTCTTAGCTACACCAGACTTCACAAAAACCTTTATTGTGGAATGAGATGCCTCTGGAAATGGAATTGGTGTTGTTTTAATGCAAGAAGGAAGACCCATTGCTTTTTAAAGTCGTTCAATCAAAGGAAAGTATTTACAAAATGCTATTTATGAGAAGGAAATGTTGGCAATACTACATGCACTAAAGAAATGGAGACCTTAACTAATGGGAAGACACTTCAAGGTAAAAACTGATCATGATAGTCCTAAACACTTTTTGGAAAAAAGACTGTCTTCAGAAGAGCAACAAAAATGGGTCACAAAGATGTTGGGTTATGACTTTGAAATCATCTACAAAAAAGGGAAGCTAAATGTTGTTACAGATGCACTCTCAAGAAAGGATGAAGAGGTGGAAGCATTGCTTTGTGCCATGTCAATTATCCAACCAAATTGGATAACCAAAGCAAGGGATGAATGGAAGAAGGACGAAGAAGTGTAGACTCTCATTCAAAATTTGTAGCAAGATCCTAGTACATATGATACATTTAGTTGGAAAAATGATTCCTTATGGTACAAAGATCGCTTATATATTTTCAAGAATTCCCAACTAAAACAAAAGATTCTTTTGGAATTGCACATTTCTCCTTTAGGAGGACACTCAATATTTTTAAAACTTACCACAGGGTGAAGAAAGAAATTTTTTAGGATGGCCTTAGATTTGATATTCAAAATTTTGTGGCGGAATTTTTGGTTTTCCAGCAAAATAAAGTTGAGACAATTAAGACCCTTGGTCTTCTACCAACTTTATCCATTCCAAGTCAACGTTGGGAGGAGATTTCAATGGATTTTATCACAAGTTTACCTAAGTCTGAAGGAAGGAGTGTCATCATGGTGGTAGTTGATATACTTACCAAGTATGCACACTTTTGTGCATTATCTCATTCATTTAAAGTGAGTACATTTGCTACTGCATTTATGGAAACAATTCAAAAGCTACATGGAAACCTGAAGATTATTGTAAGTGACAGAGATCCCATTTTTACAGGAACTTTTTGGACAGAATTATTTTCTTGTTTGGGTACTCAACTATCTCATAGCTCATCTTATCATCCTCAATCCGATGGTCAAACAGAGAGAATGAATAAATTTTTGGAAGGATATCTTCGTTGTTTCGTATCTGATAAGAAAGTACAATGGGTCAAGTGGTTACCTCTCGCTGAATGGTGGAATAACACTTCCTTCCATACTGCAGCAAAAATGACCCAATTTATGGCACTTTATGCATATCATCCACCATCCATCACATCTTCTTTAAGGGAAAATGATAGGGTTCAAGCAGTGGAAGATCACATCGAGCATCAACAAGAAGTTCTCCAACTCTTAAAGGATAACCTAAATTTGGCACAAAATCGAATGAAACAACAGGAAGATCAACATCACAGTGAGAGAACTTTTGATGTGGGAGATTGGGTATTTTTATGGCTACAACCATACAAACAAATGTCCTTACAAGGTTTTCCAAAAGATTGGTACTATGGCATAGAAATTGGAGCTTCCTGCTTCTTCACGAGTGCATTCAGTTTTCCATGTTTCATGCTTAAAAATGGTTATAGGGGACAAAATTCCAGTTCAAACAATATTTCCAGAACTTTATGAGGAAGGAAAAACCATATTGGAAACTGAAGTAGTCATGGAAACAAGAACTTGACAACTACGAAATCAATCAATTTCAGAGTATCTCATAAAATGGAAGAAATTACCCACTAAATATTCTACATGGGAGGATGAGAATTTCATACAAAATCACCCAGAGCTACTCAAGCATTGAGGACAA
This sequence comes from Pinus albicaulis, assembly GCA_034641835.2. Classification (NCBI taxonomy): domain Eukaryota; kingdom Viridiplantae; phylum Streptophyta; class Pinopsida; order Pinales; family Pinaceae; genus Pinus; species Pinus albicaulis. Next base: position 292,874 of record JAXQQM020086832.1, read on the forward strand.
CAATTTTTTGAAGGAGAGGAGCATTTTAGGTCCCTATATTACTAGTATGGTCCCTTATTGTTGTTAATGTAACCCCCTTATTGTTACTATTGTGCCCTTCAATTATTATTGTTAGGTCGGCTAGAATTACATTGTGGCCCCATGGACTCCTATATATAGAAAGGAGGTTTTTTCATTTGCATCATCCAAGGATTTTTCATTCATGTAATGTATTGGAGGTTGCCCCCTCGAAGTGGCTTATTTCTAAGGTGTTGATATCTCTTTTCTTCTATTTTTGGAGCTGGTTTCTCAACAAACTTCTTCAATACTGCATCAATCACAATTTTTGGCCTTATGCATCAAGATTTCCGCCTCTACTATAGACCTGCAATTACGTCCCATTTTTGCGACCCACAATCTTGCACGTGTGAGCCAAAAAAAAGATAAAATGAGCTTCTTTCCTTCACTAAGGTTTCTCCTTGCATTGATAGGGTTTCTCCTTCTTCTTCAAGCCTTTTCACTCCTTCTTTAGGTCCCCACACTTCCTTTTTATTACAGATCAAAATTTCCTTCGATGGATGCAACAATAGGTCAAATTCCCAGCTTATTTATAGTCTCTTCAAGGTGGTTGAATCCCTCAATGAGGTCGACTTGACTACAGTTGAGGCCGACTTGGTGGAGGAGGCACAAAACACAGTTTTTTACACAAAAATAAATTTCTTTGATACAATTAGCCCAAGAAAGGTTTAATACAAAATGAAAAGGACTATGAATCATGACACAAACCCTAAAATCACATAATGGGTCCTTAGACCTAGAAACAAAATAAATTGAGCATGAAACCCATGCTTATAAAAATAATTTCTTCTGATATTTACAATAATTTTTTTTTCCTTTCCTTTGACAAATAAATTAGGATTACATTATATCATGAGATAGAAAACAATTATGAAGACCGACACTAGTTACATTTCTCAACACTCCCTCTTAACTAGGAAGGTATTCATAATTATTCAACTAGTACAAGTCTGACCTCAATCTAAAATGTTCCAAGAAGAGTACAACAACATACATAATTCTAGGGATACCAAAACTACAAAGGTATGCTCCCAACAATGACTAAGGTGTCATTAAGGTAACTTGCTACTTATGGGTACCATCAGGCTACAATCTCAGTATCAATCCAATTAGATATTGATACCATCTAGGACTCCATGCCAAGACACTAACCCTCACATGGATCTAGGTATATCATCAAGGTCAAACACTAAAATGGAGCTCCATATGACCAAGATACCCTCTCACACTGGGATCTAGGCATCATCAATTCCAAATTATAACTGATATCTCAACACCAATCAGGCCAAGGTGTACTCCCAAGTACCATCATACGAGAAAATTATGGTACTTATCACTCCCTACCAGCCAAATAACATATATCCACCAAACCAAGAATTATTCTAAATTATACAAACTTTTTAGGGCGAGATCAACACATCAACTATTTGTTCATCCATATAAACATATTGTAGCCTCATGACCCCAATTGCTTCAAATATGTTGGTTCTTGTTATTGATATGCTAGCATAATCTTTGGGGTCCTCAACCATTCTTATGTTGCTTAGGTAATCACAATATCCAAACAAATCTCTATGAAAGATTACTTCTCCAACTTCACCAGCGACACCAAACTCGACTTCAACACTTATAAAAACAACCAAATCTATAATATTCCAAAATATGAAAAATAGGAATATTGAACATAAAACTGGAAAATGCAATAAACATCAACACATCAAAAACATGAGAAGATAATTGAGCCATTTTATTATATATGATAGTATAAATGAAGTACAATATCTTGAGGAAAAGACACTCAAGCTAGGAAAAACAAGCCTGAAATGACCCTATACATCAAGACATAAGAAACTGCTGCCACATAATATGTTGAGAGGCCATGACTGCACAATCCTGCTAGAAATAACTATTGCTGGAAACTAGGAATGTGTAGATCTGTTGATACAGTGCTCAGAAAATTTCGAGATCCAAGATCTGGTCTTTCTAGCACAATTCCAAGATAACCCAGAAAGGGTTTCCAGAAATAACCAATATGAAAATTGCAGCCCTAGGGATGAATTATGCTATGCATCTGGGTAACTTATGGGAGGTGGCTGATTTGATGAGAAAATAATTGATACTCCTCTCCACTAACTTTTTGGATGAAGGGTTGCTCCCCTCACTGGAAAATAAGCTCACAAACTTGGGCTATCAACCATTTACTAAAAATGCCCTCTTGGATTGCGCAATTCCTGAAGGAGACTGCGCAGCTAAAGGTGGTTGAATATTGGCTTGATGTTGGATGATGGAATTTAGCTCAAAGGAACCTCTCCTGAGTGGGAACTCAAAGTCCCCTGAGGATAAGGGTGGGATTTCCACCCGAAAACACGCTTGTGCTAAACAGCACAAAAGACTCCACTAAAAAGCTAAAGCATGTAGAAAGGCATAAAAGACCATACATAAACAATATTCATAATTCCCTCTATGGCTGCCATCCCCTTCCTTATATGCTTTGTGAGCCTCCTCTCCCTTGGTCCCACTCAATAAATATGCTACTCTCATGGATATTTTCTCCCATTATGACTGATTTGTCCTCCAGTATCTCCACTACCTCCATGACTGTGTTGTTGATTTGGTCAATCTTGACCCCATATACATGCATTGACCCCCATTCACACCAAGGAGTGCTTTATTCAACTAGATGCACTTATCCACATTCACATTGGAAGTGATTTTATTCCTACTAAAGATATTTATGGATCCCTCTACCCTCTTATTCATCTATCTTATTGAAAAAAACAAAATTTAATATTCTAACTAGCTAAAATCTAATTAGGAATATTATAGTCCTCCCCTCCTAGATGTTGCTTGTCCTCAAGCAACTGCAAGGATGGATGCCGAAAAATATTCTCTCCTTCCCAAGTAGCATCCTCATTCGGAAGATTCCTCCATCGAATTAGATATACTTTAATCACCTAGTTCCTTAGCTGCCCCTCCCAAGTGCCCAAGATAGCTTTTGGGTGTAATCCAAACATCCCTCATCATAAAAAAGTGGGAGATCCATAGTGGCAAATACATGCTGTCCAATGGCTTTTTTGAGGCATGAGACATGAGAAATGTTGGGGATCTTACTCCCAATGGGCAGCTCCAACCCATATGCTACTTCCCCAACACAACAGATCACTCTGTATAGCCCATAGAAATGGGGCTTAAGCTCCTCAACCCCCTTATCCTTTAATATATATGGTTTGCATTACTAAAGATGGAGGTAGACCAAATCATCCACCTCAAAATGTTTCTCTACCCAACCATGATCTATATATAACTCCTGCTGATTTTGAGTTGTAGCAATGTTTTCCTTAAGAGCCCGGAATATATCCTGACTTTCTTGGTTCCAATATATGGCTCTAGAAGACTTTCTTTCTCCAAACATAATATAAAAAACTGATAGAGCATCGTAACCATATAGAACCCAAAATGGAGACATATTGATCGACATATGAAATTTCAGATTGTAACAATATTCCCCCAAGTGGAGCCAGCATAGCCATGCTTTCTGCTACCCCGGAACATATTTTTGCAAGTAGCTTCCCAACCACTTCTTTACTACCTCTATCTGCCCATTTTTCTGGGGGTAATAACTGGTACTCGGTGTCAACTTGATACACCCCAAATGGAACAAATCCTGCAAAAATCTACCCATGAAGTGGTTATCTCTTAAACTGACTATGGTCTTAGGAAGACCATGAAATATAAGGGAAATCTTGGCCTCCTATGAAGCAGTGTACTGTGAAGAGATGACAAATAAAGGTGAACACTTTTTTAGTTGACCAAAGACCACAAGTATACAATCCTTACCATGTATTGTTGGCACTATAGTAATGAAGTCTATAGAAGTGTTCTCCCATTTCCCTCCCGGAAAGGGAAGTGACTGTAACAAACTTGCAGGATGGTTTTTTTCTTCTTCATTCTCCTAGAAAACTACAAATTCCCTCATATGTTGGAGCACATCCTCCTTGATTCACTCCCATGAAAATCTCTCCCCGATGACCTAATATGTCTTTTTGAAACCTTGGTGGCCTAAGAGGGGTGAATCATGTGCTGCATGCAGAATTTTCTCCTTGAGCTTAGAATCTCTAGTCAAGAAGATCCGTTCTAGGTAGTAGATGAACTCATTCATAACCCTATACCTCTCATTAGTCACCTGCCCATATAGTACCTCACATGTGAAGCGGTCCTTGGAATAATCCACCAACAGTTGGGACTCCCAATCTGAATCCACACTCAACAATGGCAGCGTTGCTAGTCTTGGTGATAAGGCATATGCTCCCACATTGCCTTCCCCTTGACATATTCAATGTCAGTCATATGTCGAGATTCTTCTAACCAATTCTTGTTGCCCCCCTTATATCTGCTTCTGCTCAATAAAATACTGAATACTATGGTGGTTAATAATCACTTGGAAACTGTTCCCTACCCAATATTTCCTGAATTGGGCCAATGTCTGCATGATCGATAACAAATCCTTCCCATATATATAATACACTTCCTCCTGTGGCAATATCTTCTTATGCTCAAAGGTTATGATATTGCCTTCCTACCTCAAGGTTGTGCCAACACCTTCCCTTGAAGTATCACATTCCAGCATAAAGGGCTAGTTGAAATCTAACAATACCGATATCAGACGAATTGTCATCATCTCCTTGAGCCCATCAAAGGCCCTTTGTGCAGTATTTGTCCCATAAAAGGCTCCACTCTTGGCTAGATCTGTGAATGATGCTGCTAGTTGTGAGAACTCTTTAACAAACTTCCGGTCCGTTGGCCTCCCTAGTGGAATTCCTCCAAATACTGTAGAATAATGGTCTAGAGTAGATTGCATATCTGAGTAGACTAATTTGTATTTGCATCCTCTATGCAAATCAACCTCGATATTATGTGCAGAGACCTCCTGAGATGGATAGGTGTGCATGCCCCTGATCATTTGGTGCTTACTGCTCTTCTTATCTGTCCATTCCATCTTCAAGGTTTCCCAATCCATGGTGACCTTCCCCAGTGTAATCAACCACTGTGCACCCAATATCACATTGGTTTCAGGAATATCAACCACAAAGGAGTGATAATTCAATGTGTATGTCCCCAAAGTTACAGTCAATGTCGGAACATACTACACACACTACATGGTTCTAGGTCCTAGAACCAAAACTAATAATCCTTCAAAATCATCTATGGGTATGGCACTCTTCTACACTAGTTGGGCATTAAAAAAATTATGGGTAGCCCCACTATCTATCAATACTAAAACCCATTGCCCCTAAACTGTGCCTCAGACTCTCAAGTCAGGTACTTGGGTACTTCCCACAAAGATGCAAGGGCTCCTCCAATTAGAGAAAATGCCCCATTTCCACCCCCTGGTGGTGGTGGATCCTCTCCTAGTGCCACAGCACTAGTGTCTCCTTCTGGCTCCTCTTATTCCTCCTCTTCACTATCATAGAATACTTCAATATAGTGTTCCCTTCCTGTAGCACAGCGATGCCCTGGTGCCCATGGCTCTTGGCAAGTGAAGCAAAGCTTCCTCCTCCTCAAATCTCTTTAGACATCATCACTAAGAGGTCATTTTCCTTGGTTCTCCTCTGGGGGAGGAACCTTCACATATTTCCCCTTTGACTGAAAGGAGGGGTTTTGCTGGAATGGAGCTCTTTCCCTTGGCAAGGAATCTTGTAAGTCCCTAGCCCCCTCAATGGCATCTTGGAGCGTATTTGTTCTAGTGGAATTTACCAACCGATGCAAAGGCTTCACTAGTCCATCAATGAATGTGTATACTCTCTTAGTTGTAGATAAATCTGGCACCATGACAGAAAGTTTCAGGAACTCAAATATGTAGGTTTCCAGATTTCCCAACTACTTGAGCTTAGCTAGCTCAACAAAGTGTGCCTCTGGATCTCTTCGGACAAATATTTCTAACACCCTCCGGGTGAATTTTTCATATGCAATCACACTTGCATTCCCCAATGTAGATAGACCGTGAAACCACCATTCATGTGCTTCACCTTGAAGTTGCAGTGTTTCTATCTTAATAGCTTCAATCTCTGGTACTTGGTTCAACTAGAAATAGATGTATAATTTCTCCACCCAAGCCTTGGCTGTGCACTTGGATGACCCGTCAAAAGCAGGTAGAAAGAATATACCCATAATATGTTGCAGACCATTGTTCTGCATGTACCCCCCACTTCTATTGTTTTTATGGGGTCTCCTATTATCGTTGATCTGATAAAACTCTTGCAAGTTCAATTTTTCTTTGAACCTTTTAGATTGAGATTCATATTCTAGAAAGTAATCACCAAGAGCCTCCTGCTCTTGGGGTCCTCCAACCCCATTTCCCACTGCTAGGAATGTAGGCATGGTAGAGCATTGACCATTTTTTGACACCAATGATGTGAAGTGCTAGAACCTTCTCCATGTTGAAACCCTCTTGGGGTCTCCCTTTGTTTTTCTACGCTCATCTCCTTGATTTCTTTGGCAATATCTTACATGGTTTGGAGAAGAAGCTTAGGAAACTCTTTTTCATCCATCTCTCTTGATATTGGAGATGTGCCTTTGTTTTCTTCATTTTTTGTGTAATAAAAATTTTGACCTCTATTAATATACCTCTTTTCCCATTCTATAAGAGGTTCTTCTTCTTCAGATGACATAGCTGTAGTGCCCCACAGGCTGAGCCAAGATTATGCTCCGATACCACTGTAATATTCCAAAATAGGAAAAAAAAGAATATTGAACATAAAATTGGAAAATGCAGTAAACATAAACACATCAAAAACATGATCAGATAATTGAGCCATTTTATTGTATATGATAGCATAAATGAAGTACAATATCTTGAGGAAAAGACACTCAAGCTAGGCAAAACAAGCCTGAAATGACCCTGCTGCCACATAAGATGATAAGAGGCCATGAATGCACAATATTGCTAGAAATAACTACTGTTGGAAACTAGGAATGCATAGATCTATTGATAGAGTGCTCAGAAAATGTCGGGATCCAAGACATGGTCTTTCTAGCACAATTCCAAGATAACCGAGAAAGGATTTTAGAAATAACCAAGATGAAAATTTTAGCCCTAGGGCTGAATTACACTCTCCAACTAGGTGAATGATGTGAGGTGGCTGATCTGATGAGAAAATATTTAATACTCCTCCCCACTGACTTTCCAGATGAAGGGTTGCTCTCCTCACTGGAAAATAGGCTCTCATACTTGGGTTAACAACCCTCCACTAAAACTACCCTCCTGGATTGCATAATTCTTGAAGGAGTCTGTGCTGCTGATGGTGGCTAAAGATTGGCCTAATGCTGATTGATGGAATATATCTCAAAGGAACCTCTCTTGAGTGGGCACTCAAAGTCCCCCTAGGATGAGGGTGGGATTTCCGCTCGGAAACACCCTTGTGCTAAACATCACAGCAGACTCCGCTAAACAGTTGAAGCATGTAGAAAGTCATAAAAGACCATGCATAAAAAATATTCAGAATTCCCTCTAGGACTACCATCCCCTTCATTATATGATTTGTGAGCCTCCTCCCCCTTGTTCCCACTTAATAAATATGCTACTCTCATGGAGACTTCCTCCCATTATGACTATGATTTCTTCCACTATCTCCACTACCTCCATGACTGTGATGTTGATTTGGTCAATCTTGACCCCATCCACATGCATTGACCCTCATTCACACCAAGGAGTGTTTTATTCAACTGAGACGCACTAATCCACATTCACATTAGAAATGGATTTATTCCTACTAAAGAGATTTATGGGTCCCTCTACCCTCTTATTCATCTATCTTATTGAAAAAAACAAAATTTAGTATTCTAACTAGCTAAATGCTAATTAGGAATATTACAAAATCTTATTATCAACACATCAATACTGATAGTTCTTTAACTATTCTCCAATCTCATTTTATCCTTACTATACATATGGATGACACATCATGGCATCCCTCTCAATTAGGAACGATATACAATTTCCT
>JAXQQM020076356.1:0-26103 GCA_034641835.2 Pinus albicaulis
CCGATGCAACCGCAGTATCCTGTTGTCTCTAACGTTGCATATCAGCCAGGACCACCATATGGTTCTGCTTCAGGTCAAACTGGTTTCCAGCAAGCACCTGGTCTTGTTCCACCACCAGGCAAACCGGGTCATCCGGTACAACCCGATGTCCCGCCTCCAGGCCAACCGGCTTATTCGGTGCAACCTGGGGCTCACTTACAACCAGGTCAACCTGCGCAACCAGCGCCGCCTGTTTATCCGGGCCAGCCTATTCATTCAGGCCAGCCCCCTCACTCGGGTCAACCTGTTCATTCAGGGCAACCCTCTCACTTGGTTCACTCTGCTCAACAGCCTGTTCATTCAATGCCGCAGCCAAATCAACAGCTGCGCCCTATGTACCAGGTTCCGCAGGGTTCCACTTATCAGCAGTCTACTCATCCTCTGAGTGGTTATTATCCTCATGGTCAGTCTCAACCGAACTATAGCCACCCTGGAGGCTCTCAGTATCAACCTCCTCCACCCGGTTCTACCTATGCTCAGCAGCCAAATCCTAACGCTGCTTATACGGGGCAAACTCCTAACCAGGGCACGAACTATGGTTATCAAGCCCCGCACTATGGTTACGAGAGTCCAAATCAGTCCGGCTATACGAATTATGCCCCTTACAGTCAGAATCCTACGGGACAGAACCCGTGGGGGCAGGGATATTCACAACCATCATGGAGCATGGGTACCGGACATTATCTTGGGGCTGGCATGGGAGTTAACCCTCCATTTCCGTTCCTGGCTACCTTGGACCTGCCGGACGTTTCAAAATTGACCAATGATCCGATTTCGCATAATCCATATTGGCCTCCGGTTCCCACCAAGATACCAGGAGATTGTCCCAAGTTTGAGGGCAAAGCTGGCGAAGACCCCCAGGCGCATGTAATGACGTACCACCTCTGGTGTTCGTCTAACTCTTGGGTCGATGATTCGATTCGTTTGCGTCTTTTCCAGCGCACGTTAACAAGAGCTGCTGCTAAGTGGTACATAGAACTATCCCGTGGTATTTTTCAAGATTTCAACTCATTAGCCATGGCTTTCCTCACGCATTTCCAGTTACCGGTCCGATATGAGGCCGGGACGCACATCCTGACTTCTCTGAAGCAGGACACCGCCACTCACATCTCGGATCACATACATGAGTGGCGGCGCCGTCGTCGACTGATCAAGTTTCACATACCTGATCAGATTTTGACCCACTGGTTCACCACCTCCTTTGTGAATAAAATCGCTCAGGATATTGCGATGGGAGCGTGTGTGACGGAGGAACAAGCTATTGCGCGTGCCCAGTATCTAGATCTTGTCTATTCGCAGTCTGGCACGCTTTATGACATCTTGACTAATGCTCCACGGCCCGGAACCACTAAGGCTCTGCCTACCCCTTCGGTGGATGGTGTCATTGGTTCCGTCTCGCAAAATTTGAAGAAGTCTTCGAATGGGAAGCAGAAGGCTAATTCTTCCAACAATACCTCTGCTAATCCCGCCTCATCCGATTCTGGTAAAACCGTGGAGGTGAATGCCGTCCAGGCCAATCCTGCGGAAAAATCCTCCAAGGGGAAAAAGAAGGGCAAAGGCAAATCAAAATCTGATGCCCCGAAACCGGAATCCAAATCTCGAACCGAGGATGGCTCCCAACGTAAGCCGAAATTCCCTTGCCTCATCTGTGAAGGTGACCATTATACTAAGGATTGTCCACGACGGTCTGAAGTTAGTCAACTTCTTAAAGGCTCAAAAGGGACTCCAGCTGTTTTAAAAGAGCCATTTCCATCTCAGCAGACCCAGATGGTCGAACAGGCGTCGTCATCTGCACCGTTTGGGTCTCAAGTTTTCATGATGAAGACTAATGCACCTATCACTATCGCTACGCGGTCGAAGGATTACAATGAATCACGGCAGGAGCCGGGGAAGTCAGTTGCGGATGGGCCGCCTCCCCCACCTGCCTCCGGTCCATTGGAGATCGAGAAGCCGACTCTCGAACCCGTTGTGAAGCCACCTCCCAAGGGTGTTCTTCGGAGATCCTCTTATAATCCAAATGCTCATGCTGCTCAACATTACAGTATTGTTGAGGATTTGGCACAGGCGCCATGTGCTATGTCCGCACTAGAGGTTCTTCAAAGCTGTCCTTCACAACGGAAGGCTTTACTGTCTACGATCGGTGGCATCGATCCCGCCGACTCGAGCCTTATCACCTTCGATCTGGAGAATTACACTCCCCGGCTTCCACATCAAATCGCTTTGGTCATTCAAGTCGGGATTAACGGTCTAAACGTTCATAGGGCCGTCGTAGATGAGGGTGCATCCACCTGCGTTATGTCCTCCGCTTGCTGGAAGGCCATCGGCTCTCCAGCCTTGTCGTCGTCTCCTAATGCCCTTGAGGCATTTGATGGTCGGGAATCTAAACCCCTAGGAGTTCTCGAGAGTCTTGCGATCACATTACAGGGAAAAACTGTCAACGTGGAAGTGGAAGTGGTTGACGCTAAACTCAACTACAATATACTTCTTGGCCGCAGCTGGACCAATGCCATGCTCTGCGTGCCGTCTACCGTCTTTCGATTCATCAAGTTCCCTCACGAGGGCAAGATTGTCACGGTAGATCAGTTGTCATTTTTTACCTCTAGCTCTGAGAACAACGTGCCGTATGTGGATCAAATTCCGAATCCCCCAGACAGCATAGGACCCGGTCTCTTCAAAGACCCAGTCCTCATGGGTATTTTCCCTGCGCCGCCACCGAATACCGCTCAAGTTAACATGCTGTCCAGGACTGATGACCCCTGGCTCATTCCTACACCTGAGCAGGTATATGAGTTTGGAGAATCCATGCCTTTAACGCCAGTAGAGATCAGCTACTGTGAGATTGTTGCCGCATCGAATCCTCCACCTCCTCAGCATGCTCCGATGAGCATGGCTCTCGACGTCTACTCGCAATCCCCCTGGCTTGGTCAGGCTGATTCACCTGATCCTCTCCGAGAGATTTTTCCTTCAGATGAAGCTATCATTGAAACCATGTCTCTTGAGGAGCTGCCCTGGGGCGATGGACATCATCGCTCCTCGTTTATGCCCAGCTTGGGGGCAATGACTGATTGTCTGGAGCGCTATGCTACTCAGGTTCCTTCCCCTCCTCTTCAAACGCCGATCTTGATACACGAGGTCTTTTCAGAGGGTAATCTGAGTAACATTACTCAAACTGTTCCTATCAACATCTCTGTTAAACCAGGGGTTGTTGAGAACATTCATGTGGGTGTGACTTGTTCTCCCGAGGAGATTCAAGTCTATACAGAGCTTTTCAAAGAATTCAGAGATGTTTTTGCATGGTCCTACGAGGAAATGCCGGGAATTGATCCTAGTATTGTCGTCCACGAGATTCCAACCTATCCAGGTGCGAAACCCGTGCGCCAACGCTTATGTCCCATGCATCCTCGGAAAGCCGTCGCTATCAAGGCAGAAGTTGAAAAACTTCTGAAGGCGGGGTTTATTTATCCTATCCCCCTTACAGAATGGGTGTCCAATATCGTCCATGTCGATAAAAAGCAGGGTACCATTCGAGTCTGTGTGGATTATCGCGATATCAATCGCGCCTGTCCTAAGGATAATTATCCCACTCCGTTTATCGACCAAATCATCGACGATTGCGCCGGGAGTGAGATCTATTCCTTAATGGACGGTTTCTCAGGTTACAACCAGATCAATATTGCACCTGAGGATCAACATAAGACCACATTCATCTGTCCGTGGGGCACTTTCGCGTACAAAAAACTCCCGTTCGGCTTAAAAAACGCTGGCGCCACGTTCCAGCGCGCGATGTCCTATGATTTTCATGATATTCGCCATATCGTCCAGCCTTATCTGGACGACTTGCCAGCCCATTCGGGTAAGCGAGAGGACCATCCTGAGCATCTTCGCCAGATATTACTTCGTTGCAGACGCTACAATATTAGGCTCAATCCTCATAAGTGTGTCTTCTGCGTCGATTCTGGCCGTCTTTTAGGCTTTATAGTCTCGAAAGACGGAATTCGCCTTGACCCTCTGAAGGTTGAGGCCATCATAAATCTCCCGTCACCCTCCTCCCTGTATCAGTTACAGAGTCTGCAAGGGAAAGCGAATTTTCTTAGACGCTTCATCCCGAATTACGCCGAGGTGGCCAAAGGATTCACTCGTTTGTTAAAGCAGAATGTTCCCTTTCATTGGGACGAAATTGCTCAAGAATCCTTTGAGAAGCTGAAGACATTGCTAGTCAATGCTCCGTTGCTTCGTCCTCCGGACTACCACCGCGACTTTACTTTGTATCTAGCCGCCGCATTAAGCACCATCGCCATGGTCTTGGTGCAGGATGATGAGAACGGTGATGAACATGTCGTTTATTACCTATCTCGGAATCTTCTCGACCCAGAAACGCGTTATGCACATGTCGAGAAGTTGGCCTTAGCAGCAGTACATGCCGTACAACGCTTTCGCCATTACATCCTTTTGCGCACAATAACAGTGGTTTCAGACTGCAACCCTATGACATATATTCTTTCTAGACAATTACTAGGGGGCAAGTACTCCAAATGGATTGTGATCCTGCAGGAGTTTGACTTGGAATTCACCACTGCCAAGTCAACTAAATCACTGGTCTTCACGGATTTGATATGTTCTCTCCCTACAGACTCTGTTCCCTCACACTCTGAAGACCATATACCGGACGAAACACTTTTTCTTATCAGTACTCGAGATCCTTGGTACGGTGACATCATAGTGTATCTTCAGACCGCGACTTTTCGGTCTGAGTTGGATAAAACTGCCCGCCGTCGGATTCGGCACCAGTCCCAACCCTACCATATAGTAGGAGATACCTTATATCGTATTGGAGTAGATTCGGTGCTCCAACGATGCCTTACCTTGGAAGAGGCTGAGAAAGTCTTAAATGACTGCCACAGTGGCGCCTGTGGCGGACATATGTCCGGAGCAGCACGTCTTAAGATTCTACGGCGTGTTATTTCTCTCGGCTCTATATCTTCATGATCAGACACCTACACCAAAATGTCATCCATGCCGATTTTTCGGGCCGCAAGATGCGCGCCCGCCGTTGCCTTTGCATCCGTTATTACCGGTTGGCCTTTGCGAAATAAGCGGGAACTTTATGACGTGTAACTTACCTGGCCGGGGGCATGCGTATATCAATGCTGCCGTCGACTACTTTACTAAGTGGCCGGTGCGATGCCTAAAACTGATAGAAAAGGAACTAGAGCATAGATCACGAGCCTGGGAGCTAGACAGTGACTGCCAATGCTCACTACAGCCTTAGATCATCTCTCACACCAACACATCAAATGCAGATAAATAGAACAGCAAAGTAAATAAAGAATTAACAGCAATTCGGGAATGGAACAACAACTCTAAAATGGAACAGCAATTGAATAACTAAGTCCCGCGGGTTATAACCAAACTCAATCTATACACTCTTTGCAATCAAAGAACATTCTTTCACTCTAAAGGCGATTCACACAAATCTCACTAAAGGAACAGCAACAATTGATTAACGAATTATAGAACAATACTGCACACAACACGAACGTTAATATGACAGCTCTGTAACATAACAGTAAGAACATGTAATGAACTCTTGAAAGGATTAATAACTTGATGCGGAGTTAACACACGATTCTAGTTGTAGAAACCCCAATGATTCGAACTTGAACAGAGCATATAATATGAACTTGTAAAGCATATCAAATTATCAAATAACAATAATAAACAAACCACACGGAAGTAAAGTCGTAATGGTACAGAAGCAAGTGTCCTTCGGGGCTGGGCCCTTAGCCTCCAAGGATACACCGCTTTAAGTTAATGCAGACGCGAAGATGGAATAATCACCAAGCTTCTATTAATGCATCGATCAAAAATACATCGAACCAGTCCTCAACGAAACTTAATAACCAAAGCTGATGTCTTACAGAAGATTACATAAAAACGTATCCTATCTCTCCCTTATTAAACTAACAGTGCTGTCTCTTTTTATAAAGACGACGGCGGAGATGTCCAAGCAACAAGATAAATAAAGCAACGATCCCTCAGGATCTTCGATCCTGAGGGATTCGCCAAACTGTTAACTCTTCATCCTGTCTTTTCTTTTGCGCTGAGCTGGTGTCCTCTCCTTCTTTTCTGAGCCGATTTGCCTTGATTTGTTTCTCTTTGTTTGCGTTCGGTTCTCGTCCAGAGAGACAGCAGTTATCTCCACTTTTTCCTTTCCTTTGGAGCGGAAACTCTTCGTTTTCTCCTTTTCCTGTATAGAAAATAACCATTATCAGTGGCTAAGTTATGCACATCAATTCTCACATGTTTTGCTATAGTTCCTTATTACTTTCCAAATTCATGATACAAAAGGTTCACAAATTCTATTAAAAAGCCACTGAAATAATCATCAAAAGCATACCTTTTTAGTACTCCACACACCCCCCTGCTTACCTTGTTTCATGTCCTCATGAAAACATTGTAGTTGACATGTAATGCAGTGAGAGAGTATGCTGGAGAAGGAGTCTCATGCGGAGGCCTACAACCATGTTGAGTGATTAAATAGTCAAAGAACTGACCTGCTTGCCCCTTAGGCATATCATACAGAGCCTGGTATCCGGGTGCAGGATGCCAAATAATTGGAGCGCGAAATCTATACCCTAACCAAGATGACCCTGCTTTCAGAATGCTCTGGCCATAGAGATTCAAACGGTCAGCAGCTAACTCGAAGTTCTCATACTTAAATGGTTCTCTGAGCTGGATGTGTGGATCAGAGATTCGATATCGAAATTTGGCTGCATTAATGGCCAAGTCTTTGATGGAAAGGAAATACTCTAAACTCTCTCGAATGAGTGCCTCATGCATGGGTCCTAATGTTTCAATGACACCTGGAGTCCTTATGTGGTTTATATGAGCTTTCCATAACTCGTAAATCTAGGCCATTTTCCTGACTCTGGAAAGTATCATAGGCTTTGAGCCACTTAATTTGATTAACCCCGAATGAAATGAATGCTTGGAATTGGATATCTCCAATGGAGGGGCCAGGGTTCAATTCAGTCTCCTGACTTAGCACAAGGTCGTGCAAATAAAGTTCACACAATAATCTCTGGACTTTCACTCCATAATGTTTACAACAGTCTATAAAATCATTGACATTGTTGATTTGTATAGGGGTGCCTGCCTTAACAGCTTTTATTTGTAATTGTAAATATCGTTCTAATAAAAACAGAGCATAGTTTTTAGCAGGGGCCCTACATGCTAAAACATTATTGTATAAAGAACACAAGTCATTCATCTGTTTGATAGCAGTATCTAGTCTACAAGTTACCCGTGCGACTTCCTCTTGTTCCTTCATCCACCCTTCAAAAGCCTGGCTTTTAGCTTGACTGACGTCCCTTAGTTGCTGCTGCAACTCTTCATATTTTTCTCGGGGAACCGTTTGCTCTTTAAGTTGCTCAGCTTCTTGCTGTGCTTGCTTCATCATCTTGTGCAAGGATTTTGTTTTCGGATCTTTCTTCCATAGGTCAGTGGAGGCGAGGAGTTTTACCTGAACTTTCTTGTTATGCTGTTTGGAGTTCAGAACCCTTATTACCCCTGAGGGTGGTGCCTCGGTCTGAATTTGCTTATCATCCTTTTCTGTTTTAACACGAACATCCGTTTGTTCCCGATCCTCAGCATCATGTGGAACGACAGCTGGATCCTCAGGGTTTTGGACAGCAGGCCGTTTGTTGGCCCTTTTTTTCCTCTTTACCTTCTGGTTCTTTTTCAGAATCCTAATTTGTTGCCTAAGCTGGGTTATCGTATTTAACAATTTAGTCCGTTCTTTCCGCAACTTCTTAATTTCCATTGTTTCATTTGAAGGAACAACAGTCTGTCGATGGTGGACTGGATCATGACCAGTTGCTAAATCTTCCTCTTGGGGTTCTTCCTCACTGCTCTGCTCCGGCTGTTCTGGGGTATGCACCTCAACTGGTTCTGTTTCTTCCTGAGCAAATGTTGTTTCTGCTTCTACCTCCTCTAAAATTTCCTCTTGTGACCTGGGAACAGAGTGTTCCCGTTCATTATTTTCCTCCTCTTCATCATGAACAGGCATGCTTTCTTCTTGGGGTTTGTCGTGAGGGTCCTCTGAACTAGAAGGTTGACCATACTTACTCATATTGGCTAGGATGGCGGCCAAGTCATCTTCTCCCAGTAGGTCTTGTAATGGGCTATCTTCCTGCTGTTCTATTCCCTCCTCCTGTTCAGCCTCTGCCCCCTCTTCGGACTGTTCGTCCTCAATTACTACCGGTTGGCTGGCGCTTTCCTGGAGTTTCTCCATCCTTCCTCGTATTCGAGCCAACCGGGCTGATTTTCTGGGTTTATTTATGCTTCCTCTCATCTGAGCTAACCGAGCTGATTTCCTGGGTTCCTCTGGTTGCTCGGGTGAATCAACGACATGCTTTCGCTTTGCCGATTCTTGGTGTGTCTCCGGTTGTTGTGATGTACTAGCAACATCTTCTCTGCGTTTTGCCGGTTGTTCTGGTGGGTTTATAGAATGTCTACGTTTCGGGGATGGTTCTGTCGATCCCCCTTCAATCATTGCAATGAGCTCTTCCCAGCTGCTCTGCTGCTGGGTAAGACCATAACTAACAACAAGTCGAATCAACCCATGGTGACTAACAATTGCCTCTACGTGTTGTGCCTTTTTCATACTTTGTGCAGCATCATGCAATAACGAGTTTAGGAGTGCCGGTAAATTCACAGAGCATTTCTGTTTTAGAACAGCTAAAAGTTTAAGGTGTCGTGGTCTTACCACGTCTTTTCTTCCTTCGCAAGTAATATAACTCTGCACCGTTCTTGCTAGCTCCGTCCAGGGTTCACCTAGGGTTGCTGGCAGAACTCCCTTCCCCTTGATTGTCAAATTCTGGCCTTCGTCCCGGAAGATGTCGATGACCTTCTGTAATCGTTCCTTTTTTAATGTCCATACCGGTCCAGTGGCTGGTAGTCCTGAAACTTCTGCAATTATGGCATCAGTGACCGCTATCCGTTTCCCTCTTACTGTGGAGTGGTCATCTTGTAAATTCTGCAAGAACTCCATTACTACTGTTTCATTAGCTTCCTGTAGGTGATTGAAATAATTCAACCATCCCGCCCTTTCCAGGATCTCCCGGGCAGCAGCGGAGATCGTCAGCTGTTGAGGCTCACTTCGAATTGCTCTTCCTCCCATGATTTCACTGTGAATTCTAAATGGAACAGCAAAAACGTTTTTGGTTTGAAACACAGAGAGTAATCGCAAGCTTTCGAGAAAGAAAACACAGAGTATGCAACAGTGCAACAAAAACAACTTGTGTGAAAATAAAAATATGCCATGCCGTGAAACCATGCCAAACCGTCGTAAACTAATTTTTCCGAATGGTGAATTGACACGTAATACAGGGAATGATGAGGTTAACCTCCCCCCCGCAGTGTGATAGGCTGTCCCAGCCGGCAAATAAAGGAGCGGCACCCAGTCTGCAATCAAGTCATAAAGGAACATCATGTGGAATTATGCCATGTTGAAAAAGGACAACAGTTTACCGAAATCGAGGCGGAGAATTGATCGCGTATGATATAAGAGGCTGCTGTGTTATGAGTTGAGGCTGATGGATAGGGCATGTATCGTACTTGCCAATCTCAAGTGGTCATGGTCACTTCCGTTGCCATGATTGGTAATGATAAATATTCATGCGATGTATAAATCAGGAAATGACATATGATTAGTGCCTAGGATATAAGAAACAAAAGAGTGTTAGTATCTTACCTATTGGTGTAAGCAAGGTGACTTCAATACCATTAACATTACTCTGCTGCCAACAAGTGTCCATAACCTTGGCAGAGTTGTTTTTCACCCTCGGAACCATGATCCTTTGTGTATACTTAGGAATGTTGTTATATCAAAATGTAGACCATTATGCTGGCTTGGTGACTAGTTAACCATAATGCCATTCACGAGGAAAGAGCGAAACGTGGGCAGGCCGGCTCGTGATGAGACCTCCTGTTCCAAGGTTTGTTTATTTGATATACCTTTTGGACCATATCCCTGGTGTGGTGGCCAGAATGGGAATGCCACTTCACTTCCATCCTCATGATCATGGTAGGCTGGCTCTCGATGAGACCCCCTATCCTGCATTTGACATTTGACATATCATGTTCACACATGTTTTATTATTTTTTCATAGAATCTTTTTCCTTATTTATACACAAAGGGTGGTTCAACACTCCTTAAGAGTAGGAATGGCGGAAGAAGTCTTATTATCTCAATAGGAAGATATAAACTCTTTGCTCTTATTCCCAAGTGCTAATAAAAAGTTTAAGGGAATCAGCATGATAAAGATAACCAATCAGGGCAAAATTAGTAAAACCATGTCAACAAAAGGTAAGAAATAAGTATGTCCTTCCATTTGTCCTCTTATTAATGTAGAGCCTTATAGATATAGCGATTTATGGTTTGCAGATTTCGGTATGTTGTGTTTTTATATTTCATCGCACAAATACATAGCTGAAGCTTGAAGACTAGAAAGAAGACGGGCAAAAAGCATCCTCACTTTAAATCAGCAAAAGAGATCAAAAGTATGCTAATGGTGTTCCGTTGGAAAAGCAACAACGATGGATAATAGAAAAAGGAAAAAAAATGCAAATGCCGTTCCTTTGGGAAAAGGAACGGCAATAATACTATAAAACACTCAACATGCCATTCCGTTGAAAAAGGCAAAACAACAATAAAAGAACGCTGTTTCTTTGAAGGAAAAGGAACAGTGGTAACCAAAAGGAACAGCGAGAAACGTAACAATATCGTTCGTTTGAAAAAAAAAAAAGGAACAGCAGAGATCCGAATGCTGTTCCTTTAGAAAAGGAACAGCAAAACAAGCAAAACCAACATCATAAAAACACGCATATGCTATTAGAAGAGCAAAAATCAAACTTTGTGGAAGAAAAAGGAACAGCAAAAATGACAAGAAAATATTCAAATCAAACTTATGTACAAAAATCACTCAAAAACAAGAGCTTATGTACAAATTGCAAAAAAAAGAAATAGACCCTTAATGAATTACAGGTGAGGAAGATTTCTCTTCCTCTCCTAAGATCTCCAGATCAGTATCTCGGCGTAGCTGCTGGCAGAAGGATTCCCGAGTAAGTGGTTTACGATAGAGACGGACTCGGTGGCCATTTACTTTGAATGCATATCCAGAACCGTCAATGGTGATTAGAGTAAGGGTTCCGTTGTCATGTACCTTTTGGATTTCATAGGGTCCCAACCATCGAGTCTGAAGTTTTCCAGGGAAGTCCTAAAACCGAGAATCGTATAACAAAGCCCAGTCTCCCTCGTGGAAGACTTTGTTCTTGATGAGCGCATCATGCCATTTGGCTCGCTGCTGTTGAATCAATGCTGTATTTTGTAGTGCAGAGAGCCGAATTTCGTCTAATTCATTGATTTTCTGTAGTCGATTGAGTTGTGCCTCGCTTAGATCTAGGCCAACTTCTTGTGCTGTTTGCAGTGTTTGGATTTCGAATTCTATGGGAAAAATGGGTTGTTTTCCAAACACTAGTTGATAAGGTGAGTAACCGGTGGTGCTCCTCCATGTGGTTCTATATGCCCAGAGTGCTTCAGGCAGTCGGGTAGCCCAATCACGCCTATGTGAGGCAATGGTTTTTGTTAGGATTGATTCTATTATCTTATTGCTACTTTCTACCTGCCCATTCGCCTATGGGTGATATGGAGTAGTGATCTTATGCTGGACATGATAATTGTTAAGTGTTGCAGCTAATTTATGCCCAACAAATTGTGGTCCTCCATCTGTAATTATTTCCCTAGGAAGGCCATAACGAACAAATAGAAGGACCAGGAACTGTATGACAGAGTCCTCTGTGGCTCTTGGCAATGCTTCTGCCTCAACCCATTTGGTGACATATTCTGTTGCCACCAAAATATATGTTTTCTGATTGGATGAAGGGTTGATGGGTCCGACGAAATCAAGAGCCCACCGCTCGAATGGTTCGATGACTAACTGTGGTTTCAGAGGCATCTCATCAGCTTGACCAGGTCGTCCTGCTCGCTGGAAACTGTCACAGGCTTGGACAAACTTCTTTGCATCTTTGAAGATCGTAGGCCGGTAATATCCTGTCTGCAATACTTTATGTCCAGTCCTACGCTCAGCGAAGTGCCCCCCACACGGTCCATCGTGACAGGCTTTTAGGATGTCAAAGATTTCATCCTCTCTAACACATCGCCTGATATGCATGTCTGCTCCTGTGTGAAACAAATAACCTCCAATCCAAGAAAATCGAGAAATTTTCTGAATAATCTGCTTACGCTCATTAGGAGTTAAATGTTTTGGTAATTTACCTACTGCAAGGTAGTTGGCAACATCAGCATACCAGGGCGTTTGAACAGCAACAGCAAACAAGTGCTCATCTGGAAATTGATCTTCCACTGCCGCTGCATCGCTTGATTTTGGTATTCTTGAAAGAAAATCGGCTACAGGATTTTCTTTGCCAGGCCGGTCCTTGATAGTGATGTCGAATTCCTGCAATAAGATTAACCATCGAGTTACTCTGGCATTTGTGAAAGGCTTATTTGCTAAATATTTTATAGCAGAATGGTCTGTATACAAGATAACAGGGTAGCCTGTGATATAATGTCTAAATTTATTGACAGCATGTATTACAGCTAGGAATTCTTTTTCAGTAACAGTGTAATTCAATTCAGCAGGGGATAAATTTTTGCTGATGTAATAGATAGCATATGGTTTCTTATCCTCTTCCTGCCCAAGGACTGCACCAATGGCTGTATCTGAGGCATCAGATGATATCTGGAATGGTAGGTCCCAGTTTGGTCCTCGAAGGATTGGAGCTGTGGATACAAGCTTCTTTAGATCCTCGAAAGCACGATCACATTTGTCTGTCCAAAGAAAATCAACGTTACCAGTCAGTGCATATAAAGGAGCAGCAATGTGCGAATAATGCTCTATAAATCGTCTATAATAACCCGAAAATCCAAGAAAACTGCGTACCTCCGTTTGAGTAGTAGGAGTGGGAATAAGCAAAAGTATTTGGATTTTGGCTGGGTCTACCTGAATGCCGGCTGCTGAGACATAGTGTCCTAGGATAAGTCCTTCAGTCATCATCAAGAAACATTTTTCGTTGCTTAAGCAAAGCCTGGTAACAATGCAGCGTTGTAGGACTTTCTCTAGGGTGTCTAGAGCTGGATCAAAGTCATCTCCATATGGTGTAAAGTCATCCATGTAAACTTCAAGTCCATCATTGATTAAATCAGCAAAAATACTAAGGATAGCCCTCTGAAATGTGGCAGGAGCATTACATAAGCCAAAAGGTAAAACTCGATAGGCAAATGTTCCCCAAGGACAAGTAAAGGTAGTTTTATCCTGGTCTTCAGGGGCAATCTGAATCTGATTGTATCCACTGAAGCCATCCAAGAAAGAAAAGAACTTCTTCCCTGCTAAAGTGTCCAATACTTGATCTATGAAAGGAAGAGGAAAATGATCTTTTTGTGTTGCCTTGTTAAGTTCCCTATAATCCACACAAATTCTCCAGTTCCCATTCTTTTTTGGTACCACCACAAGTGGAGAGACCCATTTACTATCAGAAATAGGGTAGATAAAATTCACATCTAAAAGCTTCTGAAGTTCAGTTTTTACGACATCTTTTAGATGGGGATTAAGTCTCCTTTGCGGCTAACGCACAGGTCTGGCATCCTTTTCTATGTAAATGTGGTGTGTACATAACTGGGGATCGATTCCTTTCATATCAGGGTAGTCCCATGCAAATGCTTCTTGATATTTTGTTAACAGATGGATGAGCTTTGTTTCTTGTTTAGGTGTGAGATTAGCATTGATGTTTAAAGTTTTCCCCGGTGCAATTTCCACAGTTTTACTATTTGCAACAGAAGTAACAGGTATTGTTTGGTCATGAATATCTTTCAGGGGATCTTCTTCCAATTCATTATCAAATGCTGCTTCTATCATGTGACACTATGTGCGAGGTTCAGTTTGAGTAATGAAATTATTAATGGCATCGTCTTCTATTTGATCTTTGAAATCGAGTGCCTCTTGTATAGTTAATGGAGATCTGATGTTGTCAGTAAGATATGATACAGGGTGCTTATTAGTTTTAATCATTGTGACACTTGGCTGCGCTGGAGGACATAGAACTAAATTTTTGCTATTTGGTCCTCTGGTTATGGTCATATTTCCCTGCCGACAGCCAATGTAGGCATCGGCAGTAGCGAGCCAAGGTCTACCTAAAATTAGTGGATGTCCATCAAGTCGGGTTTTTGGATTAATTATCAGGAAATCGGTTGGATACTCCCAGGATTCTACGGAGACCATGACATCATGTAGAGTGCCCTCGGGTCTAACCACAGATCGGTCAGCCAATTCTAACAAAGTAGAGGTGGGTTATACAGATGTAATGCCGAGCTTTTGGCAAGTTGTGGTTGTTAAAATATTAATTGCAGCCCCTAGATCAACTAAGGCATTAGACAGGGTCTGACCATAAATTTGAACAGTTATAATTGGATTCCCGGGGTCTTCATATTTAAGGGTTGTTTCTCTTCCAGACAATAGATCAGATAAAGTACCGACTACTTGGACTCTTGGATTATTTGTTATATTCCTCCTTGGTTTTACACAATTTCTTTATAGTTTTGCGTATATGGGAATGTCTTCAATGGCTTGGAGGAATGGAATTTTTATGTACAGATTTTGTAATTCTCCCAGAATGTCAAAGTCAGGATATTGTATGGATCGAGGTATGGCTAATCGTTCTGGGAACGGAGGAGAGGATGTGGTTGCTTGATTATGAGTTTGTTGGTTATTTACATCCTCTCGTTGTGACTGATGTTCTCTGGGTAACTGATCTTCAATATGAACTGTTTTATCTCCCTCAGTTTCAATTATACGTCCAGATCTTAACTGAAGATCATTGCACTCCCTCAGGTCGGGTCCTAGTTCTGGTGATTCTATGATTTGAATAGATTGGACCTGCCTGTTGTTTGGATTGGGATCGGGTTGGGCTGGGAGTTGCGGCCTCAAGTTAGACTGGGGATTTTGTTGTAGAGCTGGAAAAGTAGGTTGAGGGAGCGGAATAGTTCCAGCTGGGTGGTACATTGGTCTTTGTCAGCTTGTCTGCCAGGGTGAACTTTGTGAAGTAGAGGGAGTCCATTGTGAAGGATACGGCCCATTTTTCCAATATGGTGGAGTGTAAGGGAAATTCGGCCAACCAGTTTGGCTTGTTTGATTCGGCCATGGATTTGAAGAAGGAAATGATTGTGGTGACCAGTTTGTAAATGGGGTTTGAGATTGATTTTGCCACATACCATATTGTTGAGCATTATACTGTGGGTTTTGAAAGAAAGAGGTTGGGTCCGGAAACATACCAGGTTGTCTTGGCTGCCACGGGCGGCGCTGGTTGATTGAATTCACCAATTCTGGTTCTTCTTCTGCTTCCTTATATACTGCTTTCAATCCAGGAAGTGAGGGGCAGCTCTCCGTAAGGTGATCTTTTGTACAGATGGCGCATGTTTGGACTTTATCTAATGGACACTCCTTGTGGCTGTGTTTTTTTCTGCATCGGGGGCAGAAGATTGCCAAATTCTGTTCTGCCTCCAGTTGCTTCTGTTTAGCCTGCACAATATCAAGTTGTGTAGTTAGTGTCCCCATAATATCAGTTTTAAAATTTTCTAATAAATTTCCAATTTCTGCACGTGTTACTCCTTCTGCTGATACTTTGTTATCTCTTGCAAACCGATCATATTCTGCCGGTTTTATTCTTGTGCTACCTCTCGAACTCCTGATACATAAGTCAAGGATGTCAGTAAAATTCTCCTGATAAATATCCCCTTTGCCCATAATGTTTAATGTTTCAATCCATTGTTCCTTCATGCCCCTCATTAATGCAGTTTTCAACACATTATCAGGTAAAGGTAGCGATGCATAAGGAGATCTTTGTAAATTATACTGAAAACGTTTCACATACTCCTCTAATGTTTCATTCAGTCTGGCTGTCATTTGAAATATTTCGTCTTTTAATTCTCTAGACCTACAATAATCCTGGTATTTCTTTAAGAAGGATTCTTTCATTTGATCCCAATTGTTGATAACTCCGCCACCTAGCCCCATAAACCATCTTAAAGCAGCCCCTTTCAATGTAGAGGGGAATAATTTCAATTTTTGGGGATCGGTGGTGTAATCGTACCCCCGACATAACACATCGAATTCGAATAGGAATGCATCCGGATCTTCCGATGTGAGTCTGTGAAATGTTGGGATATGCTGAAGAGGGATAGCTTTCATGGGTGCATTTGCTGCAGAATCCACTATAGGATATTGTAATGTAGAGGTTTGAGTGTTTGGCTGGTTTTGAGCGTTTGGTTGGTTTTGAGCCATGGGATCGAATATATGCCAGTAACCTTCTGGGATATCTAGGAGGGTATTCCTAGGTTGGGTGGGGACGGTTTTGACAGGGATCTTTTTAATAGCGCTTCCTTTATCTGGAATAATGGGAATACCAGGTGTTTGAGGAGATTGAATCTCTTCAACAATGACTTTCGCAGCACTTCCCTTATCCGGGCTATCTAATGGCCGATTTGTTTCAAGAGGAGATTTTGGTTCCTTGATTTCCCCTGTTTCTCCTTCTCCTTCACAAAAGTTGCTAGAGTTCCCTTCCTGCAATAATTCTGGAGTGGAATTTTCAACTTCTTGAAAGTCCTGCTCCTCAGTTTGACTATGCACCTCAGCACAGGCTACAGATGGTGATCCTGTGGCCTGAAGGGAACTAGTAGGCGGTTTAGAAGTGTTTTTCTTGAAACCTACTGATGGCTGAGATTCTGTTTTCTTATAGATTTCGTCTATGGAGGTCGTGCGGCCAAGGGTCACCGGCCCCTTAGCTTTTTCAGGTCTGGATGGGGGTTTGATATTCTTTTCTGGTCTTTTCTGCTTAGTCATGCACTCAAAAAAAAATGAACTACCAACTTCTATTCAAACAAGCAAAAACAAATCTGTTAGGAAAGCGGATAGTGAGCAGGTCTTTTACATGCTCTGCACGTAGGTTCTTACCTTCCATTTTTAGGATCCAACTCCTCCCTAGCAGGCTTGTACACTACCCTGAAAAAGACAAATGGCTACACTCTTTCCCCGGCAACGGCGCCAAAATGTGGAGCTATAAAAAGGGTCTCTTTCACCTCTAATTACCTCACATTAATATGTCAACCCAAGAGCGTTTTGTCATTACAAAGAGTGACTCAATCCAAGGCTCATTTGTCAGAGTAATGCTAGTAGTACAGTGCTTAAGAAATACAAGAGTAAACGGATGCTTAACTAAAATTAAATTACTTTAAAGAAATAAATCACACACTCAGAAAACTCAATAACTTATCAGTCAAGGGTTCGGCAATGATAACCCATCCCTTCGGAAACTGATGGAAACGAGACTAGAGCCTAAGCCTGGGAGCTAGACAGTGACTGCCAATGCTCACTACAGCCTTAGATCATCTCTCACACCAACACATCAAATGCAGATAAATAGAACAACAAAGTAAATAAATAATTAACAGCAATTCGGGAATGGAACAGCAACTCTAAAATGGAACAACAATTGAATAACTAAGTCCCGCGGGTTATAACCAAACTCAATCTATACACTCTTTGCAATCAAAGAACATTCTGTCACTCTAAAGGCGATTCACACAAATCACACTAAAGGAACAGCAACAATCGATTAACGAATTATAGAACAATACTGCACACAACATGAACGTTAATATGACAGCTCTGTAACATAACAGTAAGAACATGTAATGAACTCTTGAAAGGATTAATAACTTGATGCGGAGTTAACACACGATTCTATCTGTAGAAACCTCAATGATTCAAACTTGAACAGAGCATATAATATGAACTTGTAAAGCATATCAATTTATCAAATAACAATAATAAACAAACCACACAGAAGTAAAGTCGTAATGGTACAGAAGCAAGTGTCCTTCGGGGCCGGGCCCTTAGCCTCCAAGGATACACCGCTTTAAGTTAATGCAGACGCGAAGATGGAATAATCACCAAGCTTCTATTAATGCATCGATCAAAAATACATCGAACCAGTCCTCAACAAAACTTAATAACCAAAGCTGATGTATTACAGAAGATTACATAAAACGTATCCTATCTCTCTATTATCTATCTCTTAAACTAACAGTGTTGTCTCTTTTTATAAAGACGACGGCGGAGATGTCCAAGCAACAAGATAAATAAAGCAGCGATCCCTCAGGATCTTCGATCCTGAGGGATTCGCCAAACTGTTAACTCTTCATCCTGTCTTTTCTTTTGCGCTGAGCTGGTGTCCTCTCCTTCTTTTCCGAGCCGATTTTCTTTGATCTGTTTCTCTTTGTTTGCGTTCGGTTCTCGTCCAGAGAGACAGCAGTTATCTCCACTTTGTCCTTTCCTTTGGAGCGGCAACTCTTCGTTTTCTCCTTTTCCTGTATAGAAAATAACCATTATCAGTGGCTAAGTTATACACATCGATTCTCACATGTTTTGTTATAGTTCCTTATTACTTTCCAAATTCATGACACAAAAGGTTCACAAATTCTATTAAAAAGTCATTGAAGTAATCATCAAAATCATACCTTTTTGAAGAGATCTACACACTACCACCGCGACTTTACTTTGTATCTAGCCACCGCATTTAGCACCATCGCCATGGTCTTAGTGCAGGATGACGAGAACGGTGATGAACATGTTGTTTATTACCTGTCTCGGAACCTTCTCGACCCGGAAACGCGTTATGCACATGTTGAGAAGTTGGCCTTAGCAACCGTACACGCCGTACAACGCTTTCGCCATTACATCCTTTTGCGCACGATAAAAGTGGTTTCAGACTGCAACCCTATGACGTATATTCTTTCTAGACAATTACTAGGGGGCAAGTACTCCAAATGGATCGTCATCCTGCAGGAGTTTGACTTGGAGTTCACCACCGCCAAGTCAACTAAATCACTGGTCTTCGCGGATTTGATATGTTCTCTCCCTACAGACTCTCTTCCTGAACACTCTGAAGATCATATACCGGACGAAACGCTGTTTCTTATTGCGAGGTGGCCAAAGGATTCACTCGTTTGTTAAAGCAGAATGTTCCCTTTCATTGGGACGAAATTGCTCAGGAATCCTTTGAGAAGCTGAAGACACTGCTCGTCAATGCTCCATTTCTTCGTCCTCCGGACTACCACCGCGACTTTACTTTATATCTAGCCGCCGCATTTAGCACCATCGCCATGGTCTTGGTGCAGGATGACGAGAACGGTGATGAACATGTTGTTTATTACCTGTCTCGGAACCTTCTCGACCCGGAAACGCGTTATGCGAATGTTGAGAAGTTGGCCTTAGCAGCCGTACACGCCGTACAACGCTTTCGCCATTACATCCTTTTGCGCACGATAACAGTGGTTTCAGACTGCAACCCTATGACGTATATTCTTTCTAGACAATTACTAGGGGGCAAGTACTCCAAATGGATCGTCATCCTGCAGGAGTTTGACTTGGAGTTCACCACTGCCAAGTCAACTAAATCACCGGTCTTCGCGGATTTGATATGTTCTCTCCCTACAGATTCTGTTCCTTCACACTCAGAAGATCATATACCGGACGAAACGCTGTTTCTTATTGATACTCGTGATCCTTGGTACGGTGACATCATAGTGTATCTTCAGACCGCGACATTTCGGTCTGAGTTGGATAAAACTGCCCGCCGTCGGATTCGGCACCAGTCCCAACCCTACCGTATAGTAGGAGATACCTTATATCGTATTGGAGTAGATTCAGTGCTCCGACGATGCCTTACCTTGGAAGAGGCTGAGAAAGTCTTAAATGACTGCCACAGTGGCGCCTGTGGCGGACATATGTCCGGATATGCTACTGCCCAGAAGATTCTACGGGCAGGTTATTTCTGGCCTTCTATATTCAAGGATTGTATCACTGCAGTCCGAAAATGTCATCCATGCCAGATTTTTCAGCACAAGATGCGCGCACCGCCATTGCCTTGCATCCCGTTATTACCGTTGGCCCTTTTGCGAAATGGGGCGTGGATTTTATGACGTGTAACCCTCACTCGGCCGGGGGGCATGCGTATATCATTGTCGCCGTCGACTACTTCACTAAGTGGGCCGAGGCGATGCCTACACTAGCTGCTGACGGAAGAACGACTGCTTCATTTTTATTCAACCATGTTATTACACGATTCGGGGTTCCTCAAGCTATCGTCACTGATCACGGTACTCATTTCCGTGATTACATGATGGCGGAGCTGACAGCTGCGTTGGGCTTGCGTCACGACAGCTCAACGCCATACTACCCTCAAGCGAACGGTCAGGTTGAAGCGGTGAACAAGGTTTTGGTCACTATGCTTCAATGAACAGTTGGGATTCATAAATCCAGTTGGCATCTCCAACTGTTCTCAGCTCTCTGGGCGTACCGAACATCTGCTAAAAGTGCAACCGGATTCACACCATTCCAACTGGTGTACGGTCTGGAAGCTACTTTGCCGGTTGAATGTGAAATTCCTTCGCTCAAATTAGCCGTGGAGCTCTTACCGGATACTTCTCCTGAGGAAGAGCGTCTTCTGTATCTCGAACGGTTGGATGAAACCCGTCGTCTAGCTGCTTTGATCATCGAATCTTCTGTATCTTGAACGGTTGGATGAAACCCGTCGTCTAGCTGCTTTGATCATCGAAGCACAAAAGAAGAGGGTCAAGACTCATTTTGATCAATCTGTTTCTCCCCGTTCTTTCATCGAAGGAGACCTCGTCCTCTTGTACGATCAGGCACATGATAAGCTTGGAGCCGGTAAGCTCCAGCCTATGTGGCACGGGCCCTATATAGTAAAGCGTGTTTTGAAAAATGGGGCCTACGAGCTTATAGATTACGAAGGAGTTCCGCTGGCGCAGCCCAGAAATGGGCTGTACCTTAAAAAGTACTATGCCTGAAGTGATTTCTTGGTGTGGTGTGTGTACATAGGTGTGTGATTGTCATTTGTGTGTATGAATAGTGTGCTGTGCTTTGTAAACATCTTTCTGCTGATCGGGTCTTCCTGGTTGTGCAGATGTCTATTTATCCATTTGTTGGTTTCGCGGATGGTGCCTCCCGCAGTACCAGGAATCTGTCTTCAGCAGCCTGGGTAATCTACGATCCTGCTGGTGAGTTGATTGACCCGCAGGGAGTGTGTCTAGGACGTACCACGAACAACATCGCGGAATATAGTGCCGTGTTGGAATTATTAACCGAGGCAGTAAACCTTGGTATCCGTGAATTGCTCGTGTACCTAGATTCGCAACTTGTAGTGTTACAGCTGAACGGACACTATTCGGTAAGGAACCCGTCCATCTTACGTCTGTATTTGCGTATTCGATTACTGGAAAGGAATTTTGACTACATTACATGTCATCATATACCCAGGCATTTGAATACATTAACAGATGCAGTAGCAAATTTGGTATTAGACAGACATTTGCGCAATTTATAAATCATCATCACATGTAAAGAAAGACTCATCCAGAAATAGATATGTATATATATAGATATCGAAATGTTTACATAGAGTGTGTCACATAAAACTCAAAAATATACATAGTCGTCTTAGTACATCCGTTCGGTGGATCTGATTTGGAACCCCCACTGTGTGGCGCTGGTATGCCATCGGTACATCTGATAGCCGGGCATAGTCTGGGATCCCATGGGCAATCCCCTCGAGGTTCTGGACCAGTTCCTCTCCTCCGGTGCCTTCCCCCTGGATCTCAGGGGCGAGTTGTGTCCTCCGGGAGATTGGAGACATCCCGGCTGGTCTCTCAGGTCCTACATCTGCATGCATATATAATTGTGTTAAGACAAATATGTGTTTACAAAAAAAAAACATATAAACATAAAATCGAAAATATGAGGTCTTACCCAGCTCTTCATCCCAGTCGTCTCCTTCTGGTAGTGGGAGATCTGGGTCCCCTGTAAAGTCAGTTCCCGAATAGGGCCAATCTTCTACGACGATCAGCTGGCGCCGTAACCACCTAAAAAACTCTGGCCTCCAGGACATCTGTTGGCCACCTCCAGATCTGGGCATCAGTGCTGCCCAGCGAGCCATTCTTGGCTCTCGTGGTATCGGACTCGCCACTGCGGCCCCTTGGCCCTGGAAGATTGGTATGCATTCCAGAATGAACGATACCAAGATGGAACCATAACCGAACTGTTTCAGTTTTCCCTGTTTTCACTTTGTGAGCTGCCTTTTCATGTTAATCGTTACAGCTGTTGCCCAATCATACAGTCGGGGACCCATGCATTCTGAGGCCAACAAGAGTTGGGCCTTTGTAGCCTCGTGCGGTGCCTGCGATCCAGCAGCCCGCGTAATGGTATGGAGAACTACTCTCAGTGCTAGATCAGGGATGGTGTGGATGTCCACTTTCTTACTTCCTGATCCTGTCTGTGCCCCTCGGCACACCTGTGCCATTACTTCTTCCATCTTTTCCTCAGATGGTCTGCTTCCAGTCAGTACCGGGATTGGACCCCTGCGGGACAATCCAGTGATGAAATAAACATCAGTGACCTCTAATTCTAACACCTGGTCTCGTAGCCTGAACACCTGTTCATTTTCATCCCAGATGTTGATTAGATATTGGAGGAGCTCGGGCTGAGCTCGTAAACATGGCGTGAGGAAGAACTTTTTCAAGCCACAGTCCCTAAGTGCATTCATGCAAGCTTGGCTTTGTATGGCTTGTTCGTCTTCTTCTCCGTGCTCTCGTTCCTTCCATTCAATTGCCATTTTGAGTGTTTATCTGCATTCACATGGTCAAAAACCCCTGATTAGATCTTTGGTGAGCTCCAAATTCCAAGCAATTTGGTTTAAATACCGAAATTTTGGGCGCAATTTAAGGTTCGGCCACTGGCACGGATTTTTTTCGAACAGTCGCGCCACGTGGCGCGAGCCCTTTACAAAAAAGAGCTCATTGGCGCGGACCCGCGCCAATGGGCCCGGCCCTAAATTTTTAAGAGTGGCCCCACAGAACTGATTTTTAGGGGAAAATCATTAAAAAATGAATGAAAATGTAGAGCATGGGAGCACCTTTTACCTGTGACAGACGAGAAGCTGAATGGTTGCCTGGATTGGTTGCAATCGTCGACGAAAGTTTCTGCTCCAAATGGACCACTGTTGCTTTCTACCAAGGTAAATAGTAAAAGTAATTTTGTTTTTACCAATTTGACATATTTATAACTTTTTCGACGTTAAATGAGTTTTAAAAAGTTATTTTTATCAAATATTTGCATATGTTATGTCGAAAATGGATTTTACGCTTACTTGGTATGTGCAGCGACAGGTTTTTGCGACTTAAATGATGGAGACGAGTTGTATTTTATAACTTTTTCGGACTCGGTAAATACACGAAAAATTCACTCTGGAGTCATCTTTCAGCTCTTTTCTGACTCTCTAAATATGAAAAGATTGCCGAGGCCCTTGTCGTTTCGATCTCGTTAAAATGGACACGAATCGACATTCACCCGGTATAAGTTTAACCCTTTTTCGGGCTGGGATGGATTGATTACGAAAAAGGAATACCCTAGCCTATCGCGACTAGGAGGTTTTCCCGGATATTGTTTTCTACCTTTTCGGATCTGGGGAACTATTTACGAAAAGGGACCTGGAGTTTTCTTTTCCGCTGTATTTTCAAACTCTCTAAACATGAAAAGACGCCGAGTTCTTCCTTTGTCAGACTCGTTAAACCCTGATGACATTGGATTTCGTCGAAATGACGTTCTCCGAGTTTCTCCTTCCTAGGACTCGTTAAATGCACTAGGATGGATTCGCCCGAAGGGCGGACTTATATCACAAGCATATGTTATCCCCTTCAAGCTTGTTATCAAAAATAATTGGGGTACTCGCCAGAAATGGTGGGGGGAAAATGGAACCATCGTCGTTGTCGTCGGCAGTATGTCGCTCTTGAACATGGCACTTGTCTGCATTCGTGTCGAGTTGGGGACATCTCATCTCGCTGCTCCACTTTGCCTCCATGGGTTTGGGTAATCTCTTTTGACCTCTCATCTGTTCGCTGCCTCGTCGCCATGACCTCTGATCCGTTGATGTCAAATACTGCCAAGTCCATTGTCGTGCCGTTCATGTGTTCAAGAGAAGTTGGCCTCTGCAAATATCAACCTTCCTCTGTTTCTCATATGATCCTGATTCACAACAAAAACATTATGTTCCTCTGTCTCGTGTCGATGATGTGGGAATCATTATGGCCCACCTTCGATCAAGGTCACTTCCTGTCGACTTCAACTCATTATCCGGGAAGTTGGTCTAGAGACTCCTTATGGTACCTTGGAGCCTGCATGCCTCAATGGCAGGTTCGTCGCATTCGACGTGAGGTTTACATCATTGACCTCCGATCGAGTGATTCTGCGGGTGTTCGACGTCAACTCATTTATTCGCATGCCGTAGATTGTACCTTAGTACCTTGAGGACCATTTTCATTATTGGTGGTTTCTCTCGCGTCTGTTAACAACTTTCATCATTGGCTGGTAATCAGACGATGTTCTTGCATGTTCGACTTCAGCTCACATATTCACATGCCTGAACTTGTACTTTGTTTGGGTCGAGATGGAGCACAAGACCCTGGATTGTGTCTGTTGTAATCCAGGTTGCGATTGTGGATTATTATCATTATGTACATGACTCACTGATTGGATGGCTGCGACCATACCTGAGTCTATTTGTTTGATCTTAGTTGGATGGCTGTGTCCATACCCTGGATCCAGATTATAGCATACTCTGTTTCGGATGGCTGCGCCCATACCATATATATACATCATGTACTTGAGATATCAGTTGTATCTTTCTGCGCAGGTTTTCCAACGTCGGGCCTTCAGTTGAACATGTTCTCGTAAAGCATTTCACCCCTCTCTCTCTCGAGCCTCATACTTTAGGGGGCATCTGTTACACAGTAATTTGTCACCGTCCCTACCATTCCCCGTCCCGCACAATGGAGGACCCATTTCGTGACCTGTGAACATTGTCATGCCTTGAAAACATCATCAATGCATCCCTCTAAGCATGAGCTTTATTTTCCCTTGAGACATCTCCTTGCAAAAATCATGAAAAACATCCCTTTTGGCATTGGCGCGGGCAGGAAGTTCAGTACTCGCGCCAATGAGGAAAATCCTGCAAAGAGGTCGCGCCAACTAGCGCTCTGTCATAGAGCAGCAGTCGCGCCACCCATTTTAGGGACTGTTTTTTAAATATGGATGGCGGAAGTTGAGTTCCAACAAACTCACAAACCATTGCCTATCTTGAGTTGGGAGGTTTGGCTGCGGGAGTTCTATGGAAGGGAAGTGGTTTTGCCACCTTTCATGGAACCTTCCTTGTTGATAGGGCCAATCCCATAATAATAGGGATCCCAACTCCCTCCTTCCCCATCTATAAAAGCCTGCTCAAATCCATGGCAAGCTAGTCTTGAAGTGCTGAAGCTTTGCATCTCCATATTCCCAAGAGCCTTTGTGCTGTAGAGAATCCTCTCTTTCCCTTAAGGCCAACTCAAGTAAGGAGACCATTGTCACGAGACTCTGGAGAGGTTTTCCCTTTCCTTGGCGAGCTTTGCGAGACGTGGACGACCGGAGACCCGTTCGAAGGAGGCTGCGACGTCAGAACTTGGTTGTAATCTCTCTTCGTTTATTATTTAATAGATGATTATGATTATGGTTCCACTCCGTTTTCCATCATGTTAATGCGAGTAACATCCTTTCTGACTGATGTTTAGTTACGTATGCTAATTTCTATGCTTGTATCTGTTCGTTTCTTCCATGTGCAGGTGTTCATCCGCGGAGATCGTGGAAGGATTGTGATCTACCGGGGCTGAAGAACGGGGACGCTTCTTCTTCAGATTATAGCGTTGGAATCCAGGTAGGCTTCTATTCGTAGTCTTTCCATTCGTAACTAGGATCTTGCGTCATAGCATTGTTTGTTTGTTGCTAGACCCCTGCTGGGCTAGTAGGGATCGCCTCTGTCCGCAGAGGGGATTTACCTCCTCAACAC
>JAXQQM020091396.1:0-40516 GCA_034641835.2 Pinus albicaulis
GGAACCAACAATGCAAAAACAAGATCAATCATAAGTAATCATAAGTTTAAAAATGGATCGAGATGATATTAAGGCAAACCAGAAAAGTTGGTCAAAGGAAAAGAGGAACAAAGAGGAGATTAATGGATACTTGCTAAAGAAATCAGAAGATGAAAAAGTCAACCGAAGGACTCATAAGAAAATATCTAGAAGCACATCCACTAGTGAAACCAACTCCATAACTACTAGTGGAAGCCAAACAAATGAGTTTAGTGACCAAGAAAAGCAAACATCAAGTAGCAAGACCTCTATGCTCAGAAAAAAAGTTATAGCGAAAATGCCACGATGACCTGTTTGGAGCAGCGAAACCCTAGAATCCCAACCTCTGATACCAAATGTTGTGTAACCAGCTCCAAAAATAGAAGAAAAAGAGATATAAACGCCTTAGAAATAAGCCAATTCAAGGGGGAAACCTCCAATACATTACATAAATGAACAATTCTTGGATGATACAATTTACAAAACCTCCTTTCTATATATAGGAGTCCATGGGGCCATAATGTAATCCTAGTGGCCACAATGTAATCCTAGCCGACCTAACAATAATAATTTAAGGGCACAATAATAACAAAATGGGGGTTACAAGGGTACAATAATAACAATAAGGGGTTTACACTAACAATAATAAGGGGCTACACTATTAATATATGGACTTAACATGCCCCTCTCCTTCAAACAAGTGTTGTCCTCAACGCTTGATTATTTCTTGATGCTTTTGTATAAAATTCTCATCGTCCCATGTGGAATCTTCTACAGGAAAGTTCTTCCACTTGCTGAGATAATTTGAAATTGATTGTACTTGTCGAGTTCTTGTTTCTGTGACTGCTTTAGAACTTCTTTCGATGTGATATTGATCTTCCGGTTGTTTCATTTGATTTTGCACCAAAGTTAGGTTATCCTTTGAGAGTTGGAGAACTTGTTGTTGATGCTCATTATGATATTCCACTATGTCATCTTCAGTTGCTCTTCGTAAGATCGAAATTTTTTGCACTTGGTACCGTAATTTTGATATCTCATACTGCAATTCTTCCTCTTCATGCATCATTGTATAGGATTTTGAGGGCTTAATGGGTATGGAATTATTTTTTGGAGGCATAATAAAACCCAATACTGATAAAAATTCTTCAATATGCCCTTGGACTCAATTCAACTTGATTTGGACTGGTTCAGTAGAGCACATTTGTAGGACTTGCCACATGTCACTGTTTCGTCCTTTGTCTCTGAAATTGATAGCCAAGAAACTACAGTCTGTGTACTTGTGACCACTTTTTACGGCACTCAAATCCACTGCCCAGAGAGAGAGTTATTGAACTTTTCCCACGATCACCTCTTTGAGATGGAATTCAGGAGCCTGAAAAAGCACTACCTTCCACAGATCATATCTCCAAAAATATTACGAAGAAAGATCTAAAATTTTTTGAAGATGTTCCTCAAGATTTCAGCTTCGCACCCTATGAATTTCCGCTTTTGAGACTTCGTAGAAAAAAATTTATAGCGCAAATGCCACGATGACCTATTTAGGAGCCTGAAAAAAGACCTAACTTCCACAGATCATATCTCCAAAAATATTTCGAACCAAGCTCTGAAATTTTTAGACGATCTTCCTTGGGATTTCGGCTTTGCACCCTAAAAATTTTAGCTTCTAAAAATTTGTAGAAAAAAATTTATAGCGACAATTCCATGATGACATGTTTGGAGCAGCGAAACCCTAGAATCCAAAGCTCTGATACCAAATGTTGTGTAACCAGCTCCAAAAATAGAAGAAAAGAGATATCAACGCCTTAGAAATAAGCCACTTCGAGGGGGAAACCTCCAATACATTACATAAATGAAAAAATCTTGGATGATACAATTTACAAAACCTCCTTTCTATATATAGGAGTCCATGGGGCCATAATGTAATCCTAGTGGGCCACAATGTAATCCTAGCCGACCTAACAATAATAATGTAAGGGCACAATAATAACAATATGGGGGTTACAGGGGTACAACAATAATGATAAGGGGGGTTAGACTAACATAATAAGGGACTACACTATTAATATATAGGCTTAAATGGCTTCCCAAAGAGGAGCAACATGGTTCCTGAATAAGTCAAAACACTTTGAAGTTTATAATTATCCCAACAATTTAAAGGCAAGACTAGCCACTTATCATTTAATTGGAAAGGAATCCTTATGGTGGGAATAAAATAGGGTTGTAAGAGGAATTAGAAGCACAAATTTGACATGGAAACTGTTCAATAAGGATTTCAAAAAGAAGTATTTGAATGAGAGATACTTTGATGAAAATGTTAGAGAATTTCATGAATTGAAATTGGGACAATCTACCATGGATGATTTTGTTAATAAATTCATGAGTTGGTTAAGAAATATTCCCTACTTGAAAGAGAAAAAGAGAAAAATCCAAATATTTATCAGTTGTCTACCTTTTTCATATAGAGAAAGAATTGAGTTTGACCAACCCAAAACCATGGATGTAGAAAGAAAAATTATGTTTCAATCAGAGAAAGAAAAAAGGGGAAATCTCCAAAGGATGGCTATCGCAGAAACCTGACATATTTAATAGCATGAGAAAGGGGTTTACAAATCCTACTTCTGTTAAAAGTGTGCAAGAAAGAAGAGTCTGAATAGAAATCTTAATCATCAAAAGAGTTTTTGGAAGAAATGAGGATCTGGTACAGGAAAGAGAAACTTCAATGAATTAGTAAAATGACCAATTAAATGTTGGGAATATGGTGAAAATCACTTATGTAGAGACTCCGCACAAAACTACTTTTTCAACTCGTATTTTCAACTTATCTCCATATGATTTTACTTGAATTTCAATTAAATAGTAATAAATTGAAATGACTATGTAGTTAAATTACCAAAGAGTATTTTTTTACACAATCATTCAACTTATTAATTTCAATTGTCTCAAGATCGAAAATATGGGTGAATGAAATCACAATTCGTGCGCTCATGGTTGCCTAGAGCTACATTGTATGCAGATTCGCAATCTTGGCCTCCTGCTGAGGACCCCTTCCCCCCTCCTCTCTTCTTTCTCCCATGTTTCCCCTTTGATCCCGCTCTCCATCTTTTTCCATCGCCAATGTCTCTCCAGAAAACCCTATGGATGCGTCGACCCTGGTTGGCTCTTTGGATGCAGATATTGCAGCCTTAAACTTTATGGTTGTTGTTGTACCTAAGTTTCAGAAG
The DNA here is from genome assembly GCA_034641835.2 of Pinus albicaulis. NCBI lineage: Eukaryota > Viridiplantae > Streptophyta > Pinopsida > Pinales > Pinaceae > Pinus > Pinus albicaulis. The sequence continues at coordinate 3,240 of JAXQQM020091396.1, forward strand.
CAAGGTCCTTCATGATTTATTAAAAAAGAATATGAAATCCCCAAGATCACCATCATCACCCCACAATCTCACTCTAGAGCTCTGTAGCTCGCGGACTGAGGCCTTATTGGCCAGTTCATGGGCCTCTGGCCTTCACCCCGCTCAGTTTGTTCTTGGATAGAAAATACTTGGAAACCATTCATGCAAGGAGAGGTTATGTCGACATTTTGTGAGAATGTATTATTCACCTTATTTTTCGAAAACACGTTGGACAGAGATTTGGTTTTCTAAAAAATGGCCCATACTTCATGGGTGCATAGGGGCTATATTTGGATAGGTGGATTCCTAGCTTCAGTTCAAAGAGTGATGTTCCCTCCTCGGTATAAGTCTGGGAAAAGTTCCCATATCTAGGGCTCCATTACTGGAATGATGCAATCTTCCGTCTGATAGAGAACTCTCTGGGAAAATATATCGATTGTGCTGAGCCAAAGGATGGTCTATTCTCTTGTGCATGGATTTGCGTGGAGGTATACCTTTAAAAAGTGCTTCTGACTATTGTTAATCTCTGTATGGACACTTGGGCTCATGTTCAGGAGGTAGAATACAATCAGATTCCATTTAAATTCAAGCTATGTCATGAATATGGGCACTTTATTAAAAGTTTCCTAATGCATCAAGACTCTTCCGACCAGCGAGGGGAAGCAAATGAATAATGGAAACAAACCAAGAGAAAAAAAGGAATAATAAATAGAACAACGGAGTAGTCACAACCTCCAACTCAGTTCCTTAGAAAGATGGCCCAATCCAAAGTGAACATATTCCTACTCACAAGCCAAAAACCCAGGAAAATGAAGCCAGAATAGATAAGAAAAAGTTCAGTGCATTGGCCTTGTTACACCATTTTTTTGGTCATCTAACCTATTATCATTAGATGAACCCAAGTACACCATGTAAGACCAATTTTACCCTAAGTAAAATTGCTTTCACTATGTGAAATAACTTAGTAAAACACCTTTATTAAGTTGTTTATGGTCTAAACAGGAAACCCCAAAAGGAAATAATAAACAAATCTATATTTGTTTATATTTCCCGGTCATATTTAACCCAAAACAAGGAAATCAATTAAATAAATCCTTATTTATTTGATTATTTCCTAGGAATAAGTTATTTAAATCCCATTTAAATAATATTCCTAGTTAAATTTGACTAAATAATTTATAAATAATTAAATAAATCATTATTTATTTAATTATATTCCCACCATTTCCTTAAAATAGTAAATAAATCATTTATTTATTTATTATTTACAAATAAAGGAATTGACCCAAGTCAAAAATCATTTTCCCTCCAACAAATATAATAAAATATTCCTAAAGGGTGGTTCTAGAATTTGATTAATAATATTTTATTCATGCACCAAGTTCTAGATAACCCTAATATTTTGTTATAAATAGAAGGGTTTTCCCCATTCATTAGTCACCTCCATTGCATTAGATCACTTTGGATCTATACTAGGTCACATTCTCCATTTTTGCCTTGTGAGCTCCCATTGAGTTCTATGTTTGTCTGGGTTTTCTACAACAACAAGAGAGAGGAATTTTAGATCTGAAACGTTGAGGACTTTCAAGAACCCATCCCATTGAGGAGAACCGGAAAACACCTTTCTTTTTTCCTCTCAGGTGCCCCCTTTGTAATATAATATAAAAATTCTTTCAAATACATTGTTCTTGTCTTGTCTATTGGATGCATGGAGCCACATTTTACTTTATCTACTTAATGTCTTTTATGCTCAGATCTGGATTCGTGCAACATTATTTGGATCACCTAATTGCAGATTTAAATATATTTGGTAGCCATAATCGATGTTAGGGCTATTTGTTATGCGTAGCTAAAGTGATATTTTACGACGAAAGATTCATACTAATAATTGGCGACTCCACACGGGTTTTTTTTTGCGACCGCTGTCGTTTTATATATTCCTGCATATCCAGCTGTTTCAAACCCTAGGGTTTCTCTTCTGTTTTCTGTTTTTCCTATTTTTATGGTGCTTTTCACCTCTAAAAACCTCAAACATTACAATTTTTAACTTTCGTGCGTTTTTGGCCCTATTGCGCAGGTGACCGACATCAGCCGCAGATGAGACGACAACTTTTTCTAAAATCTGCTACCGAGAGACATGGATCTACAGGTCGCACTTATCGGCCCAAAAACTGTGACCTGGCCTTGAGGTCGCACTTTTCTGCCCCAAATCTGTGACCTGGACTGAAAACAGGTCAGAACCTGCGACCTGCACTTTTTTCCGCAATTTTCCAGCACTTTTTCTGGGTTTGTCTAAAGCTTCTGTCAGGGTTTTCCAGCCTCTATCTCCGCCCGTTTAGACCTGTTTCTGATCTGCTTCACTCAACTAAGTGGGAATCTTTCCCCTTAGGGCTCTAGTACCCTCCACTTTTTGTGGGAGAGTTTTTGCTGTTCCAGAAGTCTGAATTTCCAGAGTTTCAACCTTATTTCTTTCAGATCTGATACCTCCTTTTCAGATCCCTTTAGATCAGCTCTTTTCCCTTTCAAATCACCTCATATAGTTTTGTTTGGGTTCATTTCTAGGGCCACCTCCTTGTCCCTTCTATTTTTAACTGATCTCCTCCTTTTTAGCAGCAACCTTGCCTCTGCCTCTTTGTTGTTCTCTACACCTCTTTTCAGTAGATTTCTCCTTTAGATCCCTGTCCCTACCGACCTCTGATCTATTGGCCTCTTTTTCGCGTGCTTTGCTTAGTTTTTTCCCTCTTATAGACTAGTTTTGAGAGACCCACCTTCTTGGGTTAGATTGATGCATTGTTAGCTATTAATTTTCTGTTCTTTCCGTCTTATTTACTGCAGATTTATTTTCAGTTACGCAGCACACTTTTTCTTTTACTCTCAAAACGTCTGGGTTTAAAAATTAAAATTAACACACGCCACACACTGACCCTAAGTGAAGAAGAGCCTAGTTAACACTGCCTGGCAAAGACTTTAAAATCAATTGACATTGCACCTCTCTGCCCTTGTTTCGACATTGACCTCACTTCATTTTGCACCTCTCTGCCTTTGTCGGTTTTTCTTCTTCCCATCATCATTACGCCTCCAAGGCGTTTATCCCAAAGACTTCTTGGTCGTCACCCTCAGTTTCTGGTTGGTCAAATTGCTCCTTCCCATCGTCGTTGAGTTAGTCCTCCCCCAAGTCCGCACTCTGACTCATATTTTGATTCTTTGGTTCTCCCCCTGTTACCTTCACCATGTCTGGTCCAGGGCCTAAGGCTAGCGGCAACCCCAGCCCTAATGCTGGGACTGTTACTAGCGGAACCACCACAGGAACTACCTCGACTGCTCCCTTGCTCCCCTTCATGGCAGGCCTCATTCTCCCTGATTTCAATCAGTTGATCAATGATCCTATCCGCCACGATGTTAGTTGGCCTGCTATTCCAACCAAGCTCCCCTCCGACATTCCCAAGTTTGAAGGCCTTGCTGGAGAGGATCCCTCCAACCATATATGATCTTTCCACATGTGGTGTTCATCCCATTCCATTACTGATGATTCCATCCATCTTAGATTGTTCCAACGCACACTTACAGGCGAAGCTTCTAAGTGGTATGTTGATCAACCCACTTCCTCCCATACCACCTTTGCGACTCTTGCCCGAGATTTTTTATCTTACTTCCAGCTCCCCCTTCGTTATGACACTGGTATCGAACTTTTGACTTCTTTCCGTCAATCATTTGTGACCTGCCTATCCGATCATGTCCAGGAATGGCAGAGAAGAAAGAGCCTATGTCAATCTCCTATCTTCGAAGACCGGGTCTACATGGACTGGTTCCTTAGAACTCTCTTGGCCCTTATCGGGAAAGATGTCGCATCGCATTTTCCTCAAACTGAAGAAGCTGCCCTCCAAATGGCGTTAAAATATGACCTGATCTACGCTCAAACGGGTTATGTGTATACTATTCTACCTGATCTCCCCAAACCCGGTGATTCCCATACACCGGGGGCACCTCATGCCGCCGATAGTATCGTTGGAGTGATCTCTCATACACACGCCCAACCTCCCATGGGTTATGGTTTTCCTGGGGGGGGAGGCAGCACCTCCCGCACTTTTTCCCCTCCCGGTAACACGTCTCTAGGATACGGCATGCCCCCTCGTTTGGCCCAACCTCCTACTTACCACACTGTTACCCAACCCCCTTATTATCCATTTCCACAGCTTGGTGCTCCAGCTCCTTCAACATCAACACCTCCGCCTCCCTTGCCTTCTCAACCCCCGCAACAACAGTCATCGCCCCCTCAAGAGTGGGTGGATGCATAGCAGGGATTTGTGGCTACCAACCACCTGACGGACAGGTGACCACTTAACCTTCCCCTTCTGGTTCCTTCGATTACCAGATTCTCATGATGAACTCTGATCAACCTTTACCTGTCGACCTTAACCTTCAAACTCGTTCTCGTCAGTACTCCACGCCTCCCGCTCCGTCTGTCCCTGAGTCCCCATCTTCAGGTCCTAAAGAGCCTCTTTCGACACCCAATGGTCCCTTGCAAATCCCTCCGCCCAAAGCTGAGGTTAATACCAAGATTCCCAAGGGCCCATTACGCTAAAGTGTTGCCTCTAGTCGAGCTGCCCATTCATATAGCATATTAGATGATCTAGCACAATCTCCTACTGCCATTTCAACACTGGAACTCCTCTAGTCATGTCCTTCTCAAAAGAAGGCTCTACTATCTGCTGTGGGTGCTGTAGATCCTACTGATGACCAATTTATTGTTTTCAATGCCCGTCAATCAGACCATCCCCCCCTTCCTGCTTCTGTTTCTTTCAAAATCCCAGTCAAAATCTGAAACGCCAACATCGCTCGGTGTATTACTGATGAGGGGACATCTACCTGTGTGATGTCTGCTTCAGTTTGGAAACAACTCGGATCTCTTGAGCTGGCCCCTTCCACAATCACCCTTCGTGCGTGGGATGGCCATGCCTCCCAGCCCATTGGCCTATTTTGTAACTATCATATCACCCTTGTAGGAAAGACTGTTTGTGTCGACGTTGAAGTGATCGACGCCCCTCTTGACTATAACATTCTTTTGGGGCGTAGTTACACCTATGCTATGTCTGCTATCCCATCCGCAGTCCACTGCAAGATGTTTTTCCCTCATAATGGAAAGATTGTCACCATCGACTAGTTGATATATCATGAACCCAAATCTCAGACCTCCCCTGAGTCCACCATCTCTGTTGTCACCAATAAGCAAACTGTTGATTCTTTGACTAGTGTTTCCCCTGGCGTCTACAAAGAATCCTCCTTGCTTGGAACCTTCTTGGGTCCTCCCCCTCCTCCTGTCTTTGATCCCAGCTTAGCGAATGTTTGCATGATGTAATCGTCTCAAGCTGACCTTCCGCAACCTGCTTCGGCTAGTCAACAACCTCAATCTCGCCCACCGCAACCTACTCCTAGCCCTTTGCCTCAGTTGACCAAACCTCTTCCACTTGGACCTTACCCTCCACCTAGCACTCCGGAGCCTCCCTACCCTCCTGAGTTGGTTCCCCCAGGTCTCCACCATGTGGGAGCCATCCCTCCTAGCCATTACCCTGCTGGTTAGATACCTTTCCTTTCTCCCCCTCCTGTAGTCTATTCGGCTCCCATCATGGCCACCCTCTCCCTCCCCAATTTTACCTTGAGCATACTCGTCTGGTACCTTGCCCCTCCAGCCACTACCCCACCTGGTCAACCCAAACCTTATCTTTCTTTAACCCTGATTCAACCGGTCTCCATGACTTCTCCCGCTGCAACAGTGCCTCAATCACCTCAACAGGAACCACCTCCTGTTGTGACTACTTCAGGTAAGAAGAGAAAAGCTCGCAAGGGGGCATCAAAGGAAAAGGCTGCCCTGATAAACCCTACCCCTACTCGGCCTCCAAATCATACCATCTAGTGTGCTTTGTGTGATGTTGTCAGTCATGCCACCCATACCTGTCCTGAATTGCCTCATCTTAGTCCTAGGGTTAATGTTGCGTTCCCTGAGTCCACGGTCCCCGAAGCCTCTGTTCCTTCTACGACCACGGCCAAGAACCCCAAGAATATTCACACCAACCACCCCTGTGCTTTGTGTAATCTCTATGGCCATTACACCCACCTTTGTCCCCGCCTCAAGGACTTCCGCACCTCTCTAGCCGTGGTCCGCCAATTCGAGGCCCAGCGCAACGAGTCCACCTCTCCCCTATTTGCGCATTTTGCTTCGACAGAAGTACTAGACATGACGGCTCCCATTGACATCCCCACTCCTAATGTCGATATGACGGAGCCTTCATCCACCATCTTCTACCTATCATCATCCATGAGACCCTTGGGGAACATTCCCTCTAAATCCTCCCCTGTTGTTTCGCTCGACCTTCCTTCAGTGATCACCCTAGGCTCAACATCGGTAGAATCCTTTATCTGCTTACTCTTCTCGTCACTAGACGATGTGCATGTGAACCTCTTCTCATAATGATGAGTCGTAGCTTCAGCGTCAGGTGGTCTTTCTTCGACTCGGGCCACCCCATCTTCTATCATGATGACGACATTATGGAAGAAATTCTCCACAAAAGATTCATACTAACAGCCTTTTATCCAACAAAGGGGGGTGGTCTCGCTCCAAGAATTAGTATTATAGAGGTTGCTTTTTTTTCCTCGACTTTGAAACTACAAAAAGAAATGCCCACAAGCCCAAAGGTAACTAGTAATGCAAATGACACAATAGATGAAGAGGAAGAAGAAGAAGGGTTCGTATCCTCCAAAGAGATAATGGTAACATCATAACTTGTGAGCTCAGGGGATGAAAAATGATAGGGCACAAGACTCGGGGACATGGAAAAAAAGACAAGAAGATTAGGACAGAAAACAAACAAATAAATAAGGAAAGAAAAAATAGAAAAGGACAAGGAGTTGGGTTTTCAACACATTATTCCTCATGAGTTAGCTTATTTGGGGAACAAAGGAGGCAAAAAGGGAAGTGCAGTAGGCCCTGCAAAAGGGACACCAAATACAAAAATTGTGTAATGAATATTATCTCCTGGAATTGTAGGGGTCTTGGTTATAGAAAATGAATAATGGAAATAAAATATCTAATACAAAAGGAAAGACCAGTAGTCACCCTACTCTAGGAGACGAAGTTGAGTGAGACTTAAATATCCTCTACTCATTCCTCTCTTTGGGGTTTTAGAAATATGGAAGTAAAGAGCTCGAGAGGTGCTTCAAGAGGCCTCTGCACAATGTGGAATCCTACAAAATTACAACTAGTAAGTTCTTTAAAAATCACTCACTAGATTGCAACTTCTTTCAAGATTTTAGAGTTGCAAAAAACTTTTTGTGTGATCAATATCTATATGCCCGTCAACTTTATAGAGAAAAAAGAATGTTGGAAGACTTTAATGGAGTTAAAAAACTCTGAATTTGGGCGTAACTATATTCTGGGAGGAGATTTCAACACCACCATGGGATAAAATGAGAAGAAGGGAGGCTCCACTGTTAGGGATGCTTCCCAAGAAAATATGGATCAGGACTTAATCCTTAACCTCAACCTCAACTTATGATTTTAAGCCTCCTAAATTTCTCTATACCTATAATAACAAATGTTCTGGGGCCATGCCATATTGTGTCTCGTATTTACCAATCTCATGGCCTATGATTTGTTTCCCACGATGAATCTTTGGTTCGAAATCCGTCAGCCTTCTGTGGACTTACATTAGGGGAATTTTGAGGTCTAAAATGGGCCTCCTAAGGAAATTATAAAATAATAGTGGAAAAATCAAATAAGATTTGATGACATCATCAAATTTTAGAGGGAAAAATGAAAAAACTACTTTTTCAACTCATATTTTCAACTTATCTCCCAAAGTTTTTACTCAAATTTCGAGCGGGAGTACTCGTTGGATGCGAAATTAAATTCTTCTTCCAAGGAGTACCCATGTTGCATACTTTCGATGGGTCCTACTACACGAAAAATGAGAAATACATAAAAAACGTGATTTACAATCACGTTTTTTTATGTATTTCTCATTTTTCGTGTAGTAGGGTTCATTGAAAGTATGCAACATCGGTACTCCTTGGATGAGGAATTAAATTTTGCATCCAATGAGTACTCCCACTCGGAATTTGAGTAAAAATTTTGGAAGATAAGTTGAAAATACTAGTTGAAAAAGTAGTTTTATTATTTTATTATTTTTTAATATTTTTACCCTTTTATTTAAAAAATGGTAAATCATCCCCCATGGTTGACATCATCATCTTGAATCCTATTGGTTGTTACAAAGTTTATTTTTGTTGTACATTTTTCTTAGGAGGCCCATTTTAGACCTCAAAAATTCCCCTAATGTCATCGGCCTCAATCATCCTTCTTGTCTCGGCTTCACTCAATCTCTCGGCTTATCCTTTCGGTTCTTCCCTATCTGGTTTGAATTTCCTAGTTTCTCTGAGATGGTTTCTCTTTCTGGTCGGCTTAGTGTTGAGGGAAACCCAATCTCTATTTGGGAATCCAAAATCAAAAGGCTAAAAGGAGATATTAAAAAGTGGATAAAAGAAAAAAAACAAGAAGGAAATATGCAATAAAGGATATGGGAAAACCACCTTGCCACAATCCAGGGACAAATGGATACAACCACAATCAATTTGAAGGACTTTAAAAAAAGAATTTGATCACTTTCAAGGCTCTTCACGCACCACCTTAGAAGAGAAGAAGAGTATTGGAGACTTAAGTCCATAAACATTTGGCTAAAGGTCGAGATAGAACACATAGTTCTTTCATAAGCGGATGAAGTTTAGAGAAAGCAAGAAAAAATATCTCAAATCCATCATGAGGGATAGACTCTAATAAATTTGGAAGAAATTAAGAGAGATGTGTTAGACTATTTCAAGATCCTCCACCAAGAAGACCCTCAAAGAGATATATACTATGAGGAATTTTTCTTGGAGAACGTCCCTACTTTGGTTTCTCCCTAAAATGAATGATGTGTTGACCTCCCTCCCGACCTTTGATGAGATCAAATCCAATTATTTTCTCCTTTTCCCATGACAAATCTCTCAGGTTCTGGACGGGTTTTCTTCACAATTTCTACCAAAACTTCTAGCAAGTAATCTACAAATACATGTGTCGTATGATAGGGAAATTCCTTCGAAAAAGATTTATAATGGGTGTAGGAATCCGGGGTTCTTCCTTTTTGGAAAAAAATCCCTAAGGAGTCTTGTCCCTCTACCTTTGCTATGTCACTATCTTCTCTTTGCAATGTATCATATAAAGTCGTCTCGAAGTCGTCGGCCTCCAAACTTAAAAATATCTTCCTTTTTCTATCTCAATCAATCATAGGGGATTTGTGCCCTGAATTCAAATTTTTGATAATATAATTTGTTGCAGGAGAGATATTGATTCGAGCTAGAAAAGAGGAAACCAAGGAATGGTAGTTCATTTGGATATGGAAAAATTATTTTGATAGGGGCCTAACATGGATTCTTGTTGAAATTCATGAGGAGGATGGGTTTTGATGCTACCTTTACAAAATGGGTTTTTATGTGCGAGATCTTCTCCTTGGATAGCCCCCCCTCAGTCAATGTATGGGTTGCGGGCTTCTTCAAAGCCTCCGGGGGTTGCATTAGGGATGCACTATCTCCCCTTTTCTCTATATTATTATTCTGTAATCACTAAGAAGAATATTGGAAGTCAATTGTCAATCTCAACATCTTCCCGTCGATCAAATATAAAGAAGGGAAATAGAAGTGATAAACCTTGGCTAATTTTCAAATGGCACCATCTATTTGGGAGGGGGCCTCTTCATGATTGCAAGACACTTCAAAATTAACTGGATAAGTTTCACGAGAGCCTCTGGGAGGGGCCACAAACGATAACAAAATTCATGTTTATATGTGGAATATGTCCCCCCAAAAGCAAAAAAATAGAAGAAATTATCGAGATTCAAAACAACCGTGATTGGAGTGATTTCAACTACCTTGGATTCCAAATATTCTTAAGAAGAGCATCTCCTCACGTATGGAAAAGGGTTCTAGAAAAAAATTAAGTTGAAAATAGTGAATTGGAGAGGCATATAGCTAAACAATGTGGGGAGGGACCATCCCTGGTGAAATCTGTGTTGTCTTTTATCCCACTCTATTAGCTCTCACCTCTCCATTCCCCTAAATATGTTCTTCATCAACTTGGAATCTATATTAGGAGGTTCATTTGGGAGAAAGAAAGAAAATAAAAAAATTCCACCTCATAAATTGGAAAACTATTACAACTCCAAAGTAGCATGGGGAGCTTGGAATCTGTGATCCAACCTTGGTAAATATAGGAATGGATGCCAAAATGTGTTGGATCCTAAAAAAATGAGTCCGGATCGTTGGTGTGTGCAAGTTATAAGAGTGAATTATTTAATCCAATATAATAATAGAGAGAGAATACTCTGGAGGTAGCTCAAGTTTCTTCTATATGGAATCTATTACACTCTTCATCAAATCTCATTGAGAGCAACCTCTATAAAATTTCGTAATGGTGCTTCGACTCATCATCTAGGTGGATTTGATTTTTTGAATTTCCCCTTTGGGATTGTATCCCTCTATCTCTCCTCTTCAAGACCTCTTGCAAAACAAGGGGGTGGAACACTTGGATAAAATCTCTTCGTGGGATGCCAAGGGTCATTGGACTAGGTGGAAAATAGAAAATATCCCCAGACAAATTTGATCCCCCTCAGAGAAATTATAGTTGAGAAGTTAATGAGTTGTACTTCCAATAGAGAACAAGTGGGGATGGAAGAACTCCTCATACACATTCAAAGAAGTATAAACTCATCTATTTTTCAATGCTCAAATCCCCCCAAGTCCACAATCTAGAACAAGATTTGGAATAAAAATTTTATCCCTAAAGTGAACTTTTTTTTGTTGGCTACTAAGCTCATAAAATAATCCTCATAGCAGTAAAAACCTTCATAAAAGAGGCCTAATTGGCCCCTCCAGATTCCCCATTGTGTGAAATATTTGAAGAAAACATCCCCCGTCTCTTCCTCCATTGCCGTATTCCAAATAGGGTTTTGCCGGTGGCTCTCGGTCCTCTCTTCCCGCATGTCGTGTGACCAGCGCGACCTCTCATATTATATTATTCTGGACCAAGTTCTACACAGGCTCCCTTCATGACAAAAGAAACCTCAAAGACCTATGGATAGCCATTCCTAAATATGTTTCAGAAATATGGTTATCAAGAAATAAGGAGATCTTCAGCACTGCCTCCGCCCTCCAACTAGGAATACCGCTCGAAAAATCCCCCTCTTCTTGTTTTGAATTCCATAAACCTCGTTTTGTATCCCTCTCTAAACCATTCCGAATCGGCTAGCTCACTCCTTGGGCATAGGTCCAAGCCTCCTCTCCCCTACAGAAAATCTGGAAGCTTGCTCGACTTCCTTGGCTTCTTCTTATGTCTCAAGATGGACTAGATGATTGGATTCAAAATTCAAATTCTTGAGTCTTAAATTTGATGGTGATTCAAAAAATAAATCCTAGGTGGCAGAGAGGGGTAGGGGTTCTCATTAATCCCAATGAAATAATTGTGGATTGGTATGCTTGGGGGTTGAGTCAAGAAGAAAAATATCAAACCGAAGCCTATGGGTTATTCTATGGCCTCACCTTAGCGCAAGAAAAAAGGAATCGGGGACATGAACATATTGGGGGGACTCTCTCCCTAATTATAAAACATATGACCACAAGCACGACATCCCATAACAAGTTGAATTAATTTCTAAAAAAGAACCCAAGATTTATGTTCTCTCTTTGATAACCTTCAATTATTTCACACCCTGAGAAGTCTAAATCATGAGGTGGATTTGCGTAAATATAGCTCTGCCAAATGAAAGAAATTTGTAATCAAGTAAATGGAATTGAAGGATACCTCCCCATCCCCCTAACCTTGTTGATGAGTAGAATGTATATGGAGGAAAATATTTTATATTATTTGAAGCATAGAAACAATTTGTTTTGAGTCTAGAGCTTAAGGATGTAAAATATTTCACTAATCCTTGCTCCACCCCTCGTTTATGTTTTTATATCCCCTTTCGTTTCCCCTATACTTCCCCCTCCATCTCCTCCTCCTCTCCTCCCTTCACATTTCCCCCTTCCCCCACTCGTCGTCGGCATCCACCTCCCCTTCTCACTCATCTCTCCTCCTCCCCTAGGGTCGCCTTTTCATCTACTCCCCTCCTCTCCTCCCTTCACCACTCCCCCCTCCCCTCTTTAATGGCATCCATCTCCCCTCCCTCCCATATCACCTCCCCCTTAGCTCGTATACTCGATTCAAACACCACATTAGGAATATGAGGTGGCGGCTCTCGTCCTCAACACTTGGAACAAGCCATGCAATTTAATCACCTCGACGTGTGATCGCATTATTATGTTGCCATGAAACTGTGATAATGGTATTGGCATAAGTGTGGGAGACCCAGCTTTATTATGCTCCGTAATAAATCCCCGTTGCATTAACCAAGCAAACTGCAGCCATGAGATAAATATTTTTTTATTGAACGTTATTTAATTCTCTCGGGAGTAAGATCCGATGGCTCACACGAGGGAAAAGTTAATATGCACCAAGTGATTGTCTTTTAGGGACTATAAGGCATTCATGGAGGGTAATTGGGACCCCGGAGGTATGTTTACATTCTCGTGGTTTAGGGATTTCTATGAAAATTGAAACAATGAATAGAATCACTACAATAAAGAGGCTCTTTGTCTAGAAGGCCGAGAGGGGTAGGTTGCATAGGCATAGTCGTGGTTGTCTGTGGGAAATATGGGAAGTTGAATTATGCCTCTCAGTCCATATTAGTGTTGGAAATTCTCTACATGAGATTTTTGAAGTTTAAAACAATAATTTTTGTGAGATTCCCGCAGTAGGGCCTTTGTCAATTGAGCATTTGTTTAGGTCCCTATGGGATTATCCGAAACAATTCCCGATGGTGGAATTGGGGCCTCTATCTCCTAGAATATTTCTCTCCCTCGGGTGTGGATAATTGGATAGATCTCAAGAGGTAATGTTGGGAAAACATCTTATGGTAGAATTTGGAATGTTGTGGAGACTCGGGGTTTGTAATTTGGTTAATTTGGTTTGGTTTTCTCCCTTAAGGACTCCCCGGGTGTTGTGGAATTTATGCTTCTCCACGGTGAATTTCTGAGTCACGGGACTCTATATTTATATGGCTATTGGAACTTATCTTCCCTTCATAATTATTCCCTTAGTCAATTATCATGGATTCTTGGGGATATCATTGTTGGCGTTCGGGTAGGGTGGCGTGTCGCATGGATATTGCCTCCCCTATTTTTTGTACCCCTTTGTGACCGAGAAAATTTTTAGATTACGAGACAAGTATGGTTGAACTCTAGAATTGTTTCTAGAAAAAAACAAGAAAAATCATGTGAAATTCTTGAGAGAAGCATAGAGAAGAACCGTAAGATTCGATCAAATGAAGATGATGTGCTTGCATTGCGCAACCAAAATTAAAGAATTGCAGATTTAGTTGGTTGAGAAGAATTCACGATTCGAGGAGGAATCGACTAGGATAGATCTCAACAATCCGTCCGATCCAAGTGACTATTTTTTTTCTAGTGTTTTATGCTAAACTATAAATGTATTTTGCTACTTGGTCGCGTTTGTAGGGCATATCCGTAAATGTGCTTTGTAATAACTCGGTCAAATTCTCAATTTTTTCATAGTATTGTGCTTAGTTTGATAGTCTGCAAATAATGTTGCCCAAGGATGACATTGACTTCGAAATGTAATGTCTATTTTTTTGTCACAACCTAGCACTGAAAATAATATAATACTATTACTTTTTTCTCGTATAATACCAAAGAAAGTAATAATATATAGTGTCAATTTAAAAATTATTTTCACACGGGAAATACACCTAAGTGCCAAAAAAATGACAACCCGAAGTTTGATACTCTTTACGAAAGTTTAGAACGGGTCAGTAAAATCTACGTAGCAAAGAGATAAGCGGGGCGAAAAAAAACTTTAGCACACTTGCCCATAGAGAAAAAAACCAATACAAACCCGTATAAATGGTGAAAATTGAGTCTATTAGTTACAATCAACTTTAAATAACTTTAACGACACAAATAAACAAAAAAGAAAGTATTAAAAATAATTTTTCCTCCATTAAAAATATTGACACATAGTGGTGGAAACCTGCAAATTCGTTTGATGAACAACGATTCAACATAACTCAAATGACAAATGGGGAGAAAAATCCAAGAAAATGCATTCCGTACCATCGTTTAATATACCAAGAACCCCTCAGCCGCAGATCAATAGAACCGACATAAGGCCTCAATGAAATGAATGTGACTTGGAGAAACACAACCATGCAACGAAAGCTTAATACGATTCTAGCCATTGATCAAAAACCATTAAACCTTCACCATTGGATCGTCGGGTTAACCTAACACATCGTGGATCAAGTTTGACTTCACACATGAGCGCAGAACTATTCCAAAGATCACGTTGATTGCATAATGATTTATTTTAAATATTAACATAAATATAAACCATTAATACCACATTCATGATATATGGTAGAACGAAGCCATTTATATAATCAATTCCTTGATAAAATCATTACGAAAAGAATCGTGATCATGACTATGAGCAAAACTATAATATTTATCAGTGAAAACTATCGAATCATGGGAACACGAGTACATAAAATATAGTCGATGGTTAAAACTATCTCGCATCCACATATTGAGAATGGATCTAGTTATCTATTTTATACAAAAATATTTACAATACATAACATGTCTCCCGAATTATTAAACAACACGTAATAATATAAAAGTTCCAAGTTGTAAACAAATGCAAATTTTATACAAAAGACTTACAATACATAACATGTCTCTCGAAGTATTAAACAAACACAGAATAATATAAAAGTTCCAAGTTGTAAAAAAATGCAAACAAGAGGGGTTGCGAAGCAGCCTGTCTCTGCTAACAAAACAAAATAGGACTAATAAGTATCAATTCCTTCACTGTAGGGTGGATATCTAGAAGTATTAAACAACACATAATAATATAAAAGTTCCAAGTTGTAAACAAATGCGAACAAGAGGACTAATAAGTATCAATTCCTTCACTGCAAGGCGGATATCTATATCTGTGTTGGATGCAGTGTATTTTATGCATTACCTTCTATGATAACGTCTAAATAATAGTTTGGAATTTAGGCAAAGCAAGAACATGGCATGCCACAGGTCGAGGTCATTCATTGTTTTTAGGACACACATAACAGAAATAAATTTTATATGTAGCCTACATTGTCACGAGGTTGGGTGGGAGTCAGATTCTCCCCACTGTGACTTAATTAAGGTGACTGGTTATGAACGATGACTTCTCACCAGTGACCAATTAAAGTCGCTGTCGCAGATTAACTCCTTGTACGCCATTTTGTAAGCCAACCACGCGTCACTCCTTTTTTTTCTAAGAAAAACGATATTAAAAGAAATAGGTGCGACAAAGACATGATCAATGTAATATTTTTCTCGTTTCGCTAATTTAAAAAATAAAGAGAAAAACCCCATATAATGTAATATCCTGTAATACACTTCTGAAAGGAAGTTATTCGATGTTCATTGCCACCATTATAACGGGTAGTATAAAACATACCCACGAGATCATCCCTGTATCATAGAGAAGAGCATACATAGAAAATACAGCAGCATCATATTCATGATAAAGAGGAAATAAAGGATAACTGAAAAGAAAGAAAAACAAAGCAAAAGGAGTGTCCATAGTGTCTTCCATGGTTGGAAAAAGGCAGTCTCGCATGTGCAAACATTTCATCAAGCTCACTTGAAAATATTGATCGTCGTCGATATCCCATCTGCAGTGTGCAAATTCTTGAAGAAATGGCTCGCTTGAAAATCATCATGCAGTCTTGGCCTATGATATTCCGGCTCGCTTGATAAAAATTAAAAGGAGAGCATGTAGAAGATAACCATCCATGAACTATACCAAAAATCCCTGCACGCCAATACTAGTCCGCAATATAAGAGAAAACCAAGCCTATAAACAAAATGGCAATCGAAATATGAAGAGGCCGATCCCCATGATTGGGGAAAACTGGCGCCCCAGCATGATGTAGAAAATTTGCGCCCGGCTACATCCAACCAAGTCCATCAATCCCATCAGATCCAGGATCGTAGGGGAAAGAAATATCCATGGGAGTGATCGCATCGGCCGCCAAGTCCCTGTTCAAACCCGATGCATCGGGAGCTGAAAAGACAGAGCGCTGTAAAAATCCAAGATCCATCGAGCAAACAAGGATCATCAAGAAAAGCATAAACGACAGTCTGTACGAAAGATCCGGATATCTGGCATATGATGTCAGTTAGGTGTAGAGGATTTGAAAATGGGACGAGAAGGATCAATCGTAGTCAGGTGGCAACATAAGTTAACGTCTAGAAGAGCCCAAAGCAAGTACAGATGTCTCAATCCCGAATTCTGCCAGAATTAATTGAGAACGTCTAATGGATAGGAGCGTGAGGAGAAAACAGGCCTCTAAATCAAATACCAAATATAAAGCGGATCCTAAAAAGGACAAGGAGTAATGAGGGATTTCCGGCAAAGGAGAGTAGTAGAATCCAATCAAAAAATGTGACCGTCATCCGGACAAGGCCATAAATCCCTACAGCTGCCTGTATGATCCGCGAACCACGAAAGTGCCGATGCCGAGAAATCAATTCAAAAATAACCGGAAAACTTCGGATGACCCATCGGAAAATACCAGGGAGCCATCATACTTGCACCAGAACCAGCAATGGCGTCCACATTGCAGCAGCATGAAGAAAACGAAAAACCATCAGCCACAATCAACCACCTTCCCAACCACTGAGACCCCAGCACACAATGCCGCACAACAAAAACTTCTCACATCACCAGTGGCAGCACCCAGAAGCGGACGTAAGACAATTCCGCAAACATCCCATTGTGAACATCAACAGCACCCGGGGCATTGAATGTCTCAATGATCGAAGGACTTCAATTCAAAAGTGGCAGAGCCGCTGCATACATTCATAAAATATGTGGAGCAGAAATGATAGTCCATCATCAAGACTCCACCGAGTATGGGCATCGCCACAATGCTGCAGCCCTAGCCTGCATCAACGTAATCCAGCAACAACACCCCAGCACACAATGCTACGCAATTGAAACTTCCCACATCACCAGCGCCAGCACCCAGGCCCCCCCAAAGCGGCACCACCCACCATGTATGCAACCGACAGAAACCCACCATGTATGCAACCGACAGAAACGACAGCACTCATGAACCAAACATAGCCACCAATAGCCACAAGAAGTTGTCCCGAAAGGGTTCCAACATAATGAATCAACAGAAGCCACCAAAAACCATAAACAAATTGTGCACATTGGGTACCAGCATGATGAATGATAAATAGCCACCAGAAGCAGCAAACAACTCACCTCGATGGGTTCCAGCTATAAGATTCAAACATAGCCACCAAAAGCCACAAAAATGTCCATATTGGGTACCAGCTTTATGATTCAATAGTTGCCACCAACAGCAACAACAGCTTGTCCACAGAGGGTACCAGCTATATAGTTCGTGAGCGCCATACAGATGGGAAGGAAACTAAAAATGAAAGGTCAAGACGTATGCCCAAAAGACCTCTGAAACCCTCAAAAGCTCCCATGGATGCCCAGACTAATCTCTCTAAAACGATACTGCCATGGCAGACCCTAGGCTAACCTACAATGGATGCCTATGTCATTAATTTGTGAAAAATCAGTCCAAGGAAATATCGCTACAATCGAGGTTTATCTCTAAAGAGAGCAAGGCGTCAACTGCGTTGCTACTCCTGTCACCTCTCCATCTTCCAACCGTTGAATTTCATTTGGTCTCCATATAGAACCATGTTGTCAAGTCCCCTATCCCAATTACCTACTTACTCTCACAATGCCTAAACGGTATGGACGCTATTGGAATCAGAATTGCAACGAGCCAAAATTGAACAAAGCAGAGCAGCGTATTAACTTGAATTTTTTGACAACAGCTTGGCGTCTTAACTTCAAACTGGATAGCATTGCACAATTGGGGTTTAATTTATGCCTAATATTACACATTAAATTTTTTATAAATTTTAATAAAAAAGTCTGAAAAATAATAAATTAAAATAAAAATAGAAATAAAAATACTTGTCACTAAAACCTTGCATGTCTAATGTCAGAGCTATTGAAAAAAAGTCATTGATCTTTCACAGTTGTCCTCCTTATTTCACATAATTTCAAAAATAATTCAGTAGTGTATATTAATCTTGAATAACGTACTTAAAAATGGGAGGTGGGATAAATTAAAGATGAATTCAATTAATTACATGTAATAACACGTAGTTCTTGATATTTATTTAAAAAAAAATTCAAATGGAAATTAATTATAAGGATTCCAGGTGCATGGTCTCAATCTGATCTCGGTAACGATGGATAATTTCTCTCTAGAGTCTCTTCTACCTACCAAATGACAACAATGATTGCTTGGGAATACACGTCATGAGATCTACGGCATGGAAACATTGATTTCTTGGGAATACACATCCTGAGTTCTACGGCTCTTGATGATGGTAATCACCCTCTGGCTCCGATGTCACCAGCCATTCAATGTCACTTTCTTCTGGTTGATTGAGTCTATGCAACTAGGTCATGGAGGATTAGATTTCAAGTTTAATGGAGTAGGTAAAATATATCGATTCATGGTTTTTTGTTTCTTTTATCATTTGCGCCACTTTGGTTGCCCTTAATTACTAAATTTGCAGTCTTGTTTGTGCAAGAGTTTTGGTTTCCCTTAATTTTTGAATTTATAGTCTTGTTTGTGCAAGGGTTTATTTTGGTCCAGCCAATAGAATTTGTAGGTGGCACATGAATCTTTATCTTTAATTCGTTATCCTGTTGAGTGTCATGTGGAAGGTAAGGGTCATTAGGGGAATTTTGAGGTCTAAAATGGGCCTCCTAAGAAAAATGTACAAAAAAATAAACTTTTTAATAACCAATAGGATTCAAGATGATGATGTCAACCATGGGGGATGATTAACCATTTTTTAAGTAAAAAGATAAAAATATTAAAAAATAATAAAATAATAAAACTACCTTTTCAACTCGTATTTTCAACTTATCTCCCAAAGTTTTTACTCAAATTTCGAGTGGGAGTACTCATTGGATGCAAAATTTAATTCATCATCCAAGGAGTACCCATGTTGCATACTTTCAATGGACCTTGCTACACGAAAAATGAGAAATACATTAAAACACATGATTGCAATCAGGTTTCTCATGTATTTCTCATTTTTCATGTAGCATGACCTATCGAAAGTATGCAACATGGGTACTCCTTGGATGAGGAATTAAATTTTGCATCCAACGAGTACTCTCACTCGAAATTTGAGTAAACGCTTTGAGAGATAAGTTGAAAAGTAGTCTTTTCTTTTTTCCCTCTAAAATTTGATGATGTAATCAAATATTATTTTATTATTTCCACTATTATTATATAATTTCCTTAGGAGGCCCATTTTAGACCTCAAAATTCCCCTAATGTCAATAGAAAGGTCTTCTCCTCACAAGTTCATCTGGACACGTTTTTCTATATATTCTTTGTATACTTTCTTCCCTTTCTTCTCTGTATATTGTATATTCTATATTCTCTGTGAAGTGTTGTGTATATTGTGTGTTTCTATGAGATGTTTGTTTATGTATTGTGTCTTTGTCCATATTCTCTAATTTTGTGTTCACTGAAAGAGGAGAATGGAAAGTATTCAAGGAAAAGATGCATGGTAAAATGAGTTTTAAAGGGCCAACGAAATTCCATTTTATTTTTAATTTTTTTAGAATTGTTTGCATCGTTGCTCTAATTCTATTTTGTTTGTAAAATATCTGTTAGTGTTCCAATCTGATCGATTTTGTTTGTTACAATTTATCAATCAATTTGTCAATTATTTTATATTCTCTAGATGTCATGTCTATTATCTAATTTCTCAGGAAGGAGGAATTAATGTGAGTATAAAAATGGTTAAGAACAACAATTCAGTGATGATCGGTTAAGAATAGGAATTGAGTGTTCATGCTCATTAGCTGATAAGTCGAAGGAAAACTATTCACAATGTTGGAATGCTCCGTAATTGCAAAGAGTAAGTAAAACTGTTCTCTCTTCCACACTTCTTGGGTTACTATTTAATGGTATTAACAACTTGTTATTATTCTAACACTTACCATTGTTCTTGATTTCTACAGGTGAGGTTTTTCCTGCTACGACTTCCTAGAGCCTCACGACCTTCAAGTCACATTCGAGGTTCTTCTTTTGATTACTCCTTTCCTTGTTCCTTTCCATGTGCAGACAATTGTTATCATACGTGTAGACGACTGTTATCATAGGGTTTGTGTAGGAAATTAAAGGCTAACTCTTTCATCCCTCTCAGACAATGGTTTTTCTACCTCACATTCGGCATGATTAAGGTTCTCAGTTGGGTGTAGACAACCTCATATAATACCTTAATGAACGGTTTATGGCCCTGTGTTTTTTTTGTTTTTTTTGGATTATCTAACCACAAAGTTACTCATTTACTATATCTATGCTATGCACATTATCCTTAAAGGGAGAATCTCCCTGGCTGTTATTTATAGATTAAAATTCCTTCATGTACATTTATTTACCTCAGCAAAAAAGAAATGAAAGTTCAGTGGATTTGGCAGTAGTAAGCTTCTTATTTTATACTTATATTTTTACAATACTTATAATTTTACAATTCATCCATTCTTGGATGAATTTGACAAATAAATACTTAAACTCTTCTCACATGTGTGTAAATTTTTCCTAAACTTTTTCCTATATTACCTAGAAATGAAATATCTTTCTAAGATTGTCAAACCAAGCCAAATTTTATGATAAGAATTAGAAATTTAAATTTTGTGATAAAATCTACTGGTGATGTAGGATTCGGGATGTTACTGTAGGTGAAATAATGTTCCTACATCGTTAAGTGAACTGGATGTTACGACAGGTGAAATAATGTTCCTACGTGAATAATCGTTGCCTGGGTGAACTGATTAATCGTTACCTGGGTGAACTGGATAGTTGCAAACATCAACAAGATCCATAAAAATTTAGACATGGCCATCAACAGAAATGATACCATTAACAAAATATACTATATATAAAAAACAAAAAACACACTCTATGCAGAATAATAAAATAAGTAAGAAGATGTCGTCAACAAATATGCTATATAGAAAAAATGAAAAACACACTTTGTGCAGAAGATAAAAATCAGTAAGCCTAGAGACAGTCACAGAGAAATGAAGCACTAATTCCATCAACAGAAATGGTATCTTCGCATGTAAATGAAACATTGATGCCATCAGCAGAAATGGTATGTGGACTCACACCAATTAAAAGGCCAACAAGTAAGCTTGCATGTGGTTGTACGTGTGCACTCAAACCAGAACAAAGGCCAACGTGTATGCTTGCATGTGGTTGTATGTGTACATTTTCATGTGATTGTAATACGTGGAAGCTCATGCAAAAATGGGCTATATACCATGGCCTATGTATTTTTCCTCTTAACACTTAATGCTAATGCTAACTAGCATTACTTTATTACAGAAAAAACATATTGACAACATGTTTGTTTAACCTAAGTTTTTCGTACAATATTTTGCCTCCCTGCCTCGAGATGAGGCCAAATAAGATCTCAAATTTTTTGATTGGTTAATAAAAAGCAGTGGCAATATGGAAATATTTAAGATGGTGAACAAAAAGTACATTGAAACAAACTTTAGGTTTAAGAGAAGACTTTGGGTTTAATTATATGTTTTTTTAATATTGGCTCAAATTTTAAGGCATTTCGATTAAAATAGGCCCTGTTGCCTTATGACAGGGACTAATAAGATTGGATCAATACCAAGTTGTGGTGGTAATATATGGGTGCAAATGTTTCAAAGTCGAATATCATAAGATTGGATTTAAATATGTACATATGATGTAGTTAAAAACAAATTCTTTTGGTCCAATTAAACTTTGTAAATAGAATTAAAGTGATAAATTAACATATATTGTAGAAGAATAGTAATCAAATTCAAATGCAAATAAAATTGGATCAATACCAAGTTGTGGAGGTAATATATGGGCGCAAATGTTTCAAAGTCGAATATCGTAAGATTGGAGTTCAATATGTATATATGATGTAGTTAAAAACAAATTCTTTGGTCCAATTAAACTTTGTAAATAGAATTGTCCACAGGGTCTTGGATAGATGGTGATTAGGTTCTCTATTAAGGCACTCCTTGATGTGAATTCATCGGTTCAATTCCTTGGCCCGATCGGGGTGATATATTAAACATGATGATGATGTAGTCCCACCCAAAATTACAAAAGAAAAAAAAAACTTTGTAAATAAATTAGCATATATAGTAGAATAATAGCAATCAAATTCTTTTCAAGTACTTTTGCACAAAGTACAATAGAATTTCAAAGAATAACATAGAAAATAGGGAGAAATAACATTATTTTATCTTTTAAGTAATAAAGTTATAAATAATAGAACATTAGGAAGCTTATAGACGTTGAATCTAAAGTAGCAGTGGTAGCAAGTAAGTACAATTTTTATAAGGTAGTTGATGGTGAATTAAAAAAAAAAATGTGATAGCAAGGGTCTTTACAGGAATGATGATCGCCCAGGTTCATTTTAATTATATGTTTATGTTTTATAAATTACCTTTTATTGTTGCTTATGTTTTACATATATGGTTTGTCAACAACATCCATATGATATTTTGTAACCTCCATGAGAACTCTGTTAGACATTTTTCATGGCCTAGTGATATTTATGTTGTAGTTTCTATTTGGTATATTTTGAAAGACATAAGAAATTTAAAATATCTTCATTGTTGTTGGTTTGGTTTCTCACATGGAAGACCGCGACAATAAGACTTGTATCACTAATATATGATCTAATGGAAGCCGACAAATTAACAATAAATATAAAAATATTCTATTTGTTGAAAGAAAAAAAGATTAAATGTCTCTAATAAATAAATTCCATGTTTTTATTGTTTGCATGTGGACCACCAATTTTGATGGGTTTGTGTTCTATTGGCAATGGATTTCTTAGTTGGGAGGAACCTATTCCAATGGGAGTTACATCTACCTCTTGTTGATATATCACTAGGATTTGTAGAATCACAAAGGTAGGATGTAGCATACTTGCTTTAATTTAAAGCCTATTAAGTGTTTTCCATGATGTGTGGGTCTAAATTAAGCCCTATTGATTTTGTCTTGTGTAAAAATATGTATTGGAGTTTATTTCAAGTAAATAATGAATTCATTTGTAATATCCCCCTTTCTAAATTTGTTATTTTAACCCACACATTTTCAAAATTTTCTTTGAGGACCCTTGTTAAACAATTAGCGAGCAAACATTTTCATAACCACTTTGTGAGAAAAATAAATAGCATGTACAAAAATAATATTGCAAGGGAAACCATAATTTGATTAGCTGAAATAGAGGGTTTACATGTAAATATTAACTTTATGAACTTGTACACCTCTCCGATAAATGTATGAACTAACTCGGTCTCCAAATATAATGACTTTAGCACTCAAAAATGAACTCAACCCACAAGGAATTTTGGCATGGGAAATGAGATAAACTTGGCCCTATCAGAAATTGATATTGAGCTCAACAACTCAGCCTCCAAAGGATAGTAGTGTCTTGGCCTCCCACAATAATTCGACTCCCAGAAGTGCAAGAAACTCAAGCTATCAAAGGATAACTCGACCTCTCTACATGAATGCTCAACTTTGGAAAAATGAATCTATCACCAAAAAATGAATACCAACTCTAGCAAATGGATCTAACCTCGAAAAATAAATATCATCTCTGGAAAAATGGACAGAACCCAAACAAATAAATATAAGCTCCGGAAAGATGGATAAAACCCCAACAAATAAATATCAACTCTGACAAAATGGATATAACCCCAAAAAATAAATATCAACTCCAAAAAAACAATTAGAACCCCAAAAAATAATATCTGCAAAAAAACTCATCCCTTTGAATAACTAATGAAACTCAACCCAACAATTGATGAATTCAACCCATTGAAGATAACAACAATAGATAAACTTGGGCTTCTTAATAAATTTGATCCCGACAACAACAACTCGATCTTCAACAAATATATATAAATTTGTATCCTTGAGATATAGCTGCAAATTAACCTATAATTTAAGCACAAATGGAAATATGAATAATTTTACCACAGTTCCAACTAGGGTGGAAATTATGTCCAAAATTGGATGATTACTAGTTAGGGTGGCAATGGATTTCCACCGAAACTAGTTTGAGAGTCTCGCCTGAAACCCTAGAGAGAAACTTTCTTGAGCTCCGAGACTAAAAACCAAGAAATAATCATAAACCATAATGAATGAGAAATGACCTTATCTCCCCTTTTATTATATTTTGTTGGATCTTCTCCAATCTTCTATAATCTCCTTTTATTATTTTATTAATAAGCCACTTAATGCATTTTCCTCTTATTTTCCAAGTTACTTTTTCCCCATTTTACTTACCCCTCAAATAAAAACATTTTTCTCCTTTTATTTAATAAGTGACTTTTATTACTAATTAAAGTCACCTTTATCTCCAATAAATTCTTAAACTGCTACCATGATCACACTAGGCTCCTAAAGCCCCTTTTCCTCATTTTTTCTTGTAGATCTTCTCGTCCTGATTCCGATGAGTTATTATGATAACGGTGTTTACCATAGTAATCAACCTGAAACAACAGCGTCAGTGTAATTAATTAAAATATGGTTGTTAATAACTCCACTTTATGAAAATCATCGAAATGCAGTGGAACCAAGATCAAACTATGTGGAACTAATCTTGATGATGAAAAATGGAAAGTGATCCCAATCGGCCTCCAAAAATCTCCTCAAAACACTTTGAACCCACCTATAATGTAATCTTGATCCTATGACCTGACTCACATAAGCTTTGTAAATCCTTCCTATTCTCACCACAAGGAAATCCACAAAATTAGGGACATTACATCTTTTATATTTATAATTACAAATCTTAAATAGTAATTTTTTTAAAGATTAATAAAAAATTGAAAACATATTAAAATGCTTTTTGTAATTATTTTTTATATGAAAAACTTTCATATGAAGCTAAATTCATTTTTTCAATACATTTCCTACTTTTTTGGCTCCTCCAACAACCTCCCCTCAATCCCTTTCAATGCCTTATACTTGGAGGGAATTGTGAGGCCCCACCTTTTCACCAAGTGTATAGGTCGCCCTACCAAGCCTATACAAGTTTTTGGAGCAATGATTAGCCATTTAATAGAGTGAAAAAATGGAGGATCACCCGGGAGTTTGATTAGGGCTTATCAACCAATTCATCAACACAAAGACACCCTCCTCCTCCTAGTTGATTGCGGAAATCGTTGGGAAAAACGTTAAATTTGATTTATCCACCAAATGTTTTATTTTTTATAGTGTATATGGTGCATTACTAATCCTCTACCTAGTGGATAGCATTGGCTTAGTAACTAATGCAATGGCATGAGGTTTTTCTTAATGAAGATTCAAGGTTTTTTCACTAAATTTAGCACTATCTTAGTCACTTATAAAGTGATAAATGTTACACTAATGATAAATTATGAGCTAAAGGTTCCACATTATATTCCTCTTATCTCAATGGCATTTTATTAGTCATCAATGTAGCGATACAAGACCTCCTTCAATCAAAATTTGGGTTTTTTTCACTAAATTTGGCCTCTTTCAGTCATTAGAGCAAAAATTCACCGCTATATCCAGTGATGCGTCATTATATTTTCATAAAATGTGTGATATAAATTCTCCTTGATCTCCTCCCAACCTTCATAACACTCTATTCATCTTCTGAGTGCTATAGGGTCATTTTTTTACCATATTTGGGGGTTTTTCACCAAAAGTTGCTTCTCTGGCCTCTGTAGCACATAAATAATAATTAGTGAAGTGAGATATTGCTTTATTGAGCCTTATTTCTATTCCATTTTTCTCCCTATACCATCTATCAAATACTACATGGTTTTCTAAGCCTTCTTTATTGAGTTACAGGATCAAAATTTGAGGTTTTTCTTTAGTTTTTGGGCCTCCTAAACCATTATAGTGCAGTGTAAGCCACTAATCTAGTGGAGTAGAAAAAATTAATCATTAATATATATACAAAATTTTCCCAATATTTTATTCTGATCCTTGGTGATTTTCACGAATTTTTTCCTTAGTTATGAGACCTTTTCCCACGGTTTCTTGGTTGTAAAATGACATGATTTGGAGGTGAATTTCAAGGAAAAAGGGAGAATTTTTTATGTGATATAAGTATCATTTAAAATACTTTATTATGTACTCAATATCCTCAAGATATGTTTCCCTTTATTTTCTGAGGGTTTTCCCTCATCAGAACCCTTAAATTTTTATGTTTTGGGGTCCAAAATTCAACTTTAAAGCTCAATTTCTGGCCTCCCAAACCATTGTAGTGTCACACTAATGATTATTATAGTGAAATAGCACTAAACCAATCATTAATATAGCAACACAATTTTTACTGAATCTCCGGAACTGATCCAATATGTCTCCCTCAACGTTTTCCATCATATTAGGGGTCTTCTCCTAAGCCTTTCTTTAACAGAATCAACCTAAATTGAAGGAGAAAACTAGGGATAAACGTGCCATTTGTTAAAGTTCCATAATTTAATTAAAATAATTATATTATGGCCCTAAAAATTATCATATATTTTCCTCCCTTGGTTTCCCAAGGTTTCCCTCACTAAGGCCCTAGAGTTTCATGCATTGGGAACACCTCCTTACCAATTCTTTGTCATTTTCAATTGAATTTTAACGAGTCATTATATTCAGTATTTGAAATATAAAAAAAAAATCCTTCCCATAATAATAGAGAGCTTCCTCCATGGGGAAATGCAGAACCATCTTTGCCATAATTTTGGATATGTAACTGTGATGGTTAGGAGAGGCCCCAGTGTTAAATTTATCAATATCTTAGTCTCATCACCATTGAAAACCTGATACATGTGAACAGAAATAGCGATACCTTGAAAATATTTTCCCTAGTCCTATGCACCTTACATGTAATGCCAATATCTATAATGGGCATTTTTTTTAAGTTATTATGTAGGAAATTTCAATCTAAAGACTATCATTTTCATAGGATAACCAAAGAGGAAATCTCTTGACTGTAAAAAATAATATACATTTCAAATCGACAGGAATAGATTCACACATCAGTAGAATGAGAAACCTCAACCAATTGAAGTTCAAGAGAAGGTCAGGCTTAGCGAAAAGGGAGCATAGAATTGGGAAATTTTTTGGATGTGAGGGAGTTATCCTTCAATGTCTTCATTAGTGTATTTGTAAAAGGAAACCCAAGAGGAAAACAACATGGTTGTAACAAGTATTGCATGATATAAATTAGTAGTAAGGGACACCCCCAAAAGAAGCATAGGAACATACCCATGCCTCCATTAATGTCAGCTTCGTTTTGAAGGTACAAGAGAAATTGGAGAAGGATATGGATTAGATAGTGTAACATTGTCCATTGCACATTACCATGAACTCATTCTTATTTTCATAGGAGAAGGATAGATAAATGCTTCCCCATGGCACAACTAAATATCATGACAACATGAAGAGCTTTCCACCTAGTAAGGTCAAATGGTTACATCATCCTGTGAGTCTATGTGGTAGGTTTTGAATACATCGTGAGATCATGAACTAAAGATCCACTTAGATCATAACAATTGTCAGCCTTTTTTTGATAGTTCAAAACAGTTTTATTTTATCCAATTTATAAATTAGAGGAATTTGAAGAATTGTAATTGACCTACCCATAAGCTCAACAATCACAAATGTTAGTTACTAAAATATGCCTTTTGAAACGAATTTTACACCTTTTATTGATTTCATTGAGACCATAGTTATGGGGTTGACACTTATGTACTTACTGTTGTAATATTCATATGCCCGAAAGGTCATTGTTGGAATTGTAAGGTTGCATGCATCTTGTACTTGCTTTCTAACTATTCATGAACATTTCATGTGTGTATGTACTTTGTGGGATATATATTTCTAGTTTATGGACTATTTTGTAAGTTAGATGGTATATCTCACATGCTTGTTATTTCAATTTTGTACTTTCATTAATAAGTACTTGTTATATATAAATGTTGATTATTCTTCATTTGTTCGTTGTCCTATATTACAACTAATTATTTACTTGCTTATGCAGTTGTGTGTTCATTGGCTCATGTTAGATTTTTGGTAACATCGGACAAGTGTTCTAGTCTCGATTTGTGTCTAAGATGCTAAGGAACACATGATCTCCAAAACCCATAAAACATTTCAGGAGAAAACACCTAGAGACCACTAAATTAAATTAATTGATTAATAATTAAAAATGCCTAAGTATAACTTAGGAAAATTGATTAATTAATTGAGGAGATTGACTTATGCTCTAGAGACTTCCAGCAAAAGACATGGATCGATTTTAAGATGATGTTAGCCATTGATCATGATCAAATAATGGCCATTGATGCTCCAACAAGATATTATAAGAGTAATTCAATAGGATGGAGAATGACACAGGAGGGAGAGCAAGAGTTAAGGCAGATAAAGCCACCTAGTTGCATTGATTTAGCAAGGGTGCAGTTCAAGCTATAGATTGAACAACATAGAATTTGAGGAAGAGACATAAGGAGGTTTGCTAATGTTTTTCGATTGTTGTATTAGGTAGAGAAAGGAGGCTAAAATTTATAATAGAGAGGTCGATTTCTATAGTACAAGTTTCCTAGTTGCTAGAGTGAGTTTCCCATAGAGGATCGATTTAGCTGATAGTTCTCGAATCTATTTGGAGGAAAAAATAGGCAAGACAACTCACCTGAAGAGGCTTTCAAGGAAAATATATTTATCTACAGGTAGCAGTGTGTGCCACTTCTCTAGATATGCAAATTTTCATGGACGTGCGAGTTGCCTAGTGAGGGCCAGATTGAGTTGGAGAGAGGGAAAAACAATTTTCCAGTTTGAGATATAATTTTTGGAGCTAAGATAGGGAGGCTAGTACTTGTAATTCTCTATTTTTCTACATGATAAAATATAAACCCTCATATGCTACATTATTCTCTATTGTGTCAATTTTTTTATGTGTGTGCATCTATTTCTCAGTTCCTGATTTTACTTCTGCAACATTTATTTTATTGTGAAGAATTTCATTGTGATTTATTCGTTAATTTCCATAAACAATCAAACAGCTAACTAGTTAGAAGGATAAATTCTAGTTGCTACAATTTTAAGGAAATTTCACATGGTATCATAGCATTATTGATCATATTTTATGCTCACAAGAAAAATATTGGTAGATCATGTCGTTTTAAAGGAAAATTTGAAGCAGAGGATTCATGTCTATGCAGGCCAAGCCAGGAGTGTGAATTTCTAGGCAGAAATCAATTTCTAGAGGCAGAGTGTAGGAAAAGTTGATTTGCTCAGAATCTGAATTTGCGAGAAATGTGGTTGTCTGATAGAGGGTTCTAGTGAGTAGATCAGTTGATTTATTGAGTAGATATGGGCATAGAATATTTGCAGCAAAGGTTACAGTTGCAGATCTGCGTTGGGAAGGAAGAGAAAAACACACAGGAGATTTCCAATTTTACTTAGAGGGTTTCTTGTTTCCAGGAGGAGATCGGAGATTTCTTGTAGCAACAGGTTGAAGTAGTAAAATCAAATTTTTAGTGCAAGTTTACCAAAAAATCGAGTTCGAGTTGCATAGGTTGTATTTCATGTGTTAGTTCTCAAAGAATGACATTCAGACGTTTTGTCGAGTAGTATTAGTGAGAAGCTAAGGGCAGTAAATTAGCTAGAGAAGGATTTTTGGGGCAGGTTTGTACATTCCTAAGAGAATATGAGTAGCAGAAGGAAGGTCTAGCAGGAAAGAGAAGGATATTTCCAGATCCAGAGACTATTTTATTTTAGTTTCGCAAGATGGATTCAACATGAATCAGGGATCAGGACAGACTTAATGAAGCTTCTAATTTTGGCATCTGGAAGGCCAGGATGTAGCTTTTGTTATATGAGGATGGTCTAAAGGAGTTCATAAAAAATGTCATGGTAGAGCCAACAGATGCACAAAAATTAGAAAAAATCAAGAAATAGATAGCCAAGATAAAGAGGACGGTTTTACATGGGGCTGAGATCATATCGCTCCACTCCTTACATATAAGAATATGACAAAGGACATGTGATATGTCATTGTAAAACTATACCAGAATCCATCAGAGAATCGTAAAATGACTCTCAAGGGGAAGTTGAGGACCACGAAAATACCGAAGGGTAAGAACGTGACATCTTACCTCACTAAATTTCAAAATGTCCATGATGAGATAGCAACTGTAGGAGAGAAACATTAAGACAAAGAACTTGTGTGAGTAGCCCTAAATGGGTTTACCAAGGAATGGAGGACCTTTATTCAAGGGATCACCAGACAAGATCATCTACCAGATAGGGAACGTCTATGGTGTGACTTCACACAACAGGATCTAAGGCTCAACCTAGTCAAAGGTACTACCAATAGCAGCAATAAAGGACCAAAATCTGAGAAGGAGGAGGAAGAAAAGGTTTCCCTTGTTAGTAAGAGAAAGGTGGAGAAGGGTCTCAGTCAGGGACAAAACTCAAAGGGAGGTAAGAAGAAGAAAGAGGACTTGTCAAAGATCAAATTCTTTGGATATGGTTGTTTGGTCAATACGTCACCTAGTGTCCAAAGAGGAAGAAGGATAAGAGGGGGCAAGAGAAAACGGTAGCTTTGAAAAAGATATATGAATTGACCTCCATGTTGGAGGAATTATCATTGATAACATCCTTACCTCTAGAAGGGAGGAGGATCATAATGCTTCAGAGTTGCAGGATTGGTAAAGGTTCGAGGAGGCACAACATTAGACAAGTGTTTCCTCATGGATCATTACCTTTGCTACAAGGGTCCACAGTTTTCAGTAGTAGGAGGATTAGTGTTCAGAATGTGTAGTCATATCTTGGGGGATAGTGCAGAAATAGTTGCAATTTGATATTGGATAGGCACAATAACAATTGGGCACAATAATTTACTTAATAGACAAAGAAGAGCTAGTTGTAGTCATAGACTCAAGAAAAAATTGTAGATCTAGTGTAGAGACATAGTAGATATGAAGATATTGGGTTTCCAGTTGCAATTGCAAGAAATTTGTGTGATTGGAGGTGGAATTGTGAATTTCCCAATTGCAGGTTGCAAGTGTAGTTCCAACTAGAGTGGGATTCCACAAAGGAGTTTCCATCTAGGAGATATTTCCCAATTATGTTTCAGAGTGATATCAGATGAGATTAGACTCACTATTACAGTAGTTGCAACAGTTGAGTAGTGGAAACAACCACGTGAGATAGATCAGAGTATGTAGAGTGGTTGGTGGATAATGATCACAAATTTGACTTCTTCACAGTGATTTCTAGTGACAAAGAGTCATATCAAAGTGATATGTGAATAAAGGAGGTGAAACAAATGTCAAACATCAACAACCTGGCAGTCCAACTACAATTTTTAGAGTAGAGATATGATTGGGAGAAGAGAACACCTTCCTCACTAAGAAGGAGTGTTATATTTTTGGTAGCATCAGACAAGTGTTCTAGTCTAAATTTTTTTCTAAGAGGCTAAGGAATAGGATATCTCCAAAACCTAGAAAAATTTTCGGGAGAAAACACCTAGAGACCACTCAATTAAATTAATTAATTAATAATTAAAAATTCATAAGCCTAACTTAGGAAGATTGAATAATTAATGGGAATAATTTGAGGAGATCGACTTATGCTCTAGATACTTTTAGAAAAAGACATTAATCAAGTCTAATATGATCTTAGCCATCTATCACGATTAGATATTGGTTTTTGATGCTCCAACGAGAGATTATATGATCAAGTTGATGGGATGGAGACTGACACAAGAGGGAGACAAAGGGCTCAGGTAGATTGAGCCACCTAATTCTAGTGATTCGAAAATGGCATAGTTTGAGCCAGAGGTCGAGCATCAGAGACATGATGCAACGGAGAATTTGAGGAAGTGGAATTAGGAGGGTTTAAAGTGTTTTTACAGTGCTAAATTGGCAGGAGAAAGGAGGATGAAATTTCTAGTAGAGAGGCCAAGTTTTGCAGTGCGAGTTTCTCAATTATTAGAGCAAGTTACCTAGAGAGGTTTGGTTTAACTATTAATGCCCTTATCTAGCACGAGGAGACCTATAAAATTATTTGTGGAGGAAAAAATACGAAGGACGACTCACCTATAGGGGTTTCCAGGGCATATCAATTTATCCAGAGGCAGCAATGAATGCTCCCAGTTTCATGGTGTGAATTTCTAGGGAAGTCTGAGTTGCCCAGTGAGGTCCAAATTGAGTTGGAGAGAGGAAAAATTAATTTTCCCAGTTGAGATATAATTTTTGGAGTTGAGCCAAGGAGGCCAGCAATTTTAGTTCTCTATTTTGCTGCATAATAAAATATAAACCCTAATTTTTTGCACTGGTTTTCCCTTTGGGTTTTTTCCAGGGACTTTTGAGTCCAAAATAATTGCGTTGATTTTTTATGTGTGTGATTCTATTTCTTAGTTCACGGTTTTACCTC
Organism: Pinus albicaulis; assembly: GCA_034641835.2. Classification (NCBI taxonomy): domain Eukaryota; kingdom Viridiplantae; phylum Streptophyta; class Pinopsida; order Pinales; family Pinaceae; genus Pinus; species Pinus albicaulis. The sequence continues at coordinate 35,987 of JAXQQM020091396.1, forward strand.
TGCAACTTTTATTTACTGGGAAGAATTGTAGTGTGATTTATACGTTAATTGTCATAAACAATTAAACTATTAATCAATTAAGAGGATAAATTCTGGTTGCTGCAATTTCAAGGAAATCTCACAAATCATTGCTTCCTATTTCTTATCTATATATCACTACTATCTATCTTACCTTTTTTTTTTTTAATCTTAGTGCATTGGTTATTTTTAGCTTATAATTCATACTCCTCTTTGTTGTGGCATTCATCCATAGCTCACAACAATTCTCAAACCAATAATGATTACTAGGCTAGAATTTGGATAGGTCTCTCATCCCAAATGGTGTGAGTTCTAGTTGGGATCTCATATTGGAGAGTACCTCTAACTGTTGTTGGGCTATAAATGCCTACCAACACCTATATACTAAATTCTCTATAAAAATTATAAAATTTTCTTAATTTTTAGTTTGAAAAAACAACTTTAGGAAATATTAGCCAAAAAAACCATAAATTTTTTATGATATTTTGAAATAATTTCTTATTTCCATTGATGATATAGTTTTCATTATCATAGGAATTAGAATACATATAAAAATCTTCCAAATAAAAAGAGAACGCATATCAGTATCTTTTATTACTTTTAATGTAAATCAAGTTAATATCATATATTGGACCACTCATAGAGTTATAGTTATGGAGTGAGTATATAAGTTCATGATAGATTTTATTTTATGTGTGGATATTACTTTGGTGTGAATTTTCAACTCGACTAAACTTTCCTATTTTTTTTGGTCTTTGGTGTGATCTTCGATTAGTTTATAGTTAGAAGGAACTTAGATTTTAGGGTTTAAATGTTACTAGTATAAAAAATGTTGTCAACAATAGGGTACTTTTGATGACAAGATCACCTTATTGTATACATTCTTATTTGAATAAATTGAATTTTTTAAATGTTTTTTACTACCTTGTCATCTTCTTGTTGCGTTGTTTTTTAAACTACTCTAAAAGGTCTCTTGATGATAGGCACAAGATGGGCTACATTAATATGTGTTGTTGACTAGAACCCCATATAAGAATAGGCTGCAACTGGCATACCATATTAAGTTGTATTACAGTTTTACTAAATACAAAAGTGAGTAATGTGCATTGACGATGATGGTTTTACACAATCATACAAATAACTATTTTTGCATGTTTATCTCTCTAATGATGGAATATAGTGGACATATGGAATATGAAAACCATCATACTCCAAAGGTATCTCGAAAAAATGCAAAGGAACTTAGATCTGTGATAGTAACACATCCAAATTTAACCCATACAAGTATAAACCAGAAACAAGCAATGTCAGTGACATTTGTCTCATGACATGGCACTAAGATTGAAATATTAGAAAACTAATCTACTAATAGAAAAATGTTTTCCTTTTTTCACTTAATAACATGAATTCATATTAGGAAGTCCATAAAGCCTAACTCCAAAGGCTTATTAGAAATCATTAAGGGCATGCACAATCCATGTTTCTTATTAGGAGGTTTAGTGATGACATAAGAAACACATCAATAAATGTTATACACTGTGTCATGCATTAGGGTTTGGGAAAAATAAATATTTTGTAGTATTTCTAAGGTATTTTAGACACCAAAATAATATGTTGATTTTGAAAGTGTGTACCCTGTAATGCCCTACTTGATCCTATCATGCTAATTTTGATAATTAGTGTTTAAATAAATTGAAAATATTGACTTATAACTATGTAGTAATATTGGTATATAACTATACTTGAGAATCTGTAATTTTATTTACTGATGCGACTTTTTATTATTGAATCTGTAATTTTATTTACTGATGCGACTTTTTATTATTCGTTATTAGTTAGTTATTAACCAATTCCCAAGGTTTTATAAGTTGTCTTTTCCAATTTATTTTTGAAATAAATATCCATATTTCAATTCCCAAGGTGTCTTCTCAAATTTACTTTTGGATAAGATATGGTCTTCTCCAATTTATTTCTAAACTAAATATCAATATTTCAATTCCCAAGGTTTTCCAAGTTGTCTTCTCCATTTTAATTTTGAATTAAATATTAATATTTTCATTCTCAAGGTGTCTTATCAAATTTATTATGGGATAAGATATGGAAAGGAAAGTCAAGGTAATTAAATTAAAAGGATGGGGGCAGTATTCATGGAATTAATGGTAGGTGGTTGAGGTGGATGAGAGGAAGAGACATAAAGGGAATCAGGATTAGAGGAGAAAGAGTGTGATCCTTATTCTTTATTTTTGCATTGGAGGATTTTATTTTGGGAGGAGAATTATGGAGAAGGAGAAGGGAGAGAAGGGAGAGAAAAATGAGAGAACTCAAACTTGGATCTATTGAAAAATTTTGGTTTTAACTTTGACACACTACAACTAGTTGGACTTGGACTCAGAGGGTTAGGGACCTATGGAAGTTCCCTGGGCTCGGAAATTATTCCTACTTGGATGGGAGGTAAATTCAGTCGGGTAGCCTAATAGGAGCATTCCAACAGAGTCAAGATAATCCCAACCAAGGCACTAGAACATGTATTCTTCCATTTGTTGTTTTATTTATGTAAATTGTTGCAAATAAAATTCCTTACATGTTTAATATGTTGTAAATAAGATTTTACTTATATGATATTATCAAATAAATGTTTAGTTACAAACATGTTATTTTCCTTCTTATTGTGATTAAATTAAACAATAAATTTGGTTTAGCTAGAAAATCTAGGTTGAGTCCTCACATGTGGTATCAGAGCTAAACTCAAAATATAGACCCTAAAACCCACCAAAACTATATTTATCCCACCTATAATATTTTGCAACAGAAGAAACACAAGATAATAAACACACACAAAAAAAAAACAATTTGGAGCATGTGCCTCCAAAATGTTGAATTGAGAATGAAAGGGATGAAAGAAAATACTTTGCAATGGAGAGTGCATAGCAAGAAAATATTGCCCTTTATTATGAAGGAATTCAACCATCGTTTTGTTGATTTAAAAGAAATGTGTTTGAATTTCATGAAAGCGTGTTGGAGTACACCTCTCTACTTTTGACCTCCATTTCCCCCACCTATCATAATAACAATTGCTCGAGCATTTCTCTCGACCTCGTGCTATGAATAAGTATTGAATTATTCACAGCTTAGCGACTACTGCAACCCCATTCATTTCAACACTGCTAGTGCTCAGAGGGCATGATTCAAAAATATAGTGGTTCATGGAATGCTCTACGTTGGTCTCTTCCCTAGTATAATAGCCTCCCACTTTGTAAGAAGCTACAGACATTTTTATTGAAAAGTTCAATTTCAGATACAAAAAATTTGAATTTTTGAAAAAAACCCTTTGTTGTCCTGGAGCTATTATTTTGAGCTATCGTAATTAGGAGAAAATTGTTATAATACATGAGAAAATTGTTATAACACAAGTGGGACTTTGGGTAAACAATTGATTATAGGAAGTTACGTTCAACTAAGACAGTGCTTTGAACTATCACTTAGCTTAAAATGACACTGAATTAAAGTTATTTTCTTTGATATATGAGAATTTGAACTTCAAAATGAACAATTAGAGTTAAATCTAATATTTTTATTTCAAAAATATTGAGAATTTTATCTTGCCCGAATTAATTAGATTTTAATTTAGCTACTTTATTTCCAAAAAATATATTGAGTTGTGCCTGACACTTTAACTCCATGCTTGTTATTCCCATATCTCCGTGGGTATGGAAGGGGCTTATAAATAAAGGGAAAATAAAAAATAACTTTATATTTAACATAGATTCGAGCGCCGATCTGTGAAGAATCATCCCATTAATTTTGATTGTTATACCAGATCTATCTTGAAGGAAAAATGACATTTATGGATAGCGGGGTCTGATTAAAAGTTTACCAGCTTGCATTATGTTACATCGTTCTAAATCTGAGAAATTTGGTTTCATTGTGACTTTGATCTCTAAATATAAATAATTTTGTAAAAAAGCCCTCTATGTGAAGGTGAGTTGTTGTAGCTAATATCAATTGATAAAGCTACTCAAGGTCAGTTGGAAATGGGATTAATGATAACATGCATTGCTCAAACAATCTTAGTAAGCTCATCAGAGTGTTTACATCAAGCACAAGTTCACGACGTGCTGAATGCAAAAGAGTGCCTGAGAGGCGACGGAGGTTGCATATAACTCAGGCGTGATCCGAAAAGGAACAGGGTTTAAGGCGGCTAGGCATCTAATTGTAATCTCTGGTGCAGAGATCCGCTAATTTGCTGGATATTTTCTTGATTACTGTCATTAATCTCCATTGACTGAGGAGGCGGACGTGCTTCGAACTTGGCGAGACGCAGAAGTACAAGCAGCCATGATATATGTTGCTGCAGAACTGGATCCTGACAGGAATCCTTACGATATTGACCTGACCTGAACTCAGAGATTTGAGATGAGAAATATGGCTGCAACAGATTGTCACAGTTAACAGATGGCAAGCATAGTGAAGCAAGCAGGAAGTTTGGTCTGAGGATGGGAGCAGGTAGTGGCG
>JAXQQM020072518.1:0-24967 GCA_034641835.2 Pinus albicaulis
ATGATAGAAGGCCAACAGTTTCCAACTTATTTAATTACTCCTCTAGACCTTAGTGATGTTCAACTTAGGTCTGGAAGGATACTTGAAAAAAGGAAACCTTCTGTGATCATACAAGAACAAGATAATTATGAGGAAGACTCTCTACGGGTGAATAAAATTCTTGAGGAAGACACATCCTTTCAAGACCCACACATTGAAAAATTGAAACAAAAAGATCCAATAAATCCAACTCCTGTATTAGAGCAAACATCCACATCTACTTCTATACCTCCCTTTCCGGAAAGATTACAAATTGATAGAGGTGTAGAAAAACAAATCATGGTGCCTAATTATGATTTCTTAGATGAATTTAGAAAGAAATATTTGCAGTAAATTCCCATTGAACAGAAGCCATCGGAGAAATCAGTACTGGCAAAACAGCAAGGAGTTGGTACAACTCATAGAAAAAGAATAAAGAAACAAAAGGGTTCAATTTGGTGGGACAAATAGCGAGACATTATGATACTGGAGGCAAGATTGCTACTTCAGTATCTGACAAATCCGATTGTCAAAATTCATTGCAATGGAATTGAAATCCAAAACACACTCATTGACTTAGGAGCAGCAATAAATATCATGAGTAGACAAATCATGGACAAAGTGAAACTTCCTAATCTTCTCTTTACACCCACACTATTACAATTAGCAGATAGATCTGTGATCAGACCAGATGGGGTAATAGAAGACATTCCAGTGTCCCTAGACTCTTGGGAGTACCCTGTGGATTTCATGATCCTAACTCCTAAGACTAATCTAGGAGGCCATCCTGTTATACTAGGAAGACCTTGGTTGGCTACAGCTGATGCTTTTATTAGTTGTAGGTCCGGTGATATGTATATTTCTGATGGTAGTTCAACTAAGAGATTCACTTTATATCCTCCAGCTAGGACAATTACAGATCTAGATGACACTCAATGGATAGAGGATGAAGAAGATTTACAACCACTCTTCACAATTTCATAAATTAGTGAAGATAATCAAATTCTGAATACTCTAGAAAACTTTGAATCCTCTCCAGAACACAAACATGAATCATTTCAAGAGGGATCCAATATTGAGTTTTTGTCATCTAGGCAGATGTCTCTTCATTCTATGGACAAATTTGGCAGCTCTACAAGTGAAATTTTTCCAGGCAAAACTTTGAACATAAACAAGAACCTAGAAAAATATCAACAAGAAGAGTTAGTCAAAGTATTACAGAGACATTCTTCTGCATATGCATGGGAATACACTGACATGAAAGGGATAAGTCCCAAGAGGGTCTGAATAGCTAGGGAAACTGCACACTAGGTAGTACCAACATTTAGGTTCGAAGCTTGTGGCTTGATACTACATAATGGGTAGTTCAACCTTGGTAGTGAGCCGGGAGAGACTGCGCATTTCTCAGTCTCAATGGCCAAGGAAGAAGGACGAGGCCTGGCACTGCAAAATGAATAGAGAGGTAAGGTTGAACTACTCATTGCACAATTCCATAGGCCAAGCTTTAATTTTGGGCCTCAAGATTGTGTAATTCCCAACTGGGAAAAGTGAATTCTAGCCAAGGAAAAGGTAGATCTTCCTAAGGCATGTGTGAAAAATGAACGAATATGAGATTTGGTGAAGGTTTGAGTGCATAACTAACTAGGTGTTGATAAAATAAGATAAATCAAATGCATAAACTGAACAAATGAGAAGTGAATGAGATCGATGAGGAGAGTCACCGCAATGACAAGCATCGATGCAAAAATGAAGAAACTGATGCGACACTTGTGAAAGGAAAATGAAAACTTGAAACAACAATTCTACAAGATCAAGAAAGTTAAACACTGGCAAGCGTGCAAATAAAAAAATGAAAAAACACTAATCCAGGGAAAATTACAAAAAGAAACAGAAAAAGCGACTAAAAACAATAAATGAAAAGCTCACCTGGAAAAGAGACAACGATCGTACCGAAGGTTCCTGCATCTCCTCGGGAATGCCATATCTCAAATATCGAATGTAAGAATGTGCTCTAGGGGCATCGACTAAATAGATTTGATAAATTAGGGTTTATGATGTGTATGACACAAATTAAGGGAAAGGTGACACATGGCGAAAAATTCCAAAAATATCAAGTGTGCTTCCTTCAGGTTACTAAAAATAGATCCCTAAATTTTAGGCATGATTTTTTGTCTTTTTAGATTTTTCTACTTTTTCTGAGAAAACCTACCATGCACATCACTTGGAATAATTGCGCAATTTCGAGGAACTGAAAGCTCTCAACTCAATGAAATGTGTATTTTCTGAGCTCATTGAAGGATTGCATAGTTTATGGGCTCAATATTGGGTTGCCTTCCATGACTGCATAGTTTCCAAGCTCAAGGTTGGGCTTCTAGTCATGATTGTGCAATTTTTAACATCAAGGACAAGACTAGTTGTTTGAATTGCACAGTTTCTGATGGCAAGCCCAAAACTGCTGCATAAGGCATAGACAAGAGATTAACTTGTGCCTTAGAAATATTTTCTAAGTGAAAAACAAGAAAAAATAAAATATAAACAACATTCGAAGCAGGGATACTTGATAGCAGTGCAAGGTAAGCTCCTATGAAGAGAGGTTAGGCTCCAAAATCTAAGAAATGGTAAAATTTTGGAGGGTGGTTGTCGCTGCTACAACACCTTCTAACTCTATTGGTATATTTTTTTAAATCACATAAGGACAAAAAAATCTGAAATAAAAGGCTTTCAGAGTGATAGGTGATTGTCATAGTTGAATAACCTAAATCTTTCCAACAAGAAATAGATATGATACACGTAGAAGCTCCTTCTTCAATTACTATATGAAAAACTCATTTATTTTTGGAAAAAAATGGTATTTGGTATGCTAGTTGATGTGGGAGTCTAGGTATATGAATTTAAAGATCGAAGATGATAAGGTTAGAATCCTGAGGATCGTTTTCTCTAATAGTTAAAAATAGTTATTTTCTTTGTGTTGGACATGTTTACACCACTTCAAGAGCCAAAATTGGTTAAGGATACATCACCATATAGTCAACAATGTTGTAGTTCTAAGCAGCTCTAGCATGTGGGTTAAAAGATGATTTTGGAACAACACCTTTAGGAGGCAGTCAAATCACCATGTCAGAATTTGGTTTTTCAATCTCTAATGGTTCAGGAGGAGGAATTGAAGTGGATGGCTGACTAGATGGACTAACATCATTTCCATTTACTATAGTACCCTTATATGCGTAATCTTTAGATCTTGTGGCTACCATAACTTGCGGGGACGTCATCATGATATATGTCGATGTGGAAGAAGAGGATGGATTATGAGAAATCATTTTACTGTCTTGAGAGGGAAAAGGATATTTCAAAACAACAAGAGTAGGAATACCTTTTATGAATTTGGTAAACTCTACCTGATGTGGGCATTCCTTTGTGTAATGATATTTATTACAAATCAAACATGAATAACGAGGTTTACTTTTCTCGTCAAAAGGTTCATTTTTGGTTGATTTATCTTTTTGAGAAGCATTCTACCTTGTTGTACATTTTCCATTTTTTTTACCTCCATATGGTTGATTCTTACCAATAGATGATTCTATGACATTAATTTCAGTAGTAATTTCTGGAGAAAGGTTTTCACTGGGCGAATTTTCTATAGCCAAAGTCTGAGTGTTTTTAGATTTCTTCTTTTTACCCTTAGAATGATGGCTAACATAACCAATTACACCATCAATAGTGTGATATCCTATAGGAGTTGAGTCTAGTTGATCTGAAGTTGTTGGGCTAGGTGGAATTGGGATTTTCTTGTACAAAGTGCTAGACTGTGTATAAACAAGGTCTAGGTACTAGGCAAGAGAAATTCGCTGCTCTTCCATTACAACGACTCCTTTATAAACATCCTCGGTAATATCAAGAAGTAATTAATTTGGGAACCATTCAACCAGAATTTGATCTGGAATATAAACTTTGACTAAACAATGCCTACGCCTCAATTCATGTATATGATCCAAAATGTAGGTAGATTTGATTGTTTTAGTGAAGTCAAAAGTTCAATACCAGTGTCATATCGAATTGGTAGCCCAAAATGAGTCAAAATTGTTGTTCCTAAGGAGTTGAAATTATTGAAAGAGGCATGTGGTAAATCAATGTACCATTTTGTTTTTGAATTTGTTAAATTTTGTTGGAAAAGGTGTAATCTGATAGAATAATCAATAAATGAATTAGATGCACACCAAACATGATATGTCATAACGTGATTTGATGGGTCCTCTCCTGATTTACCTTCAAACTTTGGTATATCACTTGGAAACATAGTAGGGATTTTCGACCAAAATGGATAATAATAGATAGGATCATTCATTAGTCGGGATAAATCTGGAAAATCTAAGGTTGCGATGAACGGTAACTGCCAGTTGAAGTCATGTTGTGGATTTTGATAACCCTGAGAGTTAAGTCTAACCCTTGGAGGAGGATACTCGGGATATCCTAGAATGCCTTGTGCAGTTGGTATTTTCATTCCTCCAGGGTAACCAGGGTGATACATACCAGGTTAAGGTTGAAATGGAATTTGAAAATTATGATCAAGGTATGGTTGAGTCTGAAAAGGTGGAATTTGAATCATTTGACACAAGTAGTATTTCCCCTATAAATTTTTACTTTGAAAATGTTGACCTTGATAGAAATGACTCTTAAAAGGTTGGCCTTGAAAATATTGACCTTGATACGGTGTCTGCATAATCCCTATACTAGGTTGTCTGATAGGAATTTGTGTTGTAGACTAGAAAGTAGGACAAATTTGATAAAAAAAGTCTGAGGGATAGCCTATGTATGTTTTTGAACTGTTATTTGAGGTGTAACTTGGAAATTCGTTTGTGATACTCCCAAAATAGGTGTTTGAGATGAACTTGGAACTGATTGTTGAACATATGTTTTAACAATAGACTGAACAGGTGTTTGAGGACTACCCTGAAGAGGTCATTGAACTGGTTTTTGAACATGTGTTTGTGGATTCCCTTGGACATCTTTATGGACAGGTGTTTGCGCAATCCCCTGGAAAGGTTGTTGGACAAGTATTGAAATAATTTGAATAGGTATTTGTGAAACAAATTGTCCAGTACGTTGAACAGGTTGATAAACTCGAACTTGTGGAGAAACCTGAATAAGCTATTGAACAAAAACAAAGTTCCAAATAGTATTCATACTTGGGTAAGGAGAACCAATCAAGGGTTGAGACACAATAGGTTGAATTGGACTGACCTAAGGTATCTAACCATAATTTTCATAAGTTTTGGCAAAAGGTTGTCCTCCAACCGTAGGATATGACCAGTCAACAGGTTGTCCTCCAAGTGGAGGATAAGGTGGTTTCTCCCCAGGAGGATAATAAACACCAGTTGTGGTTACTTGAGGATAACCTAAATTAACATATATCATGTTAACATATTGGTGTGATGCAAAAGGTACTTCAGGCATGCAATTCATGCTCTGGAAAGTAGAGGGAGATAAACCATATGATCAAGTAGAGACTTGAGGGGAAGGAGTGGCTCCTAAAAAAGTTCCAAAAAGTGACTGGTACCCAATAGGAATCGACATATCACCATATAATAATGACTCTGGAGAGATTTTATACATATAGGTATCAATAGGTTGACTCCCAAGAGGAATTTATCACATGTTTCATCTTGGTGAAAATAAGAAAGGAGTGTGATAACATGGAATACCTTGACCTAAAAATTTAAAGGGGGTGAAATACCAAGGATCTAGATGGAAAGTATCAAAAGGAAGTCTTGGAAAAACTATTGGTTCACTAGTAGTAATAGGAGTACGTGATGATTCTTCCACCTCTTCTTCAGTAATATCTTCAATACATATAAGAATAAGATGTATACGAGTTGTAATTATAATCTTCCTTCGAGGCGAAGGTAGTGTAAGAGTAGGGGCTATAGCAACTGAAGGTGATTTAGGTTCACAAATGTGTGATTTATGTTCTTCAATGTCTAGTTCAGTTAATTATATTTATGAAAATTATCCTATATTAGATTCTCTTTGAATATCTTTGGTAACTTCTGGCCCAAATTTAACCAAGCCTGATTCTACTTCTTGAGGGTGAAACACTTCAGTTTCTACTGTCTTAGATTCTACAATTGTAGATGTCTCGAGTTGATCTGAGGCCCCAAATCCTATTGATTTTGATTTCTTGGCTTCAATATTCTCTAATTGACTAGGTGTATATTCAGGGGGTAAACCCTGCATTCTACGTGAATGTCTTGGTGAATCAACCACAGTGAAATTTTTATTAAAGTGTATTCCAATTTTATTTAATAAAATAAAATAAAAAAAGGGGTAACTAGGTATCAAGGATTACTAAGCTATGAACTGCAATATACAGCCTTGGAAAACCAAGGGCTTACGTATGGACAGGAAATATCCCTGAATGTTTTGTTTGGTGTATCATAAATGACAAATCGGTCGACTCAGTTTCTTATGGATGGTATGCAACTTAGAGGAGGGCCTCCAAAATTTACTCCGAGTACGTGGAGATGTAGTCCATGTTAGCATTGTCTAATGCGAGCCTGTATGATAAGAAGCATCCCATACATACGTGGAGCGTCGTTCAATATACCCAAAGGCACGTGGAGAACTTTCCCATATACTTACATACATTGAATATCGAATATCCGCATAATGTATACCACATAAATATCGAAAATTTTTATGTTTATAGATGTCAAAACACATCTTCTAATATAGAACCACTATCTTTGGTTAATTAAGAAATCAATTAATTTTACAGTTCCTTTTTTATTAATTCGATTTAGATATGTGGTGAAAATGATGCTAGTTTTACTTCCAACCCTAATGCAGCAAATATGCGAAAAATAAGCCATTCATTTTGATGAATTTATAGCTATGGAAAAGAGAGTCTTTTCAAATTTTCAAAGAGAATGCAAAACTTCTAATTTTACCATATTCTTTTTCATGAATGTAAATTTTCACTTTCAAATGACCCAAATGAAAAAATTAACCTTTCATATTTTAATTCACTCAATAACTCAAAAAACCATGAAACTTTCCTTCAAGAAAGAATCACTCAAAATTTCCAAAATGCATAAAGAAGCCAATCAAATCCTTAAAATCAATTTCTTCAAATGAATGCTATGAATTTAACGATGTCTAAATTACAACTTTGAAAAACTTTAGCACTAAAAGAAGAATAAATTTTCTTTTCAAGTTCAGTAAAAGAAGCAATTTTCATAAAAGAAACACTTATTCTTGAAAACCACTACCTTTCATTAACGAAATGATATTTCACAAACATGTAATATAAATATTAAATATGTTTTTTTTTTATAGAATAAAGATAGGAAGAAATAAAATTAAGAACAACCAATCCTTCTTTTGATAGATCTACAAAACACCAGATGAAGCATTTACCCTAATTCATGAAAACAAAAAAAATTCAAGAAGATTCTTTCACAACATTCAATTGAACTGATAGAGACTTTATGAAGGTGGAAAAAAGTATAATCAGCATATAAAACAAACTTTCCTGGACTTAATGAAAGGAACACTCAAATTTTAAAAAATTTCAGGTTTGTGCGCAGGAAAACAATGTGATCACGTTACATATGCATTGTTTCTAAGGTCTATGTGCGCAAATCTGTGCTTTTTTTCTAAAGATAAAATGTGCAGTCTGAGAAAATTTTAGGAAAAATAAAAATACAACCAAACAATCCACAAACTCCAAACTTTCACTATCTTGCAGACACCCAGATAAGGCTATAAGAAAAGGTTCAACAAGTCAAACCAAAGAGATGATGAAGAACGAGATAGTCCCCAAATAATTCACCAACTTGTTATGAAAGAATAATTACTTATGATGACAAAATAAATATCCCTAGATTCAATGAATGACTCTAGTAACAAACAAAAAAACTTGTAGATATTTCCCTGAGTTCATTCCAATTGAATCATAAACAAGAACGGTAAGAGATGAGATCCATACTGTTATCGTTATGTAATTTTTAAGATTGGTAGAATAACCATAGAGGACAGCATCAAAACCACTTTGGAAGCTGGGATCAAGCCCCGCCAGCTTCAGAGAGGGATCTCTCTTTAAGATTTAACTTTTTTTTGAATAGGTATTAGGCTAGTTATGGTTGTACTTGGTGATTTTTTTATTTTGATTGATTTGGTTGATTAAATCTTTATTTTCCCATTGGGAAATGGAGTCAAAAAATAAAACTATATTTTGCATCAAATTTTAAAAGAGTTATAACAGGGCAAGCTATGTTGCATTTACTGGATTCTTTTAGATTTTAAATGAATAATGAATTATGGTGGAAAAGAGGATTTTCGTTGAGACTGAAAAGAAATTAAGTATTTTTCAATTTGAATTCAAGTAGAAAAAATTTAAATTGTAAAAGCAGCCAGAATAAGGCGTTTTAAATAAAATTTCCTATTCATCGCACTTTTTTTTTTTTACAATTAAGAATTTTTTGATACACAGAGAAAATAAATAACAGTGGAAAAAACAGAAACAATAGAAACACTTCACCAGTAATTGCACCACATGAATCCTGAAAGAAGTCTTTGTATTATTGATTCTCCAACAAAAACTTGGAATTTACAATTGCGCAGTAGGAAAAACATGTTCATAAATCAACCTCTAATACTTCAAACAATGAAGTATATATACTAAAATTTACAAAATTGATCGCAATAAATGTTGTCTCAACATATAGTGTATTATTAGCCTAAATCTAGCAATAAATTCTAACTGTAAAAAAAAAATAGGCTCGATGTCGGTGATCTGGAATTATGGCACTGCTTTCAAGGAATCAATTGATGAGTGGGCATATTCGTAGGTTTCGTTGGCTGATGTCTTGTCCCCATGTGCTGGCTGTATATGATTGTTCTTCATTACTTTTTACTCCTGATACTCAGTTAACTTATCCCATCAATCTTCATCTGGAAAAGTTAACTTGATAACCTTCCTGTAGATTTCATCCACTTTGATATACTTGGCAAAGGTTGGTTTTACCAAAAAAAATTGGTTTATCTCATGCTAGATGAAAAATTCATGAGCCAATGCCTCCAAAAAAGCTTTCCCTGTCATAATGCCTCTGATATTTTAAAATTTAGCTGTATCCCTGGAAATTTCATTCAATTTCTTTACATAATCCTCTCTGGTAATTAGTTTGTCATTTATTACAAACAAGGAAGGAAGAAATTTCTGAGTTAAAGGTTCTATCCTACTGAAAAATATGTTTACAGCTATCTCTAAGCTGTGACATTTTTCCTCCAACAGTACAATAAGGTTTCTCTTTGTAAGAACCTTTTTTACTTCCAAAATTTTATCTGGCCTATCTTCAACTCCTAACTCATCCAGCTCATACCTTTTCTTGGAATTTAAGAACTTGATAATGTTGTTGGCAGTGGTTGGCATGTATCCAAGGTTTTCTTTGAGATTTTTGATGGCATCATTGGCTTTCTGTATAAATTCTTTCTATTCAAATATGATTTGTATGTAGGGCCAGATTTCATTTATGGACTCAATGATATCTGTCCAAATTATCTCTTTGACTTGGCCCAAGGTGTTCCAAATAGATGATTCCCTCTCATACTTCTGCAACCTTTTTATTAACTTTTGTGCTCTCTGGACTTCAGCAGCATGTGAACTCTCACTCCTGGACTTCTAATCCTACAACAATTTCACTTGATCTTGAAGCTTCTTTATTCCTTCTATCTAGATTGACATATTCTGCACTAGTTTGGTGAGATTTTCAGCTCCATTAACTGTACTTATTGTAGAAGTTGTGACTGTAGTTATTGTTGTAAGGGGTACATCCTCCAAAGAAACCAATGAAAGTTTGGCATCTTGCTCCTTTTCCTTTATCATATTTTTTGTATTTGATTCCATCTATCTTAGCTGAGAATTATACTCCATGATGAGCTTCATCAAGTCTAATTTCTGGGACTCTTTGTCTCTTCAATTTCATTGGCCAAAGGTTCCTATTTAGTTGTCATTTTTAGCTGCTTCCTCATTGCTGCTATGTCAGCATTTTTCATTTTAATCACCTCTTCTGCAGCTACGATATTGGAGGGATCATATCAAAATTTGATCACTAAGTCTTCCAAAGACTTAATTCTTGAATCCTTGGACAAAGAAAATAATTTTCTCCATTTTGAGTTGTGACTAGATATTAGCTAAAGAAACCTACAATTTGGAAAAACTCATAGCAGTGTTAGTGAGTGTGGATGAAATCATTTCACCTGTCTACTTGTGCATCTCCATTTGATCAATGGGATGTATATCTTTAATATCAAATTCAAATGAAATCTTTTTAAAATCGGTTGTTGTCTTGGGCTATGGAATTTGTGCTTGGACAAAAGCCATCTACAATTTTCCTTTCTCAGAGTCAAAGGCTGACATCAGTCTACTCTGAGAGCCGGAAGTCTGCTTCCAAAATTGATTATATTTATTGGTCTTCAAAACTTCATTCTTCAATTTAATCTCCCTGAATGTATCAAATATGTTCATATCTTTCTCCCTTGTAACAACTATACTGGTTTGAATAGCTTGTTGCTGATCTTGTGAAGCTATAGAGGTGGTAGGAGAGAGTGTGGTCTGACCACCTACTTGTGAGGAAGTAGGTGTCTCTTTGGTGATGATAATGACTTCCTTATCTAAATCCTTGGTTGGATTTACTTTGGGATTGAGCTTAGTCCTCTTCCTGTACATGATTTTGAATTCTTTTTTGGAATTATCAGTCACGGAAGGGGACTGTTCTTCTCTGATCCTTTTTTATTCTTTCTCCTATGGGACGGGATTCTATGATGTTGAATTCAAAACCAATTGTTCCTTAGCCTCTTTTAGAGTGTTCTTAGTCCATTCTAGTTGGTTCATGTACCTCTCAATCTCTGTTCTGTGGGTATGAATGTAAGGTGTAGATTTTTTCTCTACCCTTAACTTGGAGATGGTACCTAATGGATCATATGACCATGTAAAGCTGAGGCTCAATTCATTTCTTTCAGAAATTTTTCTGCTTCCTCCCCTGGTGCTCTGCAGTTGCAAATGAAGGGCCCTATCGGTGTTTTGATCCTGAACTGAGATTTCTTTTTGGCAGACACAAAATGGAACTCATCGGCATTGAGCATTTTCCTGATGTGTTCTAGAGAAAAAATCCTCATTTGGAGTAATTTTGGGAGCTTATATGGGGTAAGATCACATCCATATATCCTTAATTTTGTGTAATTCTAGTAATTTTGGTTTGGTCTGATAACTACAAAATTTTCATGATTTATTCATTAATTCTTGGCTTTGAATTGCTGCTTAAAAGGTTGAGTGATGGATGTACAAACAATTCTATTAACTGTGTGTATGAGTATTTTTTTTCTCCTTCATTACCATTGTAGTCTAGAAGATGACATATTTTTTATTTCCATCATCATCCAACTTCTGCAATGCAAAATTGAACCCGTATCCCTGAAAATATGAAAACATATATACTAAAGTAGAGGCATATTTAAATACCTTCTTAGTTTGGAATTTGAAAAATTGTTCATGGATGAAATCTGCAAGGAATTGGATAAAGTTGAATAAAATGGAAGGATTGGAATCTATGGATAAAATGGAAAGGAATCCGATAATGGCCTCATCTACCCACTGATCAGAGTAATAACCAAGGAGGTAAGAGATAATTGTAATGATATTCTTGGCTCTATCAGGGAAAATGGAGGATGGATAGGGAGGATTCTTCTTGGGTAGTTGGGCATCTTCAGCCAGAAAAAAAATGCAAGGGTTTTAGCCCTTTTCATAAAGTCCAAGTTCTGATATAATTCAGTAAGTGCTTCTTGAGAGAAACGGGTGGCATTCTCTGTGATAGGGGACTGCATCATTTGGTCTATGGCTTGAGAAATTATGGTAATTAAAATCTCTCCTGTAGGGTCAATAATAGCTTTCTGACTAGGTACATAACAAGCTTGACACTTCATGAAGAATTCAGGGGCACTGTGGGTGTGGGGAAAGATGTAATGGGGCAAATTGGATTCCCACAGTCCAATATCATGTAATATCCCAAAAGGGAGAATGCAGTAATACTTCACACAATATAAGAACTTACAACAAGATAAATAATAAATCTTAAGACAACATCAAAATTTACAGAGAAGATGATCCATTTTATTAGATTGGAGAAGAATCAGTTACATCATGTACAAAATGAGAGTAGATCTAGCCAAAACGTTGGTATAGAATCACCCAGAAAGCATGCTACAACAGGTACAGCGTAACTGGAGAGGTACTAAAGAAATACTGCATTGTCCCTTCAGCAAAATATGAACATATAGTTGCCGGCTGAATAGAAAAATGCATTTCTACTCAAAACAGAAGCTCAGATGATTCCAATATTCAAGATCTGGCCAATGTGATGGATTCCCAAGATAACCCAAAAATGATTTTCCATATCTGCAACTTTGGAAAATCACCTCCCTAGGATTTGATCCTTGATCTACTGGGAAATGCAGATATGAAGCTAGATCTAACAAATAGATGGCTAAAATATGATATCAAATCAGATCTATGCTTGAAGGGCTGATCCCTTCCTCAGATCTATGAGCTAGAAGCTTTATATCTAACTTCTCAATACTCCAATCATGATTGCAGTTGTTGTAACACAACTGCCTCTAGAAACTGTGATGTGAGGGAAAGAGAGGCCTTCTGCTTGTTGAAAAAAGCTGCAATAAAATCCAGGATGATTTTAAGACTGATGCCAAGTGAGGTAATTATCCCTCATAGGATTGCTAGCTGAAATACTAGCAACTTCCTTCCACCCTTTAGATCTGAAAGATAGACAACGTAATTCCTGAAGGAAGTACTGTTGCTGGGAGGTCAATAACTTTTGGCCTGATTCCAGATTTTCAATGAATCTCTGGGAAGATGATATTTAAGACCAAGGTGATAGGAATAAACCCTCACCAATTCTCCAGCTGAAGTACTGAAGACAAATTCCCCCTTCCAAACTAATCTTCAGAAATATGCAATTTCTGAATATGAGTGTTCTGCAGAAAGTAGGAAAAGAGATGTGGCACTTAAAGCGTGATGTAGAATGAAGTACAAGAATCTTTCTAGATTTTCTCTAAGAAAGAGGTGGGATTCTCGACCAGGAAGACCCTGTGCTAAACAGCACCTGCAATCTCTGCTAAACAACCCAAGAAAGCAGTGGAATGTCACATGACAATTCCAGATCTGAAAAGATCTTTACATCAAGAATAATCAGCATGCTCTCATCCTTGCCTTCATCTTCTTTATATAATATTTGAGCCTTCCCAAGCCTTGGCCCTCATCTAGACTGCACTGTCACATGTGGACAAGATCCCCCAAGTAGACTTCGTTGTTTGACCAAGTCAACCATCATGTCTAGGTGCAATGTACACCTTCCATCAAGTGTGCCTTGTTGACACAACTTCCTCCATCACTTTATCATGAATGTCACATGATCTTTGACATCTTCAAGATCTTAGTTAACTGAATCATCCTTTTTTTGATCCCTTCAAGATCTTAGTTGACTGAATCAACCTCCATGATCTATCTCATTAATGAAACAGGTTCTCGAATTTCATTTACATTAGTAGTTGCTCAACTACCTTGTTATGCAGATCTAGGCTAAATTAATCCACATTCACACACACAAAGTGGATATTTATTCATATTGAGGATTTTGGGTCCCTCCACCCTCTTATTTACTTAATTTATTAAGAAAATCAAGGACTCTAATATTCCAAATATGATGTGAAAATTTGGGAATATTACAGTCCCCCACGGAAAAATGTTGCTTGTCCTCAAGAAACTCCAAAAGTAGATGCAATACCAACTATCCCCCTCCAAATGGAATCCACATAAGGAAGGCTTCCTCCATTTGCTGCAATGGGTTATGCATGTTTGGTTCCAAAGTTGTCTATTTAAAAACATAAAGAATGACCTCCAACTGTTTGGTTAGATGTCCTCCTTCCATCATGAAGTACCAAGTGACAACCATATGATGTCCAAAATCATCATCAATACATGAGGTGCATAAAATAAGGTAGTTCTCTTCATAAAGGAAAAGCTCCATCATACAATACATGTCTCCATATCATGTTTCATGAATTATATTGAGCATTGATATGCTCTCATACTTAGCCCTATTGGCCTTGTTGGATCCAAGCGTCATTCCAATGTTATGACAAATAAGAAGGAAAGGAGCTATATGGGTAGAAAAAGATGTCAAACCATATTCTCCTAAGAGTAACCACCAGAGTAAGGCCCTTTTCTACCATCCTACATCTCCTCCATGTAAGATGGACAAGCCAAACTCCCCCAAAAGCAACCAAAGCAACAAGAGATCTTGCTGCTTTCCCTCCTCCTCATGTGCATCATGAAGCAAAAAAATACTAATGGACATATGGAATGTCACATCAACCCAATATAAAGAAACATCATTAATGCACATCATGAGAGCCTCATGCCAAGATTTACCCAAGAAAAAACACATAGACATAGGAGATGTCATGTTGTGGCCAATCTCTCTCAAGTGAAACAAAACTGAACACGCCTTCTTTTGCTGCATACTGTTAGTATGAATCTTAATTCCAAGCATACGAAAAAAAACACTTTAGCTGTGCATAACAATAGCCCTAACAGAAAATATGGTTGTCAATATCTTCATATCTGCAGTTAGGTGATCAAGATAAATGCTGCAAAAATCTAGATCTATGCATTAGAAGACATTAAATAGTAGAAAAAACCAAGATTTACTCCATGCATCCAATAGACAAGACAAGAATATGTTGAATAATTTTTTGTATTAGGGGCACCTGCGAGGAAAACACAGGAGGGTGTTCCCAGTTCTCCTCAATGTGATGGGTTCTTGTAAGTCCTCAGCACTTCAGATCTAAAATTCCTCTCTCTTGATGGTGTAGAAAACCTAGACAAAAATGGTAGCAAAATATGACTATGATAGTGGATCAATAGTCAGACCAAAATTATAGATCCAGAGTGATATTTAGGCAACAAAAGGTGGTAAATGAAAGGAAAAACCCTTCTATTTATAACAAAATATTGAGTTAGTCTAGATATTGGTGCATAATTAAAATATTATTAACCAAATCAAGATCCAACTTTTAGGGAATATTTTATTATATTTGTTAGAGGGAAAAGGAATTTGACTTGGGTTAAATCCCTTTATTTGTAAATAATAAATAAAGAAATGATTTATTTATCATTTTAAGGATGTGGTTGAGTAATAATCAAATAAATAATGATTTATTTAATTATTTATGGGTGATTTAGTCATATTTAACAAATAATATTATTTAAATAAGGTTTAAATAACTATTTTTTAGGAAAAAATAAGATAAATAATGATTTATCTAATTAATTTCCTTGTTTTGGGTTAAATATAACCAAGAATATTAATCAAACTGTTGTTTAATTAATTATTCCTTGAGAAAAATCAAACAAATGTAGATTTTGTAGAAATTTGAATAATAGATGAATTATTCTCCGAGATTATCCCGATTACACACTATTTGAGCTTCATGCATAATACATAACCTCTTCTACCATTGATCATCAATTTTCGGAATTAGAAGTAGTCGCATGTGCACATTAAAACATAATCAAGCACACATATAACACAGTATGTAATGGGGAAAGCTTACAGCTGAATACCCCCAACTATTTGTATATTATAATGATAGAGAACATGTAACAATACATAGCACAAACTCCTCACAAGCTCTCAGCACTATCTCCAATTGTTACACACTAACTAGCTCAGATATGAACAAGTCACAAGTTCAAATCTCCTCCACCTGTTAGCCTGCCTCTACTGCGCAATCCAAGATGAATAATGATGAGATCCAAGTTTGAATCCCCTTGGCTTGTACTGCACAATCCTCATTGGCAATCTCAATCAATGTGTGTGCAAATCTCATGCACAGCTATAGTCACAACTGATAGTAGACTCACCCTTTCACCCACCTCTAACACTGGTCTATACTGAATTGTCCATGCACTGCAGTCAACTGATGTATTCTTTAGTTAATTTATGAGTTAATAATTAGTGAATTAATTAATAATTAATTCACACCACTCATCACTAGTGTATTTATCAGTTAGACTAAATACAACTAGTTCAACTAAGTTAAACCGAACACAACTCCACCAACTGTCTCATCAACTCCACCAAACTCTGCCACATGAGTTCTAACTGAAGTCAACCATGCAATAGCTCAACTGACCCCTAGGAATAGCGTAATTCCTTCTGTCAGCTGCATGTGCCACATCCGTAGCTCGAACTGAAGTGCTCCAAGAGGATAAGATAATGTTTATAGTCCAAATATTATTAAGGGCTAATAATATTCGACTGATCTATTTTTAGATTGGCAGTCTAAAAATAGACTCTGCCCAATGTCTAAAAATAGAGGTCCATCTATTTTTACCAACTTGACCAACCATCCACAAATAGCATCCTGCAACTCATAGACCATGATCCATATGTCTAAAAATAGACATAGTCTAAAAATAGACTTTGCGCCAAAAATAGCTTGTGGGCCCACTTAGTGAAGGCGACTTCTTTTCACTAAGCTCCATCATCTTGTTGCATTTTCAACACTCCCTCTCAACAAGATATGGATTATCTGCAACCCCTATCCTACCTCTGTGGTATTCGAATTTGCTCCTGGTGAGCGCCTTCGTCAAGATATCAGCATCCTGATCCTCCGTGGGAATGTATGAAAGTAACATGATTCTCCGCTGCACACAATCTCTGATATGATGGTACCTGATGTCAATGTGTTTGGATCTATCATGAAATATTGGATTAGCCGAGAGTTTAATGCAAATTTGGTTATCACAATAAATCACAGTAGGCTCCAAGTGTGACCCGAACAACCCGACCAGGATCTTCCTCATCCATATAGCCTCGCATGCAGCCAAGCTTGCTGCCATATACTCAGCCTCTGCTGAATTGAGTGCCACGAATCTCTGCTTCCTGTTGTACCAAGAAACTGTTATCGACCTGATACTGAAGATCCCTCCAGATGTGCTCTTTCTTTCCGTTGGGCTCCCTGCCCAATCTGCATCTGTGAAGCCACATAGCTTCACCTCATCCTCCTGTCTGTACCACAATCCATATCCCGATGTGCCTCTAAGATAACGCAATACATGCTTGCTTGCCTTCCAGAAGAGCTTGGTTGGCTTAACCATAGCTTGTGAAAGCTGGTTAAAAGCATAGCATATATCGGGTCGTGTATTGACTAGATACATAAGCAACCCCACCAACTGTTGATAAATAGTGGCATCCACTACCTCGGCCGAAGTAGCATCCTCCTTCCTCCAACCTCCAGGAAGAGGAGTATCAACAGGCTTGCAGCCATGCATGTTGAACTTATCCAGTATCTCCCGGGCATACTTACCCTGAGAAACAAATATCCCATCATTGCGCTGCCAGATTTCCAATCCCAGAAAATAATGAAGGAGGCCCAAGTCCTTCATCTCAAACTCTCTAGCAAGATCCTCCTTGCATGGAAGTATCAACAGCTCATCACATGTCAGAATCAAATCATCTACATAAAGTACAATGATCAGCAACTTACCCTCCACCACAATCTGGTATAGGTTAGGATCCGCCTCACTCTTGGAGAATCCAAGTCCGGTGAAATAACTGTCTATCCATGTGTACCAAGCACGAGGTGCTTGTTTCAACCCATACAGCGCTCTCTTGAGCTGGCGCACATGCGACTCGCTACTGAAGATATCGAAACCTTCGAGCTGCTCTATATACACCTCCTCCTCAATGACTTCATTGAGGAACGCAGTCTTCACATCCATCTGATGAATGTGCCACCCCATCTGCGCTAAGAGAGCTAGGATCGTCCGTATGGAAGAATACCTTGCGACAGGTGCAAAGGTCTCCTCATAATCGATCCCCTCTATCTGTGAGAAGCCTCGGGCAAAAAATATTTCCTTGTACTTCTCCACACTCCCGTCAGCTGCCTACTTCACTTTGTAGATCCATCTCGAACCCACCACTAATTTCCCCTCTGGCCTCGGGACAATCTCCCATGCACTGTTTCTGACAATTGAATCATACTCTTCCATCATGGCATCTACCCATGCGGGGTCCTCCACAGCTTCCTCGAAAGAGGATGGCTCTGTCACGACACATTTTCTCACAAGAGCCATGTATCCAATGTACTGGTCCGGTGACTGTCTCTGTCTGCACTATGCTGTAGGTGGTCCTACAACCTTCTCTACATCTTGAGCCAGTTGCTCAGTTTATGTAGTGCGCTTCCGCCCTCTGATGGTTGGCATTGCATAAGTGGTTTCTTCCACTCCATGAACTTCCTCTTGTGGCTGATCCACATCCTGAAGCTCATCCTTAGGAACTAATAGCTCCTTCTCTGCATGCAAGTGTGGCTCCCTCTCAAGAGAACACTTCATGGCTTTATAGTTGTGGAGCATATAAGTGTACCCCACAAATATCCCAACCTTTGCGGTCGGCTCCAGCTTCTTCCTGGCATCCTTCGTCACATGAATGTAAACAGGTGAACCAAAAATCCTCCAATGGGAAATATCAGGCCTCTTACCAGAAAACGCCTCCTCGAGTGTACTCATGCCAAGTATCTTGTAAGGAGAACGGTTCTGCACATATACTGCAGTATTGCATGCCTCCGCCCACAAGTGAATGGGTAGGCCCTGATCATGCAACATCGCCCGTGCAGCACCCACGATCGTTCTGTTCTTCTGCTCAGCAACCCCGTTCTACTATGGGTTATGAGGTGTTATGAGCTCTCTTCGAATTTCTTCTGCGCTGCAAAGGTCCTTGAATTCGCCGTAGATGAATTCACCACCATTGTCGTTCCTAAGAGCCTTCACCTGCTTCCCTGATTCCTTCTCAACCAGTGCCTTGAACTCACAGAACTTTGAGTATGTCTCACTCTTCTTCTCTATGAAGAAGATCCAGCACTTCCGAGAATAATCATCAACAAAGATCACATAGTACCTGTGCTTTGCTGTCGAAGCTACTGAGAAAGGTCCACACACGTCTGTGTGAATTCTCTCAAGGATCATCGTGGCGTGACTATCCTTCTCGTGAAAGGTGGCTTTCGCTGTGCTTCCCAAGGCTAATCCCTTGCAATCGATCACCGTGCAAGAGTACCTAGGGAAGCCCGCAGGTGTGTCCGCCGCGCATCTTGCAAGCCTGCTGGGTGAATGTGGCCCATCTCCGGTGCTACGCCCGCGATCATCCGCCCTCACCACTCCTTCTCGCATGCCATCGTCGGTGACAAACCCATCTACCTGCAATTGACAAAGGTTCTTAACTCGAACCCCTATCCTCCGGGTCTCACCAGTTGCCTTACTGCGCAGGAAAGCCTTTCCCTCGCTAAAGACAACATCATATCCCTTGTCTTCTAACATCGCCACAGAGATAAGATTCTTCTTCAATCCCGGAACATGCATCACTTCCTTCAATACGAAGGGTTTACCAGACTCCCTCTCAAAGGAAATGGTACCAATACTGGTCGCACTGTATCTACCATCATCGCCCATCTCGATGTGCACTCCAAGATCTTTCTCATCCAGATCAGAAAACAAATCTCGATCTCCTGTCATGTGAAAAGACGCACCACTGTACAAGAACCAAACTGAACCCATCACACTTGATACCAAGCATGCGATCAGCAAAAAATCTAGCTCAAACTGCGAGGCTAAGGCCTCTCCCACTACAGATCCAGTAGCCTGCTTATTTTTTTTCTTCTGCGGACAATTTGTGGCATAATGTCCATGCTGGTGACAGTGAAAGCACTTCACCTTGGACATGTCCTGCTTCTTGCCTTTTGCACCAGACTAAGAAGATTTCTTGCTCTTCCCCTTCTTTTCTTTGGCAGCCAAAGTGCAATTCTCTTCATCATATGCCTTTGATGAAGATCTGTCCCTGGTACTCCACCTTATCTCCTCTTGCACAAGATCCGACCAAAGTCGCTCCCATCCTGGCAATTTCTCCCGACCATTGACAGAGTCCTGATAGGAATGCCAACTCTTCGAAAGACCAAGGAGAGCCAAGCTCACCAAGTCCTCATCATCTACAGTCACCCCCACACTTCCCTGCTCATCCCTGCATTGGATGAACTTCATGAGGTACTTGGGCATACTGTCGCCTTTCTCCATCTTTATGTTTCTGAGTTTATCCTTGAGCGCCAACTTCCTTTGGTCGCTCTTGCTTTGGAATAAATCTGTCAATGCTTTCCACATCAAGTATGGAGAAGCTTTTCTGTGCAGGCTAGATACAATGTGATCCTTCACGCCCTCCAACAGAATCCTTCGACACTTTGATGTCTTCTTTTGCCAAGCCTCAACTTGAGCAGCATCAGTAGGCTTTGAGACTTCAGCATCTATGAACTCCTTCAGCCCATTGTCATGTAACACCGCCTCCATCCTGTCCTTCCATGTAATATAATTCGAGCTGCCCTCAAGGGCATACTCCAATCGCAATCCGTTGAAAGACATTTTGACTTCGACACCAAGAAAACATTGCTGCAAATTCGAATTCCACCACCAGCTCAAAACTCAACCGCTTCTGATCTGTGAGAAAAAAGTATTTCTAGCACAGAGATCGACTGTAGGGGAATTTACTGGATTTTTCACCTTTCAAAGAAAGGATGAATCCAGAGGCTACCTGGCCCTCTTACAGACTCTGTCTACTGAAATAAAATGTAATCACTGTAATAGATCCGATGATCAACTTTCGCTCTGATACCATGTATAAATTTGAATAATAGATGAATTATTCTTCGAGATTATCCTGATTACACACTATTTTAGCTTCATGCATAATACATAACCTCTTCTACCATTGATCATCAATTTGCGGAATTAGAAGCAGTCGCATGCGCACATTAAAACATAATCAAGCACACATATAACACAATATGTAATGGGGAAATCTTACAGCTGAAAACCCCCAACTATCTGTATATTATAATGATAGAGAACATGTAACAATACATAGCACAAACTCCTCACAAGCTCTCAGCACTATCTCCAATTGTTACACACTAACTAGCTCAGATATGAACAAGTCACAAGTTCAAATCTCCTCCACCTATTAGCCTGCCTCTACTGCGCAATCCAAGATGAATAATGATGAGATCCAAGTTTGAATACCACTGGCTTCTACTGCGCAATACTCATTGGAAATCTCAATCAATGTGTGTGCAAATCTCATGCACAGCTATAGTCACAACTGATAGTAGACTCACCCTTTCACCCACCTCTAACATTGGTCTCCACTAAACTGTCCATGCACTGCAGTTAACTGATGTATTCTTTAGTTGATTTATGAGTTAATAATTAGTGAATTAATTAATAATTAATTCACACCACTCATCACTAGTGTATTTATCAATTAGACTAAATACAACTAATTCAACTAAGTTAAACCGAACACAACTCCATCAACTGTCTCATCAACTCCACCAAACTCTGCCACATGAGTTCTAACTGAAGTCAACCATGCAATAGCTCAACTAAACCCTAGGAATAGCGTAATTCCTTCTGTCAGCTGCATGTGCCACATCCGTAGCTCGAACCGAAGTGCTGCAAGAGGATAAGATAATGTTTATAGTCCAAATATTATTAAGAGCTAATAATATTCGACTGATCTATTTTTAGACTGGCAGTCTAAAAATAGACTCCGCCCAGTATGTCTAAAAATAGAGGTCCATCTACTTTTACCAACTTGACCAACCATCCACAAATAGCATCCTACAACTCATAGACCATGATCCATATGTCTAAAAATAGACATAGTCTAAAAATAGACTTTGCGCCAAAAATAGCATGTGGGCCCACTTAGTGAAGGCGACTTCTTTTCACTAAGCTCCATCATCTTGTTGCATTCTCAACAGATTTATTTAATATTTCCTCATGGGGTTTCCTGTTTAGACCATAAACAACTTAATAAAGGTGGTTTACTAAGTTATTTTTATAGTGAAAGCAATTTTACTTAGGGTAAAATTGGTCTTATATGGTGTACTTGGATCCATCTAATGATAATAGGTTAGATGACCAAAAATGGTGTAACAGATTGGCCCCCAGCGTGCGAGCACTAGGAGATAATCGTATGACCGAAGTGCGTTGTAAGAACTCAATCACTAGACACTGAAGGGGAAATCAAAGAGAGAGAAGTATAAGGTAGACCAAAGTGCTAAAAGGACTAGACCCTGAGAGGTGAGACTTACAGGTGCGACAAGTCTCTTTTGTAAGGGAGTACTTGCTATAGGCGGCGGGGGAGGCATACCTATGCCCGCCGAGGCAATAGTACAACAGATAAGGCATCCGGAAAACCACGGGACTAGCCACTATAATAAATGTTGGCATAAACATGAGCTAGGTAAATAACATGATAATGAATCCCACATACATATTGTACCTGGGATAACAGCCAGGACTTGTACAATATTATCTGAGTACATGAGATAAAAAAACAACCCAGATGCCCCTGTAAACAGGAAAGGGCTCTGAAAAATTGACTGATACATGCAATCAAGAAGGTGCTCCAAGCGGCTGAGGTTGACATCATCAAATATATGGAGCTTCATCAAAGGCTGGAGAGAAGAAGTCATCGAGGTATGTGGGGGGATACCTATAGGGCCACCCCCTCATGAGGGTTGAAACATCTCACACACACCCAGGAATCACCGGTCCAATCTGTTGCATCACTGAACCATCAAGTATACAGATCTCGATCATGCTAAAAAGGAGCTGGAGCTTAGAAACAATCAAGTCAAAGGGCTATAAGGAGTCCCTTTGCCTGATCCGAGGCACCGAACAAGAGTGGGAGCTGGAACCAAGGTACACCGCCCTCTAGACCTAACTTCTGGAATAAATGATCTGATGTCGACAGAAGGGGGTCCGCCATAGGTGAGGCAATAAGAGGTACTCAACTAAGGCACGAGAGAAAATAGTAGAGCGACTGACAGACGGACACAAGGGGTGATGATGAAAAATGGGGGTTACTGAGTAGCAGACGAATGAATTCCCTTGTTAGAGCATAAAGGGCATGGATGACCTAACAACGATTGACACAATATCATGAGGGATGGGGACAGTGGGACTGAAGGCCATGATGTGAAACACGAGAGAGGAACCAAGCAATGAAGGATGGAGGACTATGCAGAATGAAAAGGGACTCGGGATAGACTCCATGAATGTAATGATGACTCAACTCAGATTCTCTAAACAAGGGTGACTCGATGGTGCTGCCACACAGAAAAGGTCCCATGGGGACCATAAAAGCATGAGTACAAGATGGTAACTCACAACGAAAGTTGACACGAGTGTGGACAAGTATGGAGGCAAAGTGGTGCCTCCAATACGAGTGTTGCAAGTGAAGAAATTCGATTTTGAGGAAGGGTGAACTGATGCTTCTTGGAAAAAATGTGTCTTGGTGAAGTATCAAAATCACAAAAAACATGAGCTCGCTACCTAAAGAAAATAAAACGTGCCTTCCCAAAAGGAAATGCTAAGGGTAATCTTTCTTCATATAGAGTGCATTGCAAGGATTGGGAAAGGGATGGCCTTCGAATTCCTCTAATAGATATGCTCCTCGACCTAGATCCTTACTGATGATGTAAGGTCCTAGCCATAATGAGTCAAACTTCCCATGACCAAGTACATCATGGGCTTGGTCATACACCAAAACAAGATCGCCTTCGTGAAAAGTATGAGGGTGGAATTTTCGATCATATTGAGCTTTGGTACATTTCTTAGCCACCTCAAGGGTTTGCAATGCAAAACGACAGTCTTCAGAAGCGCGCTCAAGCATGATAAGTCATTGTTATAAAGGTTGGGTTTCGGGGAGAATTTCGACGGCTAGATGAAGGGAAGGGATTTCACACTCGATTGGTAATACTGCCTCCTTTCCAAAAACAAGGTGGAAAGGAGTAAACCCAGTGGTGGTTTTAATAGAAGTTCGATAGGCCCACAAAGTAGGGAAGAGCATAAGGTGCCAGTTGGTTTTGTGCTTGTCCACCATCCGTTGAAGCATAGTTTTAGGAACTTTATTGACTGCTTCAAGTTGGCCATCACCTTGGGGGTAATAAGAGGAGGAATATTGGTGCTCAAAACCCAACAGTGAGGATAGCTCATGCCATATCTCATCTTCAAAATTTCAACCATGGTCAAAGACTAATTGTTTCAGAACTCTGAATCGAGCGATCACGTGGTTAAAGAAAAAGAGGGTTGCGGTAGTTGTCGTGTTGTTAAACATTGGCATGGCCTCAGCCCATTTGGTGAAATAGTCGACTGCTATGATGATATACTTATGGTTACCAACTGATGACGGTTTACACTCCATGAAGTCTATGGCCCACTTACAGAAGGGACTAGCTGAGATGACAAGATGGAGGGGAGCCAGAGGGGCTCGTGCCTTAGGGGAAAAATGTTGGCAATGGGGGCAGTGTTTGACTACCTCAATGCAATCACCAAAGAGAGAAGGCCAAAATTACCCAGCACGCATGATTTTCTAGGCAATGGCCAGACCGGAGAGGGTGCCACCACAAGCACCGCTATGGCAGGCATTAAGGATTTGTTCTGCTTCAGCGTGTGTGAGACAACGACGAAGGACAGAATCTACACCGCGACGATAAAGGTCGTCACTAATAAGAAACTAGTGGGGGCCTGGTGTCGGATACGTCATCGAGCATCACGGTCAAGATGGAGGGTGAACTTTTGAGTTTGAAAATAAGTGAGGATGTCCCCATACCAGGGATCATCAATGGTAATGGCAAATAAGTGTTCATCGGGGAAAGAATCATTAACTGGAGGATCCTACATACCTGTAGGTAGTTCGGAAATGAGTTCAGCGAGGGCTGTTGAGTCTCAATTCTGCATCTTTTCCATACACTTTTCTATACCTTTTTC